>LQNS02278094.1:63306820-63324976 GCA_001587735.2 Parhyale hawaiensis | reverse complement strand
ATATATAGTTTGGATTTTCTATTGAAAATTGCTCTCTCTTGTTCCAGAAATAAAATTATGTTCTTAGGTTTCGCTGATGATGGGTGAATACTCGAAACGTCCGTTTTTACTTGGATTTTAACACTAGTATAGTAATAATAGAAATGTATTATATATTCTTGGCCTTATTGTTCATAATTGTTAGGTATGTTAGGAAGAACAGAGGATTAGCTTTTGGTGAAGATATGTCCATCCGTTTGTTTGTTTGTCTGCCTCATTTTTCTCAAGACCATAACTCAAAAAGTTATGGATGGATTTTTATGAAATTAACATGAATTGTTGGGTATATAACAAAGAGTAGACGACCAAGTTTTGGTAATGATCCGTTAGTTCATTCGTTCCTTCGTTCGTCTGTCACTGTTTTTAATTTTATGCTTGTTGTGCTTGTTAGCACAAAAACAAAAAATATCGAATGGATCTTTATGAAATTTTTAGGGGTTGTTAGTAATGTTAAAAGACATAAATGATTAAATTATGGTGCAGATAGGCTTGTTCATTTGACTCATCTTTGTCATAACGTTTGTTAGCAGTATAACTCAGAAAGTTATGAACGGATCTTGAAGAAAAATGCACAAGCTGTTGTTACTATCAAAAGGCACAAATGATTAGATTTTGGAGTTTATACAAAGAAAATTAGTGTTTCAGAGCCAATTTGAATTTTTTGCTACCGGTGCCTCGCTTGGCGGAGATATGCGCTCTCAGAGTGCTCTAGTTTATCGATTTTTCTGGCATTAAATTCTGTAGATATACCGATTTTAATCCTAATCTACGGATGTCCAGATTTTTTATTTTTAAACTGCCTAAGATCTACAGATATTTGGAGTGATTTGTTCTAAATGCATGAAATTTCAATAGATTCCTACAAGCATTTTCTCATGGATTCAGTCTTTTTTTTATTCTTAAATAAATACGATATAAGTGCCTCTGTCATTGTGCCTATTCTTCTTTTTTAAGTCCGTTCATTTATTTCTCGCCGAAAATTCCTCACAGGCAACTTTCTAACAACTTGTCATTGTGTTCTGCTGTTGCCAATTTAGCCGAATGTATCCCTTCCGATCCGATAGCGTGTATAGACTAACTGATAGCCAAAAATTCAGCAGATTGTGGTATGCTCCCTACCAATTTTTCGCATATTTGGTGCTATCATGGCAGTGGATCGGGACAATTGCACCCAATACCTTCACATAAAGAAAGATGATGCTCCAGTGTCACAATATTTTGCCAGAAAAATCAATAAATTAACCATTCTTTAAATGGGATGGCTTCCGAATAGACTATTATATACACAGTTACGCCACTGTTCTGAGTATTTGTCGGATGTGGCTACCTAAGATTGGTATTTTTTAGAACCAATAATCGATCGATGGGTATAGTTTGTCATAGACCGTATATCACTCACAGAATTTGAAACGGTCTGTAATATAATTTATAGACAAATAACAGACAAGGCACATTACCGAAAGTATTTAGATCTACAGATATTTCTGGCAAAATACAGATATTTCGGCTCCCAACAACCAGGCAACACTGGGTCGTCGTTCGAACGTGTAAACGCGACTTCCAGGCTTCAGCTTAATATAGGCCTATAATATACATGAGTAAACTCCTCTGTATACACATATAGCAATATGCTACGTGGGCCATAAATTAGGTAGGGTTGCAAAAGCTTTTGTGTTGAAATATCATAGTTATCCGACTATTCGTTTACGGATTATTAGCGAAAAACAGTGTAACACGGCCAGTGAAAACCACACTAGCCGTAAATCTCTAAGAATCTAAAGTTCGTTTTGAACTTGTCTGTGTCTTTTCGTTTTAATTTGAACACTAGTTGGTTATTTGGGGTTTCATAAATGTCCCTATCGACAACTAGTGTGATCCAAACCTATTGAGGTACAAAAAGGGAGATCGACACAAATTGACGGAAGCCGTTAACAAGTCAATTCTCTAAGAAAGATTCAGAATTTCCCCAAGGTATGGATATCATACACGTTTTAGCTTATAGAATTAAAGTCTCATTTCCATTTAGAGTCATTGATACGAAACGAAATAGTTCAGCTGTAAATCACTGAACCGACTATGATCACAAGCGTCTTCAGCTTGTAGTGGCTGCTACCGTAACAAGAGTCTGATTAATGAAAATTTTAAAGAAATTTTTCAGCTGCAGGACAATTGACAAAGTATGAGAAACGTGCTCACCTTAGCTGATTAATTACTTTGTTTTTCGTGCAGAATTATTGCAAATTGAACAGAATTTTTCAGCTGGAGTGTACTGAATGGGCCGTAATGCGACTAGTGCTCGGGTCTGAACGCTAATGAGACGCCCGCCCGATGGAAATGCAAACAAGGCGATGTTGATTCGATGGAAGCTCTGAAAGGATGAAAATTCATTTATTGGCTCATATCTCACGCGGGGGCTCTATAGATGGGCAACAGGGCTAGGTTAGTTAGGTTGACCCATCGTATACTGTGTAATGGTGCCTCCAAAGGACATCAGTTAACTTATCCATAGTCAGGCATTTGGATCGTCTCGATCGGTGTCCACTTTGGGCTTTGCTGTTTTCCCAATTTTGTTATCAGTCATTGTTTTGTCTTGTAATCCTGCATCTTTCCCGACTTCCTAAATTTATTCGCATTGATCCTGTCACCATTCCTGTCGACAAACTGCATTTCCCTTTTTTTCCTCTTTTGGGGTTGCCAATAATGTTGTGGGTAGGTGGGTAGGTAAGCTGAAGCTAGGATCATCGCTATGATTATAAACCACTGATAATCTTGCGTGTTTGCTTGTGTGTCACTGTACGCACAGTCTTCCCTATCAGAGAGGAAGAAATTCCGACGCTGAATTTAATAAGATATAGCTTATCAATGAGGATGCCCTTAGCTCGGTGGCCTTTCCACGATGGCTTTCTGGGGCAAGTTCATGACGAGGTCAGTCTTCGTAGTCACTTTAGGTATAACAGGCACTGTTGAGTAGCCTGTACCATCACAACAGCCCTTACTGAAGCACGAGCAGCTTAGCAAAACCTGCTGGCGAAACATTGTTCAGGAGTCTGAACGAGACGGATACTCAAAGAGCATAACTTGGATACCGATTGATATATATATCGAGTCGACTATAGAATTGGTATTCTAAAATTTTAATCGCGTGGCTAGTGTCAGCAGCTAAGGCGATTGAAGACCAGCATCAGTCTTCTGTTTTTAAATCTAAAAGGAATATCAACATGCAGCTGCGGCACCTCAGCAGTACCTTCATTTCAGAAAAATATTCGTCTCTCTGCATTTTGGTACTTTAAAAATTTGACATAACCTGCTTCAAATCCACGAATCGAGTAGAAGAAAATGGAAAATTTCAAAAAGATTTTTAGTGACCCAACGGGTCACGGACAGTCTTGTCTACATAGTTATTCGGCTTGTCTCTCTGTTAATTCGCAACTTAGTCAGTTGGTACTACTGTGACACTTTTGTCAGTTTTAGAAATGGAGAAATTAGGGTATCCTTGAAGTCTCTTTGATATGATCTGAGAAGGCATCGGTAAGAAAAGTAGTTAACTGGAAAGTTATGCCGCTACAGCCTACACGTCTTAAGTAGAAGATTCATTGCCTGACTTGGAACACTTTCACTCTTAGAATGCATGATACGGGTCCGAGTGCATTCCAATTTAGGAAGTCGAACATGATTTTGTTCTGAAGAATATCAACAGGTTCTTTTAATATAAGATATGGAAGAATTAGGGTAAGATAGATACGATCTCGTTTGGGAACAACACGAATGATTTTTTTGTTGAAGCTGCTACTGCTCGCAGGACATAAGCAAAAGACTTTTTGACTCTGAAATTATTATCTCACTTCATATTCATGATAAGAATCTGAGCTATCACTGAAGAACATTATTTTTGTTCTGTGGAAATTCCACAGGTTCAAGCTACGGTTAATAATTTTATCAATAACAATTACTGTCAAGAAAGTCCATCAACATGGCAGAAGAACAAATGGAAAGCAGTCGTGGGTAACGAAATTTCGTCTCGTTCCCAAATAACGATATTGACTATATAGTTTTCAATTTGATTCTTTGCTCTGGTCAGCATCCCTACAGTCACGCCAAAGGCGAGGTCGCAGCGTGAGGAAGGACTTAGAACCTAGAGAGGGAAGACGAGTGTTGTGAGAAAAGCGCGTTGCGCATATCTCAACGTAACCAGACCAGCATTCGGATCATTTTCACACAACTTCATGTCGATTTCCTGTCCAATTCTTCAAGCAATATGTGCAAACAAAGCATGTAAATCTTAGCGGTTTATTTCTTTTTAGAATAAACTACTCTGTCAATGAAGGGTAAAAGTCCTGAAACAATCTATAGGGGTTCGAATGGCATAAGTTAGGCCTTCGGAACAGTTTATTTACTCACGTTTATTCTTGGAGGAGGATTTACGGTTTTCTATTGCCCCTAGACTTACTGTTACCCTGTAAGGCGATGTACGTACAGTCTGGTCTTTTTGATAGCTTTCCAAGTTTCATTTTGCCCTGTTTCCCTTCACTGAACTGAGTGTTCAGATAACTTAGCCCAAATTATTGCGGCGTGCGTGGTACCTGTTGATTGTACACGAGAGTGTGCCACACTTTACGAGAATGCCTCCCTCTCCACGGCTTGGATGCCAGGCGGGATGAAGGCGTCCCCCCTCCCTCTTTCACGTGCAATCACAATTTTATGAATTTTGCTTATGCTTGGCATGCACTACCTGCTCGCACTGTCGGCCCGTCGCCCCCCCCCCCTTCCTACCTCACTCATTTGCGCCACCACCCGCTAGTTGTTTCCCCACCTGCTTCCATTGTTAGATTGCAATAGGGTCGGAACCACCAACTTTGGAAAGCATTGCTGTCTACCAACCTCAGTAGCTGCCTGGACTCCACGACCTGTTGACCTTGCCGAGGTTATCATGAAGTTTTCTCCTCGTCATATTTTTGATCAGATCAGTTGCACTTCCAAACACAATCACTCATGGCATCAGATCCTCCGGCCGCCTCAGGGTAAACTTGATCCGGTCTCCTCTTCTCCATCAAAACAAGAAGAAATAAAGCGGCGCTGTAGATGACAGCTTCCGGGTGGATGGGAGGACTTTTTTTTGGGGGGGAAGGAGAATTTCATATCATTGCTATAATATTTCTTCACTCTAGCAGGAATGACAATCGTTCTCCTAAATGTATGCCTTACTATAATAATAGCAAACTCTGTGATGATGGTGAGTGGACTCGGTTATCAAAACACAATATAATGAACACCGTTGGGTGTTTATTTGTTTATTAGGTGGAACCTCTGAAAATTTCATAGCACAAAAGCATTGTTCTTCAGTGATAACTCAGACCCGTATCATCCTAATTATTTCCCCCTATCTAATAGTGTAGGAACCTGTAGAATTTCTACAGAACAACAACACTGCTCCTCAATTATGATGTCTTCGGACCCGTATCATGCATACGAAAAATTTTCCACGTCAGGCTGTGCATCTTCTACCTAAGACCTGCGTGCAGTAGCAGCTTAAATTTGAACTTGATCCCTTCCCAGCTCGTATCAGGGATACCTCAAGGATACCCTAATTTTCTTCCATGTAATACTAATGACAGCGTTACGGTCGTCTTATCTAAGTAACTAACGGAGGGACAAGAAGAACTACAATTTGATATATTTACCTCCGCCAAAGAGGTTATGTTTTTGTTGTGTCTGCCTGTTGTTCTGTTTGTCTGACTGTTTGTCTGTCACCAAGATTACTCAAAAAGTTATGGACGGATCTTTACGAAATTTACAGTTATTGTTAGGTATGTAAACAGTAACAGATGATTACCTTTTGGTGAAAATCTGTTCTTCTGTTTGTTTATTTGTTTGTCTGCCTGCCTATTTTTCCTTCTGGCAATAACTCGAGAAGTAATGGATAGATTTTGATGATATTTATTAGAGTTGTTATGTATATCACAAAAAATAGGGGACCAAATTTTTGAGATGATCTATCTGTTCGCTCGTTTGTGGTTTGATTTTATGCTTGTTAACAGCATAACTAAAAAAGTTAGAAACGGATATTCATGAAAATTACAAGAATTGTTAATACTATCAAAAGGCACAAATGATTAGATTTTGGTGTTGATACGAAGAAAATCAAGGTTGCAGAACCAATTTGGATTTTCCGTTATCGTTGCCTTGCTTGGCGGAGGTATGCGCTCTCAGAGTGCTCTCTAGTTATGTATTTGTATCTTTCTTGGAAGACTCTTAACGAAACAGGCGAAAAATAGATCAAGCTGCATATTTTGTAATAACTTTGCGTTTTCATAGAGATCGAAAAGAGAAAATTACATTAGTTTGCAGTAGATGGCCAAAGTGGGAACCTTATCTGTAAAATTGAGTACACTATAGGTCAGCCTACTTTGAAACCTAAACAGTTGAGATCTTTACAGCTTCTCTTAGTGCTGTGATAGAATCTGATTTTTACTACTTTCTCCATGTATTGAAGCTATTTTACTTGCTGTCAGTTCACAACGTACAAGTTGAGTAGATGATCAACGAACACTCAAAAGGCGCCCTTTCAGGATTAGATTAGATTAGATAGGTGGCAGTAGACGAACCAATAGGCCCATTCCCAAAGAGACACCGGAACTTACACCCCAGCCCTCTATGAGCTATTGCCATTATGTTAGTAAGATATAGAAGACAGGAGAAAAAAAAGGGGGGAAAGAGTCCCTGCCCAAGAGACGATCAAGAATGCACCTAAGCACAATCAAGAGCCGCTGACATGCGGAGCTTAGACACATCAAACTGTGTAATTGGAGCGAAAGAGAGAAGACAACGGATTAAGGTGGCCTCGGAAGCTTTGGCCGGTAAGAGTTTGCGACTCCTGGAAAAGTTCTTAGCTGCGGAGGATGTCTCTCCCAATATATGTCAAGGCGATTTTTAAACGCGTTGACTGACTCCTCACTAACAACATCGGAAGCAAGTCTATTCCAAATGCTGACTATGCAAGACGGAAAGAACTGCTGACTTAAGGTCGTTCTTCGAGCTTTATGCTTGAGTTTTTGACCGTTGTTTTGCAAGCGTTCATTGAGGTCTCTTTCAAAGAGCCCCGTTGTAGGTACGTCGTTGAAGCCATTCAAATACGTGAATGTTTCTATTAGTTGTCCCCTGAGACGTCTTTGCTCGAAAGACGAGGCAGTAAATCCAGAAAAATTGTTTTTTACCCTTTTTTTTTTCTTTGATGAAGCAGTTTTTGCTTGGTTGCAAAAATTTCGATGAATTGAAGGTGTATCGTACCGTCCCTAGGTATATAGGATGCGCAGCGGAGAATTTAAGCATATTCAGTAATTGTTCACTACTTGCCAATATAACTTCTTTACATGTCATGTACGGGAGAGAAGGAGTGCCCTTCTCAGATGGAATGACGGAATGACACAGAGCGTACTCATTTTTATGACAATTTGAGTTGGCTGTTGTAGCGTATTTTTCACAAACAAATTAATAACGAATCTATGATCAATAAGAAAAGGTCATCACAAAATCCTCACTTTCATTTTTGATAGCGTGAGTTTATTAGTTTGTGTAATAATTATGTAGTAATAGAACGTGCTGTCTGTCACAATTTTGATAATGGCATTGTGGTAATAATACTCGTAAATATATATTACATGTAGTATTAGTACTCACATTTCA
Organism: Parhyale hawaiensis; assembly: GCA_001587735.2. Classification (NCBI taxonomy): domain Eukaryota; kingdom Metazoa; phylum Arthropoda; class Malacostraca; order Amphipoda; family Hyalidae; genus Parhyale; species Parhyale hawaiensis. The sequence continues at coordinate 63,317,257 of LQNS02278094.1, read as the reverse complement.
GAGATACTCTCGTTGGTAATGGTACTCGTGTATATATATCAAACAGTATAAGCAGTTGGAGACAAAATTATTCGTACACCCTCTACTTTTCAATATAATCTTCAATTACTGGAATACTATAGTTTGTACAAATTTAAGTGTTTCACTCGGTAAAAACTACGTATCAGAGTATCAAACACAGTTTTCAGAGCCATTGGGCATGTCATAATACCTTAACAAGTAAGTTGTTCAAAATTCAGGTCTTCAAATCATTCATACAGTTGAGAAAATCACGAGTGGTGCTAGCTAACATTGCTGAGACACTGAATACTGAGGGAACGAGCGTGAGTAAGCGCACAGCCCAGCGCTGTCAGAAAAGGGATGCCTGCACGGTTACCCACCTCGACGAAGTCCACTTCACAAACCATGTCAAGTTGCTGCTCGCTTGAATTTCGCAAAAGCCCCACTTGGATAAAGAGAAAGGCTTTCGGGTCCGAGCATTGTAGAATGACGAAACATAATCGAGGTTTTTGGACCCAATGACGTGAAGATGTGGAATCTCAGTCGCGATAGCGGTACTTCTTCACGGAACTGTACAGTTTACGCTATCGTAGCTTTACGAGGCGTTTGAACATTCGACCGCTGAGCCCTATATTACAATCGGCTTTATCAAAAAGTTTTGTTATCGGTTCGTTCTTCTCGAAACTAGGCTGCTCGACTGTCAAAATGACGGCAATGAAAGCGCTTTATTCTTCTGCGTCTCGGCTTCCAAATGGTACGGGAAAAAGAACATCAGAAAGTGGCTGATATTTAAAGACAGTTGTATCCTAGGTGAGCCAGTGGCGTTTTAGGGTTGTTTCTCTTCAAGCGGTACTGGAAAATTACCTGCAGTTGAAGGAATAATGAAATCTGAACACTATATAACTATGTTGGACGAAAAACCTCGACATCGGCGCAGAGTTTGGGGCTTTTGATAACTGCGTTGTATTTCGACTATTTGCTACATGCTTTTTACCCTGTGAAAAGCTTAGTTCTATTGAAACAATAGTTTTTCAATTATTAAACAAAATATTGAAAAGTAGAGGTTGTGCGAAAAATTTTGTCGCGAACTGTATGCTACAAAACAATGTCAATTCTTTATAATTGACGACGGTTGTTAGCTATAATGGGATTGAGTTTTATTGAATTATTTTTCTGAGCCTTCTATCAGAAGGAGAAAACGTAATGGTATTGTTCTGCCGAATGAAGTAGATCGCGTTCGCAGTACCTTATTACTCTGCGCATGTCCAGAGCTATTCGTTAATTAACGGGTACGGTGATAGTGAAGGAGGGTCGTGTAGTTGTCGTTGACTCTTCCGTCTCTTGACACCATAGCTCGGATAATCTGCTACTGGCTGCACCTACGGATCGCTTTGGAGCCTATATAAGTATTTACTTACAACACGAACTAGTGATGACTAGTGACGGCAATGAAAGCGCTTTGGTCTCCTGCTTTTCGGCTTCCAAATGGTACGGGAAAAAGAACATCAGAAAGTGGCTGATATTTAACGACAGTTGAATCCTAGCTATCGATTGCTTAATCGAGCCCAGTGAAGCAGTGAAAAACAATAAAATTTTGTTTTGGAAGCTACTCTACGTTGACACTGTTATCTCCCATGAAGGCATTTTAAACCAAGGAGCTTTAATAGAGAGCAGTTAGCCATGCCACCTTAAGTTAGACCAGCTAGCGTTCTAATCTTTCCGGTGTGGCTGTGATGCCATGTAAAGAATTGTAATAGTATAGTTGTATCCTACGGGACAAAACCAGATCAGCCATGAAAGTGACTGAACACACATTAATCTCATTGGTGGAAGTGACGCGGGAGAAACAAACACACTGATGTACTAATATGCGATTGGTGCTCACTGCTACTGGCAGCAGCCACACCGGAAACTTGAGCCTCACGGACGAGGCTTATGGCTCCCTCCTTTCCATTAAACCTTTGAGAAAGTATAGAGGGAGACGACATAAGCTCTGTGCAGAGGGACTGAAAGGTTCGCGGTGGCTTTTTCATATAGCTGCTTTTTGCAGCACAGCGGCGTCTTCATGAGCTCCATTCTCGCACTAACTTTAAATATAAGAGACTCAATGGCGTGGCCTGCACCACAGAAGTATGAGCGGCTTGGCGGCACCTGCTTACAAACATTTATCGTTCCGGAGTCAGAACAGGATCAATATTGAAGGCGCGTCGCAAACTGGATACCAAGTGGTATTTATGTCTGCTGTGGGTGCTGAAAATTTGAAATTCTTCTCGCGTGGACAGTATTTGCGGATGAAGAAGAGCCAGAGACCACTGTTTTCGCCGCTAAAAAGAAAATTGACATGCATCTACGTCACCTATTCCAGATTCCAGCCAGCCCGAGCGTCAGCCAAAGCCAGTATGCCAGCCATCTCCCCCCTTGAAAGTGGGTTGCTGGCTAATGAAACTTATTTTCAGTATGTCGTCTCCCTCTATACTTCCTCAGAGTATTGAGCCTCTTTGTTTTAAGCAGAGGAAGAAAACTACGGAAAATATATGAATACAAAGTAGACGGAATTTTGATAAAGTGATGCAATGCAGCTGCGACCAAGTACGCACTCCAAAAAAAAAAGACATGTGATGGAGTGGCAGCAACAGACAATATAGATGAGAAAACTTTCATCTCCCAATCTCCAAAACCTATATTATAATTCTGCTTTAGGCTCCATCCGTAAGTCCATGTGTCTGTACGTTACGCTTTTCAGTATATAACGCAAGTTTCAACTTGCAAGAAGCCCTGATTTTCATTGGAAGTTCAACCATAGCTGTCATCCTTCGCTCACTTCAGAAGAAATTTTCCGTCGGTTTGAAGCAAAGACATGAAGTTCATTGTACACGTACCATACATACTATATTGATTTTCATATCTTGTAATGTTCACGTTGCTGGGGTCACATAATGATCCAAGTATGGGAAAATTCGCAGCCATAATACAGTGCAAAGCGAGCTGTTTAGAACTGCTTCATTTTAAACTATTTTTAAAGTGAAAGCGCGATATTTGAAAAAATCACGTAAACTGACAGAACAACTGGTTTCGGCGGCATGAATCAGTTATTGAAAAAATGAGCTGTGTGTTGTATGTTGTGGTAAAGCTACCGCACATAAAGTGTAAAGCAGCCAATGGTCCCGCAGTAGAATTGAAATCATCAAATACACAATTGAAAAATGGAGATGCTAAAAATGTGAAAGTCTGAATAATGCTATCCTAGATGTTGAGAAACAGAGGTTAGTGAAGGCGTTTAAATATATTGGAGAAAAGCGATGAGAAAAGTACCTCCGAAGAGTGAGATTGCTATAGTTACCTCCGCCAAGGAGGTTATGTTTTCGTCGTGTTTGTCTGTCTGTCTCTTTGTGTGTTTGTCTGTCTGTCACCAAGATAACTCAAAAAGTTATGAACCGATTTGGATGAAATTTACTGGGATTGTTAGGTATGATTAACTTTTGGTGAAGATGTGTCCATCCGTTTGTTTGTTTGTTTGTCTGCGTCATTTTTCTCGATGCCATAACTCAAAAAGATATAAATGGATTTTGATGAAACTAACATGAGTTGTTAGGTATATAACAAAGAGTAAATGACCAAATTTTGGTAATGGTCCGTTTGTTTAATTGTTCGTTCGTTTGTGACTATTTTTAATTTCATGCTTGTTAGCTCAATAACTCAAAAAATAATGAATGGATCTTTATGAAATTTATAGGAGTTGCTAATAATGGTGAAAAACATAAATGATCAAATTTTCGTGCAGATCGGTTGGTTCGTTTGTATGTTTGACTCATATATCTCATAACGATTGTTAACACTATAACTCAAAAAGTTATGAACGGATCTTCAAAAAAATTCAACAAGCTGTTATTAATATAAAAAGGCACAAATAATTAGATTTTGGAGTTTATGCAAAGAAAATTATGGTTTCAGAGCCAATTTGAGTTTTTGCTACCGTTGCCTCACTTTGCGGAGGTATGCGCTCTCAGAGTGCTCTAGTTATTATTATGCTACCGTTAAGTCTCTATCATGATAATATACAAGGGTGAAAATTTTGCTGGTGAACCATCTGCGAGATCCATCTGTGATAGTGTCTAGATATGTTGCGTAGGGTGACTTACATAAGATGGACTTGCTACGACTTGGCATACACAGGCTTCGTAAAGGCCACTGCGTACAAGTTGAAACACGGAAGCGCTTCACGTCCTTGGAACAGATGTTTCTCTACGCGTGATAATAGTTGAGTATATTAAGACACATCGATTCCATATATGTCCAATAGCGAATTGAATCTCAAAAGAAATTGAAAGCGTGAGTCTAAAGAGAGCGAGTGGCCTTCGCTGTCGTAGCTTGGAGTTTAAGGAGTGCTTGAATACAATAATATTTGACAAGTCGAAGCTGCTTACCCAACAGCATGATGGGAAGGATAGGGAGAAACGTTCCCATGTTTCGACTGTCGTGTTCAGCAGATTTGAGGTTAGACGGAGTTCATAAGGATAAAGGGACAAGCGCTATTTATGGGGTGGGTTAGATTAGGTTGAGGAGCTGCATTTGGTCGAACTAAAGCGAGAATGATAGCACAGGCTGCGATTGCTTCATCATAAAAACTAACCGTGGAATTTCCACGGGTCCCGCTAGTCTACAATAATAGTGTTGTTCCTTCGTGTGTTACCCTCTTCAATAATAGATAGAAGAAATTTGCAGCGAATAGTTTTAAAGCTTAGCAGCTGTCATGGGTCAAATAGCTTGGAAGAAAGTCGGTAAAATCTTCAAAATAATATGAATCAGGCTGCATTATGACGCTAACGTAGGTATCGATGATACGGCGGGGATCATCAATCGGATGCAACAGGGCAAGGTTTTTCTAATAATTATTTTTATGCACCTGAGCTGTTCTGTATCAGCGCATTAGAATCTGTATCATTGTTTGCCGTTACCGTAGGATATCCGCCAGAACAGTGCGATGTATGAGCAAATACATTGACAGCTTGAGAACAGAAGATTACCCTGCTGCGAGTGAAGAAATTGACCGAATCTGCTCTCTTTTATTACCTACCTACGGCATTAAACAAAGCATAAAAATGATGGGCTATTGATCAGTACCCACATGTCCCGAAATAGTGAGAAAAATCGAATACGCCGACAAAAAATTGAAAAAAGGTAGACAAGAAAGGGCTAAATGACTTCCAACCTGTGGGAAGCAGAGCTTGAAAAAGGTGTGCAAATAAATAAATTATGGAACATTGCAAGAAGTATCGTCTTGTTTCTGTCTTTATCAAGACACCAGTGCGAATTCTTTGCTGACAGAATAAATTTGTGATTAATTTAAGTGGTGAATTAAAAATATTACGAAAGGTAAGGCGAGATGTAAGGTAGACAGACTGCGTAACAGAAGACAGGAGTAAGCGACGGACGTAAGCACAGACGGGTTGGATTAAGTTAGAAGCACTACCTCAGGCTAAACTATGGGCAGTGAAAACATTTACCAACCGTAGAAGATTCAAATGTTCCATAGAGCGCCGATACCTAAATAGGAGGACAACTATCCCCATAGGAGGTTAACTACCCCTGGGAAGTTTTAACTACCGCCAGGAGGACAGCTACCTACTGGGAGGGCAACTACCGATTTGCAACAATGAACACGATGAAATTAGATGTGCAACTAATTACATTTAAATCCAGCAACAAGCATACCGGTATCAGGAAATTTTCCAAACACTTAAAATAAAGTTAGTAGCTAAACCGTGAATTGTAAGTATTAGTATCACTAGCAGGACCCGTGGAAATTCCATGGCTAATTAATGTTTTCGCTTACCTTAGTTGGACCTGAGGCAGCACTTCTAACGTAACCTACCCCGCCAAATATTATGTTCGCCGCTTGACCATGTTTACCGTTACGCAGTCCGTTTCCCTTGCACCATGTCTAACCGCTCTTAGTATTCTGATTTCACCTGTGAATCTCGCATTTGTTCTCTTTACAAAGAATTCGCACTTCTATCTTGATAAAAACATAGAGATACGACGGTAATTCCTGTATTGTTCTCCTATGTATATTTGTAGCCTTTTTCTCAGCTGTGTTTCCTACAGTATACAGATAATTTAGCCCTTCATAATCTTATACATCTCAAGTTTTTGTCGCGTATCCAATTTTTTTTTTTTTTACTTTGATCAGTCACAGCAGCCTAACCCCTCGGAGGAAGCATAAGGGGAGACGACATATTGGAACATAAGCTTCTTAACCAGTGGCCCAGTTTCATGGTACGAGCTGGCTGGCACGCTGGCGTAACCCTCAGTTATCAAGATGCCTTAATTTTTTTTCTTTAGACATCGCACAGTCCCTTCAAAATATACTTTAAAGTCGAGATTGCCAACACTACCAACTCTGCGCTCCCGTAGCGTATCCTAGCTACGCATCTTGCCCTGTTGAGAACATCCGGCACCATAATACGACCTGAAAAATGAAACGCGGTAGATATGATACGGGTGAAATGTTCTTCATGTCTTTGCTTCGAAACTGACTGAAAAGTGTTTCAAGAAGCGAAAATAAGACAGCTGTTCTTTAATTCCCCTCCAGCGAATATCTAAGCTTCTTGCAGATTGACTTTCCCCTGTCTATAATACGTACTGAAAAGCGTAGCGTTCAGAAACATTGACGGACAAACGGAGCATCAAGCAGCATTATATTACAAACAATTGGACCGTGCGTGAAAAAAATTCACGTAATAATCGACATGTTTGCTCTCTTCTTTGACTTGCCGTTTCCACATTTTCCCGCTCACGCTTATTAGAAACTCTTATTTCTTTCTGCAACCCTTCTGCTTCAAGTCTTTCTTGTCACTGTGCCCCATGGGCGCTTCATCTTTCCATTGATCGCACGTCTCCGTTCTTGAGACTGTAGTAGTCTCGTTCTTCTTTTACGTTCCCTATCCTCTTTCTCAATTAAACATGCGTTTTCCGAAGTAAAATCTTAAGTTAAGCACTGCAATAAAATTGAATGCCCTCCAGTCAGCATCTATGCAACTAGCGGAACCCATGGAAATTCGTTGATCATTGTAGTTTTTTTTTTTTTTTTCACTATACTGACCCTGACTGGGCCAGAGAGTTGCATGGCGACGTTAATCACATGAAATTGAAAGCGTTTTCACAGAAGCACATTACTAACGTGAATAATTTCATACTCAAGATGAAATGACGGCCTGCTAATCAATTACACGCTTATATTTTCTTCATCATTTTCAAAAAATTTAGTAATGATTATGGAAAACCGCGTCAAAAGTTTCGAAAATTTTCAGTGCAATGAGGAAGTAGCCTATTACTTCAAGCCCACACAAAATGGAATAGCTACCTCTCGATGCAACATCAAAAGGTGGAAGCCAACATGCATTATTGCATCGTTGACGGCAAGCCAAGCGGCAAATTATCTCAAGGAAAGCAGGAACACTGCTTCTAGAGTAAAAACCCCACAGACGTAATGTCGCCAGACAATATTTTCTCGAGTAACAACATAATAAAACAATCGTCTGAATCTCAATAAGTAGCGGATAACAGTAACTTCTCATGCTAAGCCATTAGCTACACGATAAACACTCAATATATTTTTGTCAAAAGTTTGTAAGCACCCTTAATATATTTAAAAATGCTCTAAACGTTCCCAAGGACTACGGGAATCAAAAGAGTTCTCTTACCGCAAACACTCTGCATATGATACGTTTACATAGTTAGTTCCATTGCTGAACATTTCAAATTGTTGCCTGAAGAATTGAATGATACAGTTTGGTTTATACTTACCTACAAAAACTACTTCTTCGAAGTTATTTGATAATCATTTCACGCTGGCAACCAACATAGTGGAAACGGCATAGCGAATAACAAGAGTTCCTTAAATAAAAATCAGAAACTTTGCTTCATGCCATTTAAATTTTCAACAACTGAAACGTCTCATAATTTGGCGAAAACAACGCTTGAGAGGCGAAGTATTTTAGTCGCTTCCTGATCAGTAGAGGCGTAGTAGCTACGGAACGGTGATCAGCACTTAAAAAATTGCATACCCTAAAGCTTATAGCTTCTCATTTCTACCATGCATGACTTTTGAAGTTTGGTATCTCGGTAGAAGGCCCAGTGGTACTCCCACATACACCCGTGAGAGGTGGTTGCCGGATACTCAACAGTTGACCCTTTTAATGCCGGGGCGACGCTATGCAATCGCACCTCAACTTATTTGTGGGCGTTCAGTTCCCACGCCATTCAACCTAAGTAGGTACTTTTCAGGAGTACCTAGGCTACCAACTTTTACTGGGTTGGGACGACGTACAAGCTAAACTTCCACTCATAAGTTGAACGTGCGATTATATTTTTAGTGTAGCCATAGCACACCAGTCTCGGCGTTCAAGTGTGAAAGTCCAATGACGCTCTCTGTCTTTCAATGTTTTGTTCTTATAGTGTTTGAATTAATCAGCCTGTCAGATAAATTTTATTTGTATCATTTTGCGCAGACCATCTCGATGATTTCGGTGTTCTTCATCTGCGTATCCATCCTGTCGTTCTGCCTCAAAACACACCCCAACATGAGGGTGCCGGTCATCAACAACGTCACCGTGCCTGCTGTCAGCGAGAATGGAACTACGCAGCTCTTTTGGGTACTCAACAAGGAAAGGTCAGTGCTTTTTTTATGTAGGTAGCTATCGACTGAAACAACTACTTAATAATGGAACTGGGCAGCTCTTCCGGTTGCTCAGTAAGGAAAGGTAAGTGTCGTTTTTTTCATTGTTAAGCAGCTAGTCGTCAGCTGCTACGACGACCTCTTAACATGTGCATTGTCACCGTGGCCGATAGACGATAACCACATTAGCCAAAACACAATGCAGCCATTATCCAGCACGCTATTTAAACTATTACAGCGATTCGGTACTCGGCTAGTTCGTTTCGAGCTATTTTATATTCATTTTGTTGTAACTTTACTTGGTTTTGCTAGGTGAAATTAATGTTTATTCCGTTTATTGTTCTCACAAACTGCTATTACATTAATTAAAATGTTATAAAATATTTACATGAATAGAGGACACCCTCTCTGAAAGCCTAAGCGCTTATGAAGCACTAAATCATGGAACGACATTAAACTTAATTAAATGCACACTATCATATCACTGAAGTAAACCATAGAAGTACATATATATATATATATATATATATGCATGTATCATCAAGCTATCATATTGTTATAAACGCAACTATAGTAAAACCCTTCTACATCATTCCATTTTATTTAGCGGAAGTATTTACAGTGAAATTCAGTATAGTTATGTATGTACCATCTCTCGAAATTTTATACTACCATTCGCAACAGATTCTAATTTACATGTACAGTGCCTAGACATAAGTATTTGCACAACTCTATTTTTTATGTATTTTAAAAAATTTAGGATTACTTTATGATAATTAATACAGGAAGTTTATATATATATAACATATATATAATAAAATATTTAAACAGAACACTGGCATATGTGCACTAATAACAATAAAATTTAACACAAGCAAAAGTAATGAGGGACAACAGTATTTGACCTAAAGAAATTATGACATTAGTACTTGCTGGCATGACCTTTATTGGCAATAACAGCATGAAGACGATTGCTATAGCTTGAAATTAAGTTTTCACATTCACTTGATGGTATTTTTTCCATTCTTCCATGCAGATAACCTTTAATTCAGTAAGGTTTGTGGGACGCCGTTTGTGGACACCAGATTTAAAAAGACGCCACAAATTTTTTATTGGATTAAGGTCCGGTGATTGCCTAGGCCATGGAAGAACATTTATTTTCTTCTTTTGAAAACATTCTTTCGTTAAATTCGCAGTATGAATGGGGTCGTTGTCTTGTTGGAAGGTCCACCTGCGCCGTCCTTAGAATTTTTTGGCACTTGAAAGCATCTTCTTGTCTAATATCTCCCTGTACATGAAACTATTCATCTTGCCATCAATGATGTGAAGATCCCCAACACCATGGGCCGTAAAGCAACCCCACACCATGATGCTGCCCCCTCCAAGCTTCGCGGTGGGGGTGGTGTTCTTGCGGTCATAGGCAGTACCACGTTTTCTCCATACATGCCGAGCTTCGTTTCGGCCAAAAAGTTCTATTTTAGTTTCGTCAGACCACATAACCCCTTCCCAAAACTCATTTCCTTTGCCCAGGTGGTCTTTAGCAAATGTTAAGCGGCTCGTGACATGTTTTTGCTGTAAGAAGAGGAGTTTTGCAAGGAGTGTAAGAATAAATGCCAGTACGGTTCAATTCCCTAACAATAGGTTTCTTGCTGACATGCAGTCCCTGAGACGCCAGTTCACTCTGAGGGTCAGCACGAGTTGTCATGGGGTCATTAGTCACCTTACGTAGCATGTAGCGCCGAGGACGACCCATGATCTTA
>LQNS02278094.1:63292128-63306614 GCA_001587735.2 Parhyale hawaiensis | reverse complement strand
CAATTCCCTAACAATAGGTTTCTTGCTGACATGCAGTCCCTGAGACGCCAGTTCACTCTGAGGGTCAGCACGAGTTGTCATGGGGTCATTAGTCACCTTACGTAGCATGTAGCGCCGAGGACGACCCATGATCTTACGCGGAGCTCCAGCTTTTGGCAGATTAGAGACCGCCGCAGTGATTTGATGCTTGCGGACTGTTGCTCCAACCGTTGAAAAAATAACATTGACACGTTCTGCTATTACTCTATAAGTTAATCTCTCACTACGAAGTTGAATTATCCGTTTACGATTAGCTTCAGGGATTTCTTTAACTTTGGGCCCTGTAGTGAGAATGTGCGCGACTTCAACGAGGTCTAGAGTGGTAATGATTGCGCCGGCTGTGGTTTGTTTACATTGCATTTGTTTCGAGACGTTTCGTGAACGTTCTAGAATATTTTCCTTACCTTATTTCTCTCTCTGTCCCACTCCTACTCTGTGACGCTGAGTTTTTTTCCGGCCTGATGTGTGCATCCCCTCAGAATACGAGGGATGGCAACAGGCATTAGGGTTGAGTTAGTTAGGTTTGTCCATTTTACAATATTTGGAACGGCACCCCTAGAGTAATTCCATGGCCGGCCGCGATCTCGGCCGGCCCTACTGCATTTTCCTCCCACCTCCACGCTCCTTCTTATTGCTCTGCATTCTGTAACTCTTCTGGGATCAACTTCGCAATGGAAGATATAGGCATTGACACTATTTGCCATGTAAGATACCTCCATGTCCGATACTGCTGCACCCCTAGCAACAACAGGACTCGCTGCAGCCCCGCCCAGGTGCTTTAGTGCAGTTTTTGGCATCATCGGCGACCCTATTTGTTTGCCGCGATCGCTCGGTATGTCTTTAAATATATGCATGTCATTACAGGTAGCATAGCTTCGTGAAAACTGCCCAAATAGTGCTAAGCACTACCAACGGGCTTGCAAAGACCGACAACTCCTGCACTATGCTCTCTCATGTTGTCATGTCCGCCTGTTTCTATTTTAATTGTGAAGTCTTTCAATAAAAATTATTATTATTATTATTATTAAATTATACTGTTAAATATCAAAGATTCTACATCATATTTATTTTGGTCAAATACTTTGGTCCCTCATTACTTTTACTTGAGGCAAATTTTCTTGTTATAAGTGCACATTTAATTGTTCTGTTTAAATATTCTATTATATATATATGTTATATAAACTTCCTGTATTAATTATCCTAAAGCAGACCCTGTATTTTTAAAAATACATAAAAAATAGAGTTGTGCAAATACTTATGTCTAGGCACTGTAATTGCACATAATAGTCTCCAGATACATTTCAGTCAGAGTATACATTGTCTTTGAGATGGAAAATATCCACTACTCTAATGCATATATCTCCAACATCGAGGAACCAACAAAGATAATCCCGCAGTACATTCGGTATACGTTAAACTGTCTTCCTGTTATATATTCATATTTTCTCTCTAGTCCAACAGCAAGCATTTATTGGTATAGCAAAGAGGACACCAAGCTCACATAACTTGACTGACAGTACCCGTCGTGAATCTTCATAAAAGGGAAACGCCATACACAACGAGATAGTTACTAGCTTTACCAGCGTACTCCAGGACGGTTCATCGTATTTTGCCTGTATTAATTCCTTATATTTGACTTTGAAGACGTCACCATTCATTGGTTCTCTAAGAACGTCTGGTAGGGTTGTTGAATCGCTTCACGCTTTGGTAGATGGTAGAGCGTCTCTGCACTTTAAGCCTAATTGCGGGGAGATTAAACCTATGTTCGTGTGTCTGATAGTCATGTGAGGGGCATAAGTGCCCGTAATGCTGCTTGAACAGGTTCACATCATCATACATAGCCCTCCTAATAAACTTAAGAAAGAAATAAGCTTAAACATCAGGAAATTGCATCAATCGAAGTTTGGCATATTTAAAGTTAACTGACATTAACGGCGCATTATTGCTGTCACGTTTTACATTGAAGATTACTCTGAGTGCACCGTTGACTGCAACACAAAGAGGCCTTATAACATGAGCGGAGGCTCTTCTCCAAACTATTACTCCATGTATGAGATGGGGATATACAAGCGCATAGTACAGCGTCACCATGGACTTCTGAGTCAAGTATTTACTAACCCCTCGAATCGCACCTCTAGCCTTCGCAATCTTGCTGCACAAACTTTTAATATTGTTAGTAAAAATAGCTTCGAGTCTATTTCTGCACCAAGATACGTGAATGATGTAACCCACTGCAATTTACAGTCATTGAGATATACATCAGGCAAGTCCAGCAACGGACGCGAAGTCAATAGCATCAGTTTCGTTTTGTTCGCATTGGGAGTCAGTCGGTTGAGGCGTAGCCACTCGAACAATTGCAACATAAGACCCTTAAGACGTTCATTATCGCGCAAAACAAGAATCATTCAGATAGAATACCCCATCATCTGCGAACAAAATGAACTGTGCATCGATAATTGTTTCCAGATCATTAATGAAGAGGTTAAAGAGTAAAGGGCCAAGGACGGAGCCCAGGAGCACTCCAACATCAATCGCATCCAAAGTCGACTCGTCAACACTGACACACATATACTGCTTGCTAGCACTGAATCGACTGGTAGACACTCCCTCTCACCCCACAGTGAGCCAGCTTTACCATAAGAATGTCGTGGTGAACTGTGTCGAATGCCTTCCTTGAGTCTAAGAACAAACATACGGTGTATGTTTTGTCTTGTAAAGCAGGTAGTAAATCATTCACCAGTTTGAACATTGCTAGGTTTGTGCTTTTACCAGTACTGAAACCGTATTGATTTGGGCTCAGAATCTTATGCGTCTCTATAAATGCTGTCAACCTGGAATGAATGATACTCTCGAAAATCTTATTGAAAATAAGCAATGCGGACATCGGTCTATAATTAGGGAGTTCATTCCGATCACCTGACTTAAAAATTGGCATAATCCTAGCCACCTTCAACATTGAGGGGTAGCAACCAGACATCACGCTTCATTGAAAACAACGCACGAGTATTGGATAATATGGGGTAAAATGCTCAACAAGTGTCGCGGCTGGATTTCGTTCCTATGGTATCTCACATGTTCAGTAGCCTTTACTGCATTACAGATTTCAGTCGATGTTATTGGATCAAACACTAGTTCTCCCTCAACACGAGGAAGAGGATTGTCATACGTTGCTTTATTTGGTAAATTTTGTACAAGATTATGCGCTACAGAAGTAAAATATGCGTTGACTTGTTAGCCAGCTGGGTCTGTCTGATAGTCTGTCTTTCGAGTGATAGCTCTTCCAGCTGAAGGTGACAACTGCGACCAAGCCAATCATTCAAAATAGTTCAAGTCTTTCGTGAGTCATGTGAGACTCCCAGCAATTGGCTACTATAATATATCCTTCTCGTTATTCGCACAACCTAGTTGAGAACGTTCCGATAAATGGTAAAGGCACGTCTAGTGATAGTACCTCGCCGATCTGCGACAGCCTATGCTTCTTCGCTATCAGGGCCTTCAACTTATCTGTTATCCACGAGGCCGGTTTGCTAGAATCTCTACATCTTGATTTCAGTGGGAATGCGGCATAATAGAGTCTCCTTGTCAATGAGTCCAAAGCGACTCAAGGATCAGCATTAAGTTTGTCAGGCAAGTCCAGGAACATAACACTATTGACAAAGACTTCCGCAGAACGTCTGCAGTTGAACTTACGGTATGAAGTACTATTAATTGTTTGCCTGCCAGTGACTTTGAATACAGCAAAGGTAGGTAGGTAGGTGATCAGTCAGATCCACGTCGATTACACCAGCTTCAAGGATCCCTCCAAACTCACTGTTTGTCCATATTTGATCGAGAGAAGAAAATTTCGTTTATAGCATTTTCAGGGGCATATCTCGTGGGAATTGTTGTTATCGGAAAATAGGCAAAACCGGTCACACTGTCACTGAACTCAGTTATGTCATTCAAACTTAAAGGGTTGAACAGATTCACATGAAGTCCCCACATAATATTCTAGAAATATTTGTCGGTACATTTGGGAGGATTTCGGTGGGTAAGAAGACATTAAAATCTGAAATACTAAACCTTGGAGGCCTATACAAACATGATAAATTCCATACTCTTGCTTGTAACAGAGAGTGTTAGCACCTCAACAGTATTTGTAGAACGAGTAAGATGTGGAACTTGCCTAACTTGCCAACAATCCCCAGTGTATAAGGCAGTGCCTCTTCCATACTAATCACGGTAAAGACAATTCTTATTATAACATGGAAGGTCAAACCCGTAATCGCTTTCGCCATCTAACCAGGTCTCGGTCAACGTTATCACATCAAATGGAAACCGACTCTGCGACCTCAGGGTTTCAAATAGAGGGAAATTCCGTCGTAAACTTCTAATATTTAAGTGGGCTACACTGAGTGACCCTACTGGAACTCCAATATCAATGATCTGTTCTGAGTTATAAATTTAAAGCTGAACTCAGAAGTATCTTCTAACTCATTGTCTCTGAACTGATGTGTAGGTGTATCCATTATTATGGAAGGTTATTCACTGCCAGTACCTATTATTACAGAAGTTCATTTCCTGTCGAATTATTTTTCAGTTTTAGAAAGTCTTTGTCATTTAATACTGCAACGGGTCGCTTCTCGTTAGCCCTAGTTCTAAAATATGGGACACCATTAAATGTATAAACTGATTTGACTGCGTCAGAATCAAGTCTCAGCTTCTTCAGGTTGAAAAAGATATTTGATCCATTTGATCTATGCTTAGTGAGGTATTCACCAGCGAATACCGCTTGAGGCTGTTTACGCTATAATGCACGTAGGACGGTATTTCTGGCTTCCTTCGATGCAAAGTTCACTCTTAGATATGGAACTTCCCTGCCACCAGCTGTAACCACCACGAGCTGGCTACTTGAAAGAAGGTCAAGCTCCACTGCACTCATTTCGCCGACTAGGATTTTCTTCAGATTCGGGGACTCTTGACTTGCCTTCTTCCTCCTTGCCTCAATGAGAGCAGTAATTTTGGGTCCCTGAACCTTCAGAACTGTCGATAGGGAGGCTTACACAAAGTGATCGACGCGAGCATGTATGTCTTCTATGTTCTCGTTGTTAGGCGGGTTCGTGCAACTTGGACGGACTTCCAACGGAGGCTGTTTTCGTCGGATTCTCCGATAGTTCGGCCACCTTTTTCCGTAAGTTTTCATTATTCTCCCGTAACGCAACGACGCTTGCAACGAGATTCATGTTGTTGTCATACATCAGTTCCAGACATTCGATTACTTTAGTGGCGAAGCTGCCGTCGATCGCTGCAGGGTTGCCAGCACAAATACCCTCACAAGGATTTGGATTACCACGTGTCTTTAGTCTTCCGGGTTTCTTCTTCTTTGTAGGCTCATAGTTCTTCAAGAAGGTGATTAGACTGGTGATCTTGCTCATTTGGTCTCGTGCCAATTGACTTCTTGATATATTCATATCCGATTCAGAATGATCTCAAGCTCCGTCGCTGGGGAAGCGATTTCCATCCCGTTGGTCACTCTTTGCCATTATTAGCAACACCACGGACACCAGGGGTAGACTGATAGAAGTCACAGCGAGCACGAACACAGGATTTATAGAGCTGTGCGTTGAGAAATTGATTAAGTTGTATCCTGTAACGGACCCAATGCTCTCCTACAATCACGTTACAGTGACGCACCAGACCTGCAACCAAATCAAACTACCCGCTGTATCGTCTGGGTTTAGTTCCTACAACCGGTTGCCTTTACTGGTCGCGTCTCACACCAGTAAACACAGTAAAACGTGGTAAAGGGAACAGTGAAAATAACGATAATAAATTCGCAATATTTGCTTGCTGTGATTAGTAACGTATCTTGAATATGAAGTTACCAATTATCGATACGTTACAGGGATGCATTCTATTTTTAAACCAACTTGTCCTCTTTTGAACGGAAACGAAACGAAAATGCAAATTTAATGTGGAATCGTATACAATTCGTCAAGCGCAGCAAAATATTAGCAGTGCATGGTTAGTTGCGGCAGCGTTGAAGCGCTTGATGGGCAGCCTGAGATATTTCGTGGTCTTTTTCCAAAAATTTTGAACTAAATATACTTTATGTTCGAACGTCTAGCGGAGAAAGCTAGAGATTACCGCCGTTTTAATATGTCGAACAGCAAGCAGACTAAATTTATTATACCGTGTTTTCTTCCATCAGCTATATATTTCATGCAATCCATCAGTATGTTTGCGTGTAGACTATAAATTAATTATAGTCTGACCAACCTACGTAGGCGGCTTGGGCGGGGCATAAGAGATTGCGCATGGGTCATATATTGTACTTAGATAAAATTGATCTTTTGATGTTTTACTTTTCCAATAAATATAGGGTTATTTTGGGCTGTTTTGGAAGTTACAGTTGTAATTAAGCATTGAATAATGGGAATAAATTTCTTCAAATATGATAAAATATAGCAATATTTCGGAAACTTGGCATAGCAGCATTTGTTGCTATGCCAAATATACCGAACTTCCTACTGACCATTTGGGCAGGGCTCCCACTGCTTAGGATTTTTCTCCGATCTTGGGAAATTTTGGGGCAGGATCTTGGGATCAATTAAAAACATCAGTGGGAGCGCAGCATTTGGGTTACTTTATTTTAAGATGAAAATGCGTCATGGAAACTTCTTCAGCTTCCCGTTCACGAGTTTTACACAGTCAAGCGAAGGAGCTCATATACAACGTTAATTCCTATTTTTTGGAATAAAAAGCGAATCAGGGCCCCTTATTGGATCTTTAACAAGCACCTGCTGAACTGCAAAGGCAACGAAAGTCGGCATCAGAACAGTTCATTGAATTTCTTCGCAAGCAAAGGGAACTGCAGAGCCAATTTCCTTATCTCCTGCAAGGAATACACCTGCTACAGTCACCAATTTGGACGATTTAAGAGTCCTGCGAATAACTGTGCTCTCTTTCTGTGAGAGAAGAAATATTCCAACATGCGAGTTAATCCTGTGTGGGAACACCTTCGTGCGTGGGATCCACATTTTTTCTTGGCGTACTTCATGCCTCTTCCTAGCTTGGAACAGCTTTTTTAGTGCTGGGCAGGGAGGCTTCAGGTTTCGTATAGAAGATTGTAATATATAAGCCACCGTTACCGACGCAAATAAAGCTATTTTTCAGTAGCTGTTCTCACATGATTATATTGAATACTTTTTAGTAACATTTTTCCTCAAAATCCATTTAGGCTTTCCATGTCTAACATAACTGTATACCTCATTAACGTTCACCAGGCGACATCCTTATTTAACCATGCAGATTGGTATTTGATACTCAAGACTTTTTCACAATAATTCGCTCCTCATTAGTTTCCGCCAATCCAACCCTCTTAAATCGGTAGGGCTTGGCTCTAGTCTAGCCGCAGGTACTGGGCGGGGCTATAAGAAATGCCAGTAGAATTGGCAACGCCGTAGAGGAATTGAACCACGCCCAAGCCGCCTTCGTAGGTTTGGTCAGACTATAGTGGTCTTGATAGCATGTTGATTTTTACAAAATAATAATTATTATTTAAAGTATTCTCGAAGTTATTCGTAATTCTACATCTGCATTCTGAGCTAAATGCGAATTTTTCTTTTCCGTCTATTGCTTACTAATTCCTGATTTTTCTCGGGGATAAGCGAAGTTCTGCGAACCAACTAATACGGATATGTAATAGTAAATGAAAGCGTCTGCATTATTATGTTAGAACAGTTGTTACTGACCTAACAGACGAATTTGTTGCGTGGCTATATACTTGAAGTGTCAGAGATTCCGTACTACGTTGGTAGTGAAGAATTATTAATATTTAAATATATGTATTTGCGATCATAGGATTAGGTTAGTTTAGCTTCACCCATCCTATGTTATGGGGAGCAGCACTCCCAGGGGGCCTATAGAAGGTTACTTTAGCCATTAGCTAGGCCCTCGGGATGTCTGTCTTAGGTGCCCTCTAGTCGTGCTTCCTTCCATCTCATTCTCCTACTGATCTTTCTTCTATCTGTTCATCCTCTTTTTTCCCTACTTGCGGTTCCAATGCGCGTTGATTCTGTGTGGGAACACCCTCGTGCATGGGTTCCACGTGTCAGTCGTCATACTATATTTCCCTTCTTTCTTCCTCTGTGATATCGCCTTTGTTGTGGAAACAGAAACTTAAACATCTGACTATAATAATAATTTTTAACCTTATACCGTTATACGTGAACAGAATTTTGCTATTATTGCATCAAGCTACAGCGTATTCTGGTAGGCTAATACATTTTGACGTGCAACATCGACCAGTTAATATATAGTTGTAGGTGCAATCACAATTTTCGTCTGCTGTTGTAAAGATAAAGTCAATTTCACCTTGGCAGTAAGTCCTTCTTGCGTTTTCTCGATGAAGTTAAGTGCGTTTCATCAGGAAATTTAGTGATTAGTCTAAGTGCCTTGTGATTACAAGTTTAACATGTCATGGGCATTCTTTCGTGTGCGTTTTGGCCCCAGATTTAGCGTGGCTTGACAATTAGGTCAATCGCATAGGTAGAGGCAAAGAATTTAGTGTGAATGTTTGTTAAACATGTTTTAGCAGCAAATTTACCTGCTTTTGGCCACTGCAGGCAAAAGTTAGTTTGTTGGTGAGTTTGGTGCGGTTCACTAAAAATGAGGCATGTTGTTTCAATATCGGCAAGGGCGTTTTCCACTATATGTAAGTCTTGTGGCTACTAAACTTGTTTCCTTCTTTAGGTATGTAGAGTAACTTCACGACTAAGTTTATTGCGTTTTGACAGCGCACTCAGCGTGATTGTCTGATGACGATAAATGCACATTAGGCCAATTCCAGGGTGGAACGGTGATGGATCTTGTTGTGGGAATTGTGGCAAAAAAAATTGCATCTATGAGCTGTTGCATTACATTTGACGTAACAAATTTATATATTTTTGGGAGCTTCAATTGCGTTTGCATAGTAATATGAATAAAGTACTACTGCATTTGCTTCTGCCACCTGTAGAAGTACCCGACGAGGTCCTCTTTATTTGAGGGTTTATAGTGCCCTAGTGGAAGGAGATTGATTTTTTTCTTCGCTGTTGCTACGTACGTAGGAAAGCACATTCCGTTGAGCACCGCCTTCAACCGAGAGAAAGTCAGATGTCAGAGTGCCAGATGTGGGAATAGGGAGTTTGTTCGGAGCTTCAGAGGTCAGGGTGCCAGATGTGGGAATAAGGAGTTTGTTCGGAGCTTCAGAGGTCAGAGTGCCAGATGTGGGAATAGGGAGATTGTTCGGAGCTGTGAACGGTTTGTAGTCAATGAACTGCCGCACATTGGGAGCAATGTGCATAGGTCCTCTCATAGTAGAACACTCATGGGTTGTCTCTCAGTAGAGTCCCCCCCCCTTGCGCCGTACCTGGTCGTGCAGATGATTGAGGACCTGTTGGTGGAAGTGTTCGTTCACCATGCATCCTTGGACTCGAACTTATGATGGACTAAACTAGTCTTGTCTTCGGAGTGGAAGGTCGCCCTCACTTGCAAGGAGTCACCTTCCCTCATGTACTTACGGCCACTCGAGAAGCGCTGGCGTCACTCAAAGACTCGCGGTTGTGACATCGCAAGTTTTCCCTAAATCTGGTCGAGATGTACGAGACACTCGGGTAGGCAATCTAGCTCCCAGCTCACCCAGCTATTTGAAATAGCTTCTCCGCCCAATGTTTGTGTCTCCTCCAGCTTGGTGACGAAGTGCAACACCGGTATGTTGTACTGTGTACTACGGATTGTAATAAGAAAGCTTGAACATTATAGCAGAATGCTGACGTGGTGTTATGCAACACATCGACAAAAATGTAGAGCCAATAGGCATTGCGTCATCAAAAGCATGACTACCACAATCTCGTTTGTTTACAGCTGCACTTCGTCCATCTGTGCTCGGATGCACGATTTTATTCATCTAAAACTGACGAAAAGACAACCTGTAGCAGTGCAGGACTCGTTCCATCTGACGCGATAAGTTAATGAAGTCCAAAATTACGTCAGTTGCAGCAAAAGACCGACGGACGTGGCTCACAGCAGACCAATCACATATCCGGTCGGTCGCTGATTCATGAAACTGTCTGTTCCTATTAGGGATGACCGAGGCCTTCAAAGCCCTTCCATTGCCTCCGATAGAAAACTACAATTGAACTGCGATTGGAACGGTAAAAGCGCATCTAGTAAATTAGCGCTATATTCCGCAGCTCCCATTTAACAGGACCGCAAGTTTGGGAGCTGGTCAGAAGTTTGCCGGAATTTGGCCATAGCTTCCCGGCGTCATGGCAAACCGACTGCAGCGTCAGGTGCCCTCCGTCCGATCAGCGTCCAATAAGATATTTTTACAGCGAACCCAAATTACGTCCAGCGAAAATAGCTCAGTGGAATGGAGTTTATGAAAGGGGAAGAATCCAGATTAATTGAGTCGAAAAACCGGAATGAGACCAGAGTTTCGGAACGCTCCTACGAAAATTTTCGGTAATCTATTGAAGTTGAGCCAGCGCTGACAATATGAGAGTCGGAATTAGAGTGTTCGAGAAAGACTAAATTTCCCCCGATCCTATTGGTAATAAACTTCGCAGACTGAGAGATGGTCATGGAAATCTTTATGATTATATCTATATTAAATATTATTGTATGTGCTAGCTTATATTTTTCGCTGCGGAAACTCGTTTCTTGAACAAAAAAATTATTATGTGCTCGTACGCTTTGCTTGCAGCCTGCTGTAGCGAAGAGGAAGCAGTGCTGTATTGGTGACAGCGTAGAGTATGTCCGCACTCGGCACTCCTGGGACATTGTCTGTTCGGAGATGAGAGCTGAGTGTGTGACATAGTATTATCGTCTGACGTTGTGTTATGATGTGGGCTGTGAGTTTCAGTGCAGATTCTTTAGTTTTTTTTTATCGAACAAGGGCCATGTGGCGTTATGCCCGCCGCTCAACGTGAGTTTGGATACCTCCCGGCTGAACTTCGTTACCAGCGGAGCAGCAAGCAGCGACTTATCTCAACAGTGCACGTAAGCGCTTCCAGCTGGTTACAGCCCGCAGTGCATCAGCAGGGATGTAGCGTTTTCAGCGTGTCTGTGCATCTGTCCTTCCACATCCAGGGCTGTCAGATCATGGAGTTTACTTAACAATTTTGTTGTGATGGCAATAAGAGCGGCTCAGTAGCAGCTTAATACTTGGCCAGTAAAGAGGTTGAGTTCAATCACTGATGCATTTACCCTTCTAGACTACAGTGAAAGAGCACTCAAGGGCAGGCAAGTAGTTTTGTATATTACCAGACTGGCCGTGACCCGTTGGACACTAAAAAACTATCCTAAGTATTCCATTTTCTTTTGCTCGATTCGTGGACTTGGAGTTGGTTATATCAGATTTTTTAGTACCAGAAAACAAAGAAACGATTATTTTTTTTAAATAAAAGTTCGCATGAGGTACATATGTATACTGATAGTTCTTTCAACTTTGAAAGCAGTAGACAGAGGCTATTCTTCAACCGTCTTTGTTGCTGATAAAGATCACGTGACTAAAATTTCAGAATACAAATTCTTTGTGCTCTCGACGTCGACGTATGTAGCTATCAGAATCCAAGTAACTAGCTAATTAAGTATCCGTCTCATCTTGACTCTTAAACGTTTATTACTTGCCCGCAGTTTCAGCCAACTTGATTGTGGTTGAATAAGTGGCTGATGTGATAGTGCAGGACACTTAACAGTGTCTCTTATACCTAAAGTAACTACGAGAACTGAGCTTGTCAGGAAGTTGCCTCAGAAAACATCGTAGAAACACTCCTGGATATACTTAGTCTTATTAAATCTTCACCGGTCTAATTTCTTCCTATTTTATAGCGAAGATTGTGTGCAGGGTGGCATACAAGCAACCACGCAAGAATATCAGAGTTTTATAATTTACATTATGTAGGCCGCTGCCAGCCCACTAGCTGAGGTGGGTCGCAGAAAGGAAGCCCAGCCGTTCGTCGGTTCAACTTAAGTTTATCCGACACTTGATGTGGGTGTGCGTCAGGTAAATTTTTAAGTTTTCATAAAAGTAGAATTTCATGTTTTAACTTTCCTCGTCTTCAGCCACTCTTGAAGTGATTTATGCATCAGAATAAATCGTTGCAGTTGCGATACCACCACCTCTGATCGGAACCCGAAATCGACAAGTGCGTCCAATATATTCCGAAAATCTCTCAGCAGTTTACTCTTTCACATTAACACTGAATCCTTCTCAAATTTTCAGAGATCTCTCACTTTGAAGCGTTCATACCTCCGATTTGTTTCCCTACAGTTAAAGATGGGCAAGGCTTTCGTGATTGTTCAGTTGTCGTAGGACCTACATTTTCACAGTAGTCTAACTAAACTCTGGATAGTTCCTATGTGTTCAAGATCTTTTCATTTACGCGTCGTACAGAGAGCTAAACAGGAGTCTTTCCCGGCCAGCACCAGGTGTTTCCGTATGTTAAGCATTAGGTCTTTAATATGTTTTAGTTTTGGGTGGAGGGGGGTCCATGCTAATGGGATAACTATGCACTAGGTTAAATTAATAGGTTGATGTCTCCTTTATCTGCACCTCTTGGCTAAGAAATTGAAACTCCCATCGATTCCACTTCTTTCCTACGGTCACAGTTTGGCTGCGTGGGTTCTCAGAAGTAGTATATGCTTGCAGTATCACTCCAATTTCTCTTAAAATGATTATTTTAATTGTTCTCGTTTCTATCTCTCGTATCTCTCCTAGAAAATTGAACTTTTCAATCGATGCAATTCAAATTTTCTTTCATTGAAAGACATATTGTTGCCATGTGGTCACCATAAGATTTTGCGTTATTCTAAATGAACATTACGCACTTCTTCCGTTGGCCACACCGCATCTAATATTTGTGTTTAGTCTACAAATAGAATGAATATTTACCTCTGCCAAAGAGGTTATGTTTTTGTCGTGTTTGTCTGTCTCATTGTCTGCACAGAGGTAATTCAAAAGTTATGAACGGATTTTTATGAAATTTTCAGGGATTGTTAGGTATGTTAACAGTTACAAATGATTAACTTTTGATGAAAATCCGTTTATCTGTTTGTTTGTTTGTTTGTTTGCCTGTCTGCCTAGTTTTTCTCAGTGCCATAACTGAAATAGTTATGGACGGATTTTCTAGCAATTTGCATGAGTTGTTAGGTTTATTTCGAACAGTTATTGACCAATTTTTTTATTATCTGTTTGTCCGTTCATTTGTTAGTTGCGGTGTTTAATATTGTGCTTGTTAGGACAATAACTCAAAACTTTTTGAATAGATCATCTTTATGGAATTTTTAGGAGTTGTTAGTTATATTAAACGACATAAATGACTAAACTTTGTTGCCGATCGGTTGGTCTGTTAGTGTGTTTGACTTACATTTGTCATAATGTCTGTTATTGCCGAACTCAAAAAGTTATGAATCGATCTTCATGAAAATTAAAGAAACTATTGAATCTATCAAAAGGCACAAAGGATTAGATATTGGCGTTGATAAAAAAAATCATGGTTTGAGAGCCAATTTCAATTTTTCGGTACCATTGCCTTGCTTGGCGGGGGTATGCGCTCTCAGGGTACTCTAGTTTCATTAGGTATTTGTATTATTTTAGAATAGAAATGTGCAATATTAGCAGATTTATATCACTGATCATAAGTTGGGGCGCCTAGCCTAAAACTGCCCTATAGGCTACCAAAATTCCACTCAGTACCAGCATCCTAAGGTTTGGATTCGCTTCTTTATTGACAATTACATTTTTAACTGTATCAGCAATATCTGGAGCCACGGAAGATATTTCCCACGACAACCAGACAAGGAATTTCCAGCAGCGGAAGTCCGTGGTCCACTTTATCAAATGCTTCAGCGAAGTCCAAACGCTTCATCTATTTTTTTTTCTTTCTAAGCAGAGCAACTCTAAATTTGAGCTATAGTGCCCTAGCAGGTGTAAAGTGGTAGATCATAATAATTACTGTATGTCGAAAGCCACGTTACAGTATTTCAATGTGAGTACATCGTTGTACTCTTGATGGTGCACAAAGGGTTTCCGGCCAAGCGTGCTCACAACCCGGTTAGTTATGAATATAGGCCTTAAGTTGACAATGTCTCTCCTGTGTCTGGCACTGTTGATGGGTATGTTGATAGCATGTTTCTTGGTGCCTGGTATCACCTCATCATTATTCAACAACTTACGCCGCAATGAAGTACAGGTATTGCGGGATTTTTCCAGAAACATTATCCCGTTTCTTAGCATGATTGCCGCAAAGGTTGTACTGCTGAATCGGCACTCTTCTGCTGGGTAGGAAAACCAATAAATAACTAGAGCACTCTGAGAGCGCATACCTCCGCCAAGTGAGCCAACGGTAGCAAAAATTCAAATTGGCTCTGAAGCCATAATTTTCTTTGCATAAACTCCAAAATCTGATCATTTGTGCCTTTTT
>LQNS02278094.1:63248671-63281320 GCA_001587735.2 Parhyale hawaiensis | reverse complement strand
GCTGTCCCTGCTAAACATCGCATGAGCTGGCCGCTTGTAACGTAATATAACCTTCTCCCTACCTTCTACCTGCGCCCCAGCCCTGACCACCCTCTAATGCGGCCCTAAGTTTTGTTAGGGCAAGGGTCCTCGTTTCGAGCAGAAGGTACATAAAAATCCGGGTTGTGCGCAGTTCATTAAGCTGCCGTAGCTACGTGTTCATGGTGTGGAGGCCTCCCCTGCTTAACTGACCCAGTGGCATAAATCAGACTCTGTGTAGCACCAGTTATTTTTGCAAGTTTCTTGTATATCAGCGGGAAACGTGGATCGCATATATTTTACCAAATTTTTGGTGCACTTTTGATTTTGTGTGATATACTGTACCTCTTTAATCATAAGTTGGATAACCCTGTGAAATTAAGTCTTTTAATCCTCTATTGGCGGGGATTCTCTTTCCGTGGCAAATTCTGAAGTTATTGTTGACTTCCTTGCTGAGTTCTTTCCACAAAACATTACACTAGCTGTTGACTTCAGTACTTGAGTACATTCAAGATAACTTTTCACTCACAGGATCCTTTGCTACACTATTAGCAGAAAATTTTAAACTACCAAGAGCCTCTCTTCTTAAATTTATTCAGACGTACTCGTGCCATGATTGTTTCCATTGCCATAACGTTCTCTATAGCACAGTGTGTACTCCTCTTACACACAATAAAGTAGCTCGATTTTCTAAGACCTACGCTATAAATACTCAGTTCCAGCGAGTGACAGTAGGCTGTACGATAACAATTTTTTCTAGGCGCTTAGTAAATTTGTGAAAATGTGGCTTTAGCCACGTGCTGTTGTTTCCAAAGATACACTTTTCGTGCAACCCTTGCTCTTTCCTCAGTGATATCGTTCCGCTCGGAAACGGAGACTTAAATTTTCTCACTGTAACTAATTTAGAATTTCCTTCAAGCTATCTAAGAAGCAGTAGCAGTAGAGATACGTAGTTGTACCACCCTCGGACCATGCATGCAGACCACTCACATACTCTGATTGAGAACAGCAGTTCATTGACACTCGGTGTGGTCTACAACCTTCTCACGAACTGACGCTAATAATGTGGTATAACATGGTCCTCAACTAGTGCTGCTGTCTTATGCATGAAAACTTGGAATTATGAACAAATTTGTTCAGTTGTTCTAAGGGAAACTTGATGGAAAGAGTACCGTAACGTATAAAAACTGTGACGAGTAATAGTGCCCACTTCTGAAATGACTAATATTGCACTGATATCGACACCTAGGGGCCATACGGTGAGTTATATACAGTGGGATGGGAAATAAATATTCGTACACCATGAAATTGTTTACTGAAAGAAATCTAGTCACCCAAAAATAAATACAGTACCGTCCAAACTAAGTGACAAATTTTCAAAACGGCATAACTTTTTTCTAACCAGGACAGGTACTTCTTCTATTGCACACTATTAGCCAGTAAAATGTTGATTATTGTGTTAAAATTTGAGACATGTATGAAAGATAATAAAAAGTTATGAACGAAAAGCTTTTTTCTTAAATTTATAACGTCCAAAACTAAGGGACTAACAAGAAAAAATGCATTTAACTCAATATTTTGCTAGAAATATTTAGCAAAATGGGAGTGAGGAATCAATATTTGGTAAATAGTCCCTTTCTTTCGATTACAGTTGCACATCGTCGACTACATGACCGAATGAGGCTGACAATCTTCAACAGTAATTTTCTCCCATTCCTCTTGAAGTTTCATCCCAAGATCTTCCGTATTGATAGGGTTTCTTACCATAACTTTCAGCCCAGTGTTTTCCAAAGATTCTCGATTGGATTTAGGTCATGACTTTGTGGTGGCCAATCCGTAACTTCGAGATCTTGCTGCTCAAGGTAACTCATGACTGTCTTTGCTTTGTGGCAAGGGACATTGTCTTGCATGAAGATAGGGCTGGGGGCACTTGAATTTACAAAATTAGGCACGACAATACCCTACAACATATTTTTATACTCCTGAGCATTCTCACGGCTTTACAAAGAACGAGAGGCGATGTCCCTCGACTAAAGAACATACCGAAAACCATCACGCTCCCGTCGCCAAACTTCACAGTCTTCTTACATTGTAGTACACTTTGCACTTAAAATCTCACCTTCACATCTAACAAAGTTCTCACAGTCATTACCTAACAAATTTAACTTGCTTTCATCACTGAAAAACACTCTAGGCTAGCCCAATTTTCACGGGACCAGTTAACACGCTTGTTTGCAAACTTTAATCTCTTTTTCTTGTTCTTGGCACTCACAAGCGGTTTCTCTGAGGGCGTCTTGCAAATGACCCTATTTCTTGAAGACGCCGAGAAACGGTCTGACGTGAGACGTTCATACATGTTGTGTCATTCATTTCCCTACTTATCGCAGCTGAGGACTTGAAACGATCCTTCAATGACGTGCGCTGGATGACTCTGTCCTCTCTAACTGACGTTTTGCGAGGCCTGCCGGCTTTTTTTAGGGGCACCAATGCAGCCGGTTTTATCGTACGACCTCACTATTCTGCCCACAACACTTTTCGAAAGGTTTACCTTCTCAGAAATTTCTCTAAGATGGAAATCATTCTTGTGCAACTTGACATCTTGTCGGAGGATATAATAAACTTTCTGACGTGGTGCCATCATGTAACGAACAGCAATGTTTACAAATGGCAGTGTCAAACTTTATCTTCGATGTAAATAAAGATATCGTGACTGAATTAAAAATTAACTTAATTTTTCTTTTTTGTCCCTTAGTTTTGGACGGTATAATTTTCAAGAGAAAAGCTTTTCGTTCTTAACTTTTTTGTTATCCTTCATGCATTTCCCAATTTTAACACAATTATCAACATCTTACTGGCTAATAGTGTGCAAAAGAAGTAGTACCTGGCATGGCGAGAAAAAAGTTATGCCGTTTTGAAAATTTGTCCCTTAGTTTTGGACGGTACTGTACATTAATACAGTTTTTGTATTAAGTGGTATTAATTGACATGTGTCAACAAAACCAAAAATTATAATGAGTTATATAGTATTTCACATATCTGGGGTTGAAAAATGTATCGTACAAAACTATTTTTCATTTTAAAATTAATTTTACTGTTCAAAAACTTTCCAGAATCTTCTAGATTTTACGTTAGAAGTCTACTATAGTCCAAGAACAGCTTTGGGGTCATTATTTCGTGTGACAGCGTAGAAGAAAGTTGTAACCATGGCAAAATGCAGGGAGCTTTCGAATTTTGTAAAAGTTAATTAATGAAGAGTGGAAATCCGATAAAAGTTATAGGCAAATATCACCGTTTATCACCATCGGGCCATTTATCAAAAGGTTTAA
Source organism: Parhyale hawaiensis (assembly GCA_001587735.2). Lineage (NCBI taxonomy): Eukaryota > Metazoa > Arthropoda > Malacostraca > Amphipoda > Hyalidae > Parhyale > Parhyale hawaiensis. Next base: position 63,277,976 of record LQNS02278094.1, on the reverse strand, counting down.
AAGTTCGGAAACAGTCGAAAGCTAACTTAGATCTGGCAGGCCCCACGGAAGATTTCCCCTAGAGCTTCAAGAAAAATTGCCAGGAAAGTGTCCGAAAATCCCATGACTACTCGCAAAGAGCTTCAAGAGGACTTGCTAGCAGCAGTGGCAAGCGTTAGGGCGCTGGCACACCAAACGCGGTTTAGCGAGAAGCTGGCAGATAGGCAGTTTTTGAGAAGCACGGAATGCATTGGAGCGTGTACATCGAACGGCGGCAGTTAGCAGGCAACTGCCGTTCAGAGCAGCCAGCGCTGGCGGCGGGCGGTGCGACCGATTAGTGCTCTAACTGCTGCTCCGTCCCTTGCCAGACGTGCAATACAGGGCTACCACTCTTTGGGAATTTCCTCCTGATCTTGGGAATTTGAGAGCGTTCCAGGAATTTTCAAATCCAGTTTGGGGAATTTTTCAAATCCTAATACTCAAAAATTGCGTAAATAATTAACTGTTACCTGTTACCATATACATCGAGATAATCATAAAATTTTTATTTGTATTCTTTTATAACTATCTGCGGAATTTTCTCAAGATCTGGGAAAATCTGGAATTCCCATTTGGAGAATTTGAAAAATTCACGAGTTTCATCACTGGACTGCGATCACAGTCCCCCATGACGTTGATCGCAGAGATTCTGCGTCAGGTGCGCACTGCTACTCAGTGTTGCCAAATAAAATTCGGACTTTCCTGAAAAATCGCTGCAGAAAAAAAAATCAGAATTTAGTTACGAAGAAAGAGGGAAAAGATTATGATCCACCGATTTCTTGCTGAATTACAGTTCCAATACAATTTCATCATAACTAAGGGGCTATCGTCATGCCATATAAATCCTTCAATCCAATTTTGTTGATGACAACTTTTGCGCAGTTTGAAGTTTTTGTAACATTTGCTATGCCTCTTTAGGCCATATTTTACAGTAAGAATAGCTGTGGGCATAGGCAGTTACATTTTGTTTCTAACCTTATTTTTCACGGCGTTCATGCTGCTGAATAACGCTCGACTTCGGCATTCGAATGGAGTAAAATTAGTTTTAAAGCAAATGTTGCCACATCCTTAAATTGGCTTCCTCCGGATGTAGAAAAACTAATGATTTGTAAATAGTGATATCATTAGTATTATTCAGTCACAAGCTAAATATGCTATCAGGATTTAAATTTTCATTGAAATAAGTAACTATATCGAACTCCACTACGTTTGCACATATAGTGCGATGTATCGCTTCTTTAGTATCGGATTTGGTATCTTTTCAAAAGTCGTCCAGATGATCGTAGAAATTGAATGTTACATGGCAGTAAATATACATGGTCGACTTGACTTCCACCTTATTTGCCTCATCATTTTTAACAATGCATATACCTTATAAAAGAAGTACTCTGACATGGACTATCGAGTTTGCGCTTTTTGGTGAACTTTTTAGGGTACTCCACTATATCTTTACTCATTACGAGCGAAGGGTATGCTGAATTACTTTATAAGTATAACCGGCTCTATGAACAGGGATCATAATATAATAGATATGGCATTACACTGAATAGCTCCTGCACAGACACATGACGCGAAGGCGGCAACTCGGTCCTTCTCATATACGATCGAATTTAATACACGTTTGGTACGGTCGGCAGAGTTACAATAATTTCCCTTCAATGCTGCTATAATCCACGAATAATAATTTTATCGCAATTAGGCTTTACGTTGTGTCAATAGCATTAAATTCGGCATAAAATGTTGGATAAGTCAGAAAAATGTCACAAATGTAAAAATTTAAATTTCCTGCTAAATGTTAAACCAATTTTTGGATGATGAACATCCCAAAATTTTAAATCTAGCATAAAAATGCTAAATTGGTAACACTGTAAAGCTGCACCTTCGCACTTGCTATACTACTCGCCTGTCTGCCTGCCAGCCTGCCCGCCTGAGAGTACAACTACTCCTGAGTGCCAGCGCCCTTAGCCCTGGTACAGTAAGCCACGAGCTGCATCGAAACCGTTTAAGTTATCGAATTCCATACAAAACTCCCCTGCTGTCGAAACGAAACGGGGAAGCTCGTCTGAAATTCGTCCGTGAGCACAAGGACAAGCCTGAGACGTTCTGGGAAAACGTGTTGTGGTCGGATGAGACTAAAATAGAGCTGTTTAGACGAAATTCAAAGAACCATGTGCGGAGGGAGGACGGAACAGCATTCGCACCAAAAAACGCTATTCCAATTGTGAAATTTGATGGTGGTAACGTTATGATATGGGGAGGCTTTTCCTAACATGGTACAGATAACATTCATATCATAGAAGGGAGAATGGACGCTCATATGTATCAGAACATTGTGAGGGAATATTTGCATGCCTCGGTTCAAAAACTCGGGCTACCGCAAGAATTCGTTTTTCAGCAGAACAACGACCGAAAACATACGGCGAAAACCACAAAGAAACGGTTAAACCAGTCTCCGAAATTTAAGCCGATAGCAAATTTGTGGCGATTTCTGAAATTAAGCAATAATGCAAGGAAGTCGAAGTAGTCCATTCCGGAACTCAAAAAATATAGATATCTGCAGGGAAGAATGGCTTACATCCCTCAGGAAACATGTCAAGGATTGGTAAAAATAAAAGCATAGAAGGCGAGTAATTGCCGTTGAACTGATTAAAGGCTACGTCACAAAATATTAAAGGTTTTAAAATAGTTTTTGTGGTGTACGAATACTTTTACAACCAAAAATATACAAATTGTTATTTAATTTCTATTATATAGGAATTTACTTACTTCGTTGTTGCGTGTGTATTGTTAACACAAAAATACAAGTACAGTATCAATACATTTACCTCCGCCAAGGAGGTTATGTTTTCGTCGTGTTTGTCTGTCTGTCTGTTTGTGTGTTTGTCTGTCTGTCACCAGGATAACTGAAAAAGTTCTGAACCGATTTAAATGAAATTTACAGAGATTGTTAGATATGTTAGGTGGAACAGATGATTAACTTTTGGTGAAGATATGTCCATCCGTTTGTTTGTTTGTCTACCTCATTTTTCTCATTGCCATAGCTCAAAAAGTTATGAATGGATTTTTATGAAATTAAAATGAGTTTTTAGGTATATAACAAAGAGTAAATGACCAAATTTTGGTAATGATCCGTTCGTTCGTCTGTTACTGTTTTTAATTTTATGCTTGTTAGCCCAGTAACTCAAAAAATAATGAATAGATCCTTTTGAAATTTATAGGGTTGTTAGTAATGTTAAAAGACATAAATGATTAAATTTTGATGCAGATCGGTTCGTTCATTTGTATGTTTGACGCATGTTTGGCATAACGTTTGTTAGCAGTATCACTCAAAAAGTTATGAACTGATCTTCAAAAAAATAGCGCAAGCTGTTATTATTATCAAAAGACACAAGTGATTCGATTTTGGAGTTAATACAAAGAAAATTATGGTTTCAGAGCCAATTTGAATTTTTTGCTATCGTTGCCTCGCTTGGCGGAGGTATGCGCTCTCAGAGTGCTCTAGTTATATCTGGTTCGCTAGATTTTTTAAATAAACAATTTTTGGTGTACGAATATTATTTCCCCCACTGTATAAGCATTCGGGTTAGATTAGCAATTCATTTACTCCTGTCCTACGTTATGCATAGCTAGTCTCGCCCCATCGTTGCTTAGCTAGCCTTAGACTTTATTAAACCTTCGTAAGAATTTGTATGTGGTTCCGTGCCCATTTTGCTTCATTAATTTTTTTATTTCCAGGACCAATCTTTAAACTGTGTTGCCTCTTTTGCCTACTTGTTGCTTCCTTCTCCTCGTTCCTTCTTTCTATACGCATTACGAGTCTCTGTCATTCCTCTCTCTTCCTATTTTCATCGCTGTGAATAGGGCAGCAAGCTAACAGTTCGATGTAAATGCTACATCATTGTTCGGCGTTACCATGTGTCAAGTGTCGATCTTTCCTCTGCTTCTGCATTGTTTATAGCTCGTTCTGGCTGAAACGAGTCGGTCGATCGGTAAAATATGTATGGCCTTCCCCAAGATAAAGATTGCCAATTCTCTCTCTCTCTTTTTGCATCACCTAATGCCTTTTCAAAGCATGACACTTCAGGTTGCCAATAACCAAAGTGCTCCTCAGGCTATGAAACTTCGGCTTAAACAAAGCGCCTGCGAGCCTACCTCATGTACAAAATAGAAAACTGTCAGGCGTTCGGCCAATAGCGTAAAAGATCTTTCTGAGCCGGGCTTGCGCTCTTTCATTCTTTCTCCTACTTGAGGTGGCGGTCTTTACTCAGTACTTCTTCAGTTATCAGACTTGCTGTCCCTGTTTTGACGATTATCTATTTTTGCTCGGTACCCTTGTATGCTTTGATAAGCTGCTGAAGGGGTTCTACCCAGTGATTTGTATTAAAATTATCAATTTTTTGTTTTCCCTGCCACAATATGTTTGGGTGTCATGCACCCAAGGGTCCCGAGTGCCTTCTCCGCAGGGGATGTAGCATCTGGCCGCAGTTCCTGCTGAGAAGGTTAGTTTTATAGAGTTAGGTAGGTTCTCTATAGTTCCCCGTCTGTTCTGCGAGGTGGGCCGCCGAATGGTGGTAAGCGACTCATCCCATGATACTCCTATGTGCTCCCGTGTGGGGAGGGGCCACGGAAGGGACCCTCGCACGAGTGTTTGCTTTCTTCTGTCTTCTTCTCTTTTCGTTTTTCGTCTCCTTCTCTGCGCCGCACGGCTGAGCGATTTCGTTTGACCGAGCCGTGAGGAGTTAGAGATGCTCGCGCCTTATTTCCTGCCAGACATGGTGCACCTGGCCAAGATTGTTCCAATAGAACTCATTTGAGTTCGATTAAACTTCTAAACTATATCATTCAAAATTGGATCGCTGTAACATCATAGTCTTTGTATCTAATACTGCGGGAAAACCCACAAAATAATAATAATATAATCATTTTTTGTTTATTGGGAAAAAGAGTCCTTAGGTTGTGGGAAAATGTACTCTGAAATTTTACTGGACGAGTGGCACTAGAACCCCTCAAAGAGGGGTTCAAAAGGGAAGGGGGTCAATATTATCAATTGTGGACAGATTGTTCTGAAATTTGCACATTATATGTATTTTTGAAAGAGAAGCATTTCACTACTTCAACTTTTTTTATTTAGGCCTTTGTTTTTGAGATAATGGGAAATATATGTATATATACTGTACATATATATATCTAGGTTCCCCAAAGCTGGTCCTAATGCAGACTGCCGATGGGAGTAAAAAAACATGAAATGATGCTTTCATATTATTTCTAGATGCTAATACTACATGAATATAGTATTAAAATTTCATTCATAGCGCGAAAAAGTGCAGTATATGATATTTCACCCGAATATTTTATGTTTTTTTTTGTCTATCTGCATAAAACGAATTCAAGTCAATCAGTTTTCATGCTAGGAAAAAACAAAGACAGATTTGGAATCTTTGAAACATTCCTAACAAAACTACACAGACGGATTTTCCCTTTTTGCCCTCATATTTCTTATCACAGCTCAAAACCCAAAATATGGCTTTTTTACTGTATTTCAGTTGGAGATCGAAAATCGCATATCAAAAGAAAACGAAATAGAAAATGAAAAATCCGGCTCTGTAGTTTTATTAGGAATGTTTCAAGGATTCTAAATCTGCCATTGCTTTTTTCTAGCATGAAAATTTATTGACTTCTGCTGTTGTTTTGAAGTTTGAAGAAAACAGTCTATGCGTATATATATTAGGCAGGTTTCGTTGAACGAAAAATGACATTGCGTTTTAATTCGTTTTGTTTCCAACCTTTCCAAGTGTCGGAGGCTACGTTTCACTTCTTCAGAGCAATTTCGCAAAGTAGCTAAAATGGTTTTAGTAAAAGTAGTCATAGTTATACTGCTAACAAACGTTATGACAAACATGAGTCAAACATACAAACGAACAAACCGATCTTTCAACATTACTAACAACCCCTATAAATTTCATAAAGATCCATTCATTATTTTTGAGTTAATGTGCTAACAAGTATAAAATTAAAAACAGTGAGAAACGAACGAACGAACAAATGGACCATTACCAAAATTTGGTCATTTACTCTTTGTTATGTACCTAACAATCATGTTAATTTCATAAACATCCATTTATAAGTTTTTGAGTTATGGCACTGAGAAAAACGAGGCAGACAAACAATCAAACGGATGGACATATCTTCACCAAAAGTTAATCATCTGTTCCTCCTAATATACCTAACAATCCCTGTGAATTTCGTCCAAATCTGTTCATAGTTTTTTTAGTTATCTTGGTGACAGACAGACAGATACAGATAAACAGACAGACAAACATGACGAAAACATATGACAAGATCTTCTGAGTTGCTGCAGCTGACATCACAAACAGTAACTTGGTTCATAAATTAGTTTCCCCCCCGTTTGGCGCTACTGCTTTGTAAATCGTAGCTTTCTCAACAATGGTTGGACCTCAAAAGTTGTCGAAACTGACTTTCATTTAATGAATGGGGCTCTCAGGAATAAAATTATTGAGTAGGCCTTCCAACAGATAAACCAAGCATTGAGAACCTCAGATTGCCGTCGCTGAAAACTTATCTGTGCTTATTCCCAAAGGCTGTAGCATAGAATACTTTTGTATAAAATTGCTTAGCACTCCATATCCCCATTACTGAAGATGTAGTCTCCCAAGCTGCTGTCAGAGAACCTGCCTCTAACGCTACCCGATACTGCTGAAATGAGCTCCCCGAATGGGCTGCATCAGTGCTGTCACTGAGAACTCGTCGTTGCTCTATTGCTGACTTCCATACATCTAGTATTTCTCGGCCAGCTCAGCACTAGCGGCTGACGGCTCGGCCCGACTGCGAGTCTCGTAAGGAGATTAAATTCTGGCTCGAAGCCACGCTTCACTAAATGCGATGCCTTCAGTACCATCGTCGGCCGCGATGCCTTCGCTACTTCCTGTATTTTATTATATTTTATATCTACTACCTAAACTGACGGTTTTTATGCAAATACTACAAACGAACGATATAGTTTATAACCCTATAAGGACCAATGGATGTTTCATCAGTAATGTTTCAAATCAAGCAGCTCTTCTGTGGCGCCTACGTTTATTTTGTTCTTATATAATACATAGCTTTGTTTACAGTCTGATGGTGAGTTGACCTACTTTCGGTATCATCTAATATCCAACAATCAGGTTCATAGTACTTAACTGTATCCTACGTAAGGAACTCCTGACGATTAAGTGCAGGAATACCGAAGAGGTGTCGCTCTACGGGCGATCCTCGAGTTATACGATTGGTTAGGACCAGGTTACTTGAAACACTTTTTTTTTCAGTCAGTTTACACCATCAGTAGGAACGTTACCGCTTATTCTCTAATATTCCACAGAAATTTTTAGGTACGCCTATATGTGTACTTTTCTAATAAAATGATGCCGTATAACTCGAGGATTGCCGATAACTAGTCTTACGATTCAGCGGCAATCAGCCTGACTTTAAGGGTAAGACTTCAACTATACAGTTCTTCACAGGCGGATCCAGGGGGAAGGGGGCATTCATGGCATTTGCCTCCCTCACAGGATCCCCCCACAGGATCCCCCCCCACACTGAACATTCTCAAAGAACTGGTAGATAAAACAAAGTGTCTAATTGTGATTTAAAATAAGATATTTTATCAAGACTGTAGGTGCTGAGCCCATTTTCTTGGCTATTTTTTATTTTCTCAGCATTCATTGTAAAAAAAAATTATTCGTATGCCGAGAGACACCACATAGTTATTAACTCTTGACGTTGTAGCCACCTGAAGCCCGAAGGCAGCAGAAGTATACTGTACATTGAAGATACCTAATTCGCACTGAATTTTCATCAGTAATTACTGTGTCTAACATGAACCCAATGTTTTTCGTGCATTTAGCGCATGGTACTTGGTGTGTTGTTGAATTACTTCTTTTGAAAGCGGTGATGCTGCAGAATTTAGAGAGCGGTTAGTCAAATCATGCTGTCAGTCTACTAGTTTATGGTCACCAATTTCCTTTGGATCAACGTTCTGGAATTGGATATAAATTTTAGTCAAAGATAATACATAGGGGAATGTAACGCAAGCTAGTGTGCTCATAAGAAGTAAAAGGTGTTTCTTAGTTGAAACTCACCAATGACGACAAACGGGGTTGGACTCTATGACTCCATTTTCCGTATATCCTTTACTAGGTGTTGAAGATCACCTCTATTATTTCGCTTGTGGTTATACATTAAACACAAATTGAAAACGATGGTTGAAGAAATTAAACGCAAGCCTCAAGGAAAAATATGTAGTCAACAAATGAATGCTTGCTCGTTGAGCGTGTTTAATTACTGGTCTTATCTCTGACACTTAGGACAGTTTTTAAAATGGCACATGAAACTGTTATTGCAGAGACTACTACGTCTGAATAAGGCTGTGTAAAATTCAAAGACATGGCGTAGATTTACTTCCACGATATCTCAAATACACCAAAATAAACTTAACGCAAGTTGCTCACGTATAGAGCACCAAGTGCCACATAGACCCTCATACATAGGAGGCCGCCAAATTCTACAAGACAACAAAAAATCGCGGATCTTCATTACCTCCAGAAATGAACTGCCAACCCCAAAAACATTCAAAACTGAAACAAACCTGATATTTCTTCATGCAGTAGAGTTGGTAAAATCTGTTATAAATTGTTTACAGCATTCTCGGAATAGAAATAAGCTCCAACGTAGTTATTATAAGTATTGTTCATTTCTGAAAAGATGGCTTAATTTAGCCTAGGAGTCGCTTCAGACGGTGACTGGACGTTTATGTTATTCGACATGGGACGACGTCACATTCACGTACCAACGCAGTGCACATGTGTAGTAAATAAAAGTAAAATGACTAGCGCGGCAATAAAATGATCTGTTAGGCAATCAAACCAGCTGGTTTTGACGTATGCGTCATTATTAATAAAACAACTGTAAAAAAATAATAAAATGACACCGTGAGAGATACTCACTTATTAGCTTGGAAGCAAATAAAAAGTACCGTGCTGTATATCATGACGTCGATAATAGATCTGCTGCATGTCTACATCTGTTCAGAGATCAATCTGCCGTACTATTATCTATACTGGATTTTTTATTTTCTGCGATGCAATTTAGAATATCTCAGGCCCTGATCGATTTTTATTATTTGTCAGACAATAATGACGCAAATGTCAAAACCAGCTGGTGTGAAAGTCAAATAGACGGATTTTATTGCCGCCTTAGTTGTTTTATATTTATCAGTCAATGTTAAAAACAGACGTTTGGGATTATTAAAATCCCAACGTCAGTATGCTGTGAAACAACCAAACTTTAAAATTTTATTTAAAAATTCAAAGTTTAGGTATACAGGGATTCAAACCTGTCACAACAGCTAACTTTCATGTAGTTGCTCTCATCATGAATATCTTTGAATAATAAATAATTGCCAAGATAGCGTCGGTAAATTGCGAGTGTGCAATTTTCCGAAAATTTTTTTCTAACATTCAGACTCTTATTCATTAAGAAACAATCGGCTATAAATTATGGAAGCTCACCCCATGGTTACACCATTAACATGCTTGTTCATTCTGCTGCTAACTCTAAACTGAACAACACTCGCCGCAATCTTCGAGTTTTTTTTTTACTCTGTCGGTGATAATCCTAGAGGTGCTACTAATGGTTGGATGAAAATCTTATCCAAATAATGTTAAATATCTCAAGAGATAATTGAAAAATATTCACAAGTACTTCCCACAGCTTTTTTGTCGCTTAAATTTCAGGAATTATCATAAAATATGGTTATGGTTAAACAGGAGAATACAACTAGTACTTTAAAATATGGTCATTTCAGAATAAAAAACTTCTGACGTCTTGGAGGGCTTTGAAGAACTGTAGTATATGATAAGCGTGACCGTTGCCAGCATTGGTGAGGTGCGCCCAACGAAGAAGAACTCAATTCCGAACTGCTACAGTTTTAACAAAACCAACAAAATCCTTCATTCCCAAGCATTGTGGCAATAGTAAACGTATTTTTGATTGCCAGTAATTTTTCTGTTCATAATTCAACCGGGTCAGCTGCTGGCTCTCTTGTTTTTTAGCTTTGTATATTTTTAAACTCACACGTCAGCTGTGAAACTCTCATTAATTTCATAATTACCTCCCCCAAGGATGGAATATTTTTGTCATTTTTTGGTTGTCTTTTTCACTGTCTGTAGCCTACATAACTCAAATAGTTATGGACGGATCTTTATAGAGATTTTTACGCATGCTAGGAAGAACAGATGATTAAATTTTAGCGAAGATCCGTTCAACTGTTCGTCTCTTTGTCTACTTCCTTTTTCTTGGTAAAATGACTAAAAAAGTCACGGACCGATTTTTATGAAATCTGAACAGATTGTTAGGAATATTACGAAAAGCAAATGACCAACTTTTTGTGATTTTTGTGATGATCTGTCAGTTCATTTTATGTCTCTGTCTTTGACTTTATATTTGTCTGCAAGAGATCTCAAAAAGTTATGAACGGATCTATATAAAATTTGCCAGAATCGTAATAAATGTAAATTTTGATGATGATGAGGATGATGGTTATTGGTCCGTCTGTTAGTGTGTGTGAGAGGCTATTGTTTGCCTTCTGTTTCTCGGAACGCGGCTCAAAAAGTTACCGATAGAGCATCAAGAAAATTTAAGAAGCTGTTATTACTGCCAAGAGGCACAAATTCTCAATTTTTGTGGTGGTGATGATAGAAATGAAATCCTTGTTTCAGCACCAGTTTGAATATTTCGTTACACTTTGATTAGCGGAGGTATGCGCTCTGGCAATACCCTAGTTCATTTATCAAATTTTTGTGATGGTGGTAGAAAATCCTAGCTTCAGGACCTATTTAAATTTTTCGTTATTATTGCTTTGATTGGCGGAGGTATGAGTTCTCACAATGTTCTACTTAATTACCTCCGCCAAGGAGGTTGTGTTATCGTCGGGTCTGTCTGTCACCAAGATAACTCAAAAAAGTTATTGACAGATTTTGATAAAATTTACTGGGATTGTTAGGTATGATGAGAGGAACAGATGATGAACTTTTGGTGAAGATCCGTTCTTCCGTTTGTTTGTTTGTTTGTTTGTCTGCCTCATTTTTCTCAATGCCATAACTCAAAAAGTTATGGACGGATTTTTATGAAATTTAGATGAGTTATTAGGTATATTATAAAGAGCAAATGACTTAATTTTTGTGATGATCTGTTCGTTCGTTCGTTCGTATGTTTGTTGCTGTGTTTGATTTTATGTTTGTTAGCGCAATAGCTCAGAAAGTTTTGAGTAAATCTTTATAAAACTTACAAGAATTTTTAGTAATGTTAAAAGACATAAATGATCAAATTTTGGTCCAGATCGGCTGATTCATTTTTATGTTTGAGTTGTATTTGTCATAATGTTTCTTGTGCAATGACTCAAAAATTTTGAATGTATCTTTATGAAATTTACAAGAGTTGTTTGTAATGTTAGAAGATATGAAAATGGTTACATTTTGGTGCAGATTGGTTGGATCGTAAATTGTATGTTTGACTTGTGTTTGTCGTAATGTTTGTTAGCAGCATAACTCAAACAGTTATGAAGGGATCTTTAAAAAAATTGCGGAAACTGTTAATCTATACTATAACTAGAGTACTCTGAGAGCGCATACTTCCGCCAAGTGAGGCAACTAGACGAAAAATTCAAATTGGTTTTGAAACCATAATTTTCTTTTTATTAACTCCAAAATCTAATCATATGTGCCTTTTTATATTAATAACAGTTTGTACAATTTTCTTGAAGATCCGTTCATGACTTTTTGAGTTATAGTGTTAACAAACGTTATGACAAACATAAGTCAAACATACAAACGAACAAACCGATCTGCACCAAAATTTGATCATCTATGTCTTTTAACATTACTAACAACCCTTGTAAATTTCATAAATATCCATTAATTATGTTTTGAGTTATTGTGCTAACAAGCATCAAATTAAAAACAGTGACAAACGAACGAACGAACAAACGGATCATCACAAAAATTTAGTCATATACTCTTTGTCATATACCTAACAACTCGTGTTAATTTCATCAAAATCCATCCACAACTTTTTTAGTTATGGCACCAAGAAAAATGAGGCAGACAAACAAACAAACAAACGGATGGACATATCTTTACCAAAAGTTAATCATCTGTTCCTCCTAAAATACCAAATAATCCCTGTAAATTTCATCGAAATCGATTAATAACTTTTTGAGTTATCTTGGTGACAGACAAAGAGACAAACAGACAAATAGCCAAACAAACACGACGAAAACATAACCTCCTTGGCGGAGGTAATAAGAGAGCTGTCTGTCAGTTCGTCCGTCCGTCTGTCCGAAGCCTTATTTTCCCCTACCTAATACTGAAGAAAAATATTCCAAGGCACCCAACTTTTTTCTTCCCAAACCGTATCCAGGATACAAGCCCGGGAATTCCCGGGTTATTGTTGAAGGCCTGGTCACGGGTCTTTTGTGAACTTGGTTGCTTCTGTGCACTTGGTGAATTTCGTGGACTTTGTGAACATGGTGAAATTTGGAGCATTATGAACTGTTTCGATAGGATGGTAAGAAATTTTCAAATACATTCTTTCATGACATATTCAACAAAAGGGTCGCGTTTGGTCCACTAGTACTATTAAAAGGAACAAATGATTAGATTTTCGAGTTGATACAAAAGAAATCATGGTTTCAGAACCAATTTGAATCTTTCGTTACCGTTGCCTTACTTGGCAGAGGTATGCACTGTCAGAGTGCTCTAGTTTATTTATATTTTAATAGTTGAACAAGTCAAGTTTGCTTTCTTTTATTCTTAAGCAGTTTTATTTCAGGTAGTCAGGTGGGTTGACTGAGATGTGAAAAATGCAAAAAATCTCGAGTAAGCTAGCCACAAATAATGACAGCGTTGAATGTGTAACTCCCGATTTAGTAGTAACCGCGGACGATGGTCTAACTCTAACGCCACGAGTCGTACTAGTTCTAACTTCTATTTATTTCAGCCGCCGAAATGAAATGTCAAGTGGAGAAAAATGACCATTCTCAAGATCTCCTTTATTTTATTTTAACCAAGGTTCTAAGGCCACAAAAGCTGCTCACGATATTTGCATCGTGTATAGAGAGGGCGCCACAGCTGAAAGGACCGCTCGTTCTTGGTATTCAAAGTTCAAAATTAAAATTATAGCCTTAAAGACTTGGTCGTCCTGTTGAGATCGATGATGAGCGATTAAACCATCTTCTATACGAAAATTCTCGTCAAAGGACAAGGAAACTAGCAGCAGAAAAAAATGCAATACTCCCACACTGCAGCATAGAAGCATCTTCACTCGAGGGAAAGACTTCAGAAGTAGGGATCGTGGGTTCCGCCTGCCTCAAGTCACTGGTTCCCTATAACTGATCAGTGTAGACCCCTGCAAAGAGAGCAGTGCATCGACATAGACTCCTAGTAATCCAGTGTTGAATGCATGCATTATGCTTCATTTAGATAAAATCTGTCTTACAGAGGATAAAAAAATTCACTGTTTTATCAATATTAATTATACGTAACGAAAATTCGACCAAAGTTGTAAAATACAAAGAATAATTCAAAAATTGTAAAAACAAAAAGGCAAAATCTAATTAACAATATTAATTAACTACGAAACGTAAATATAATCAAAGTTGCAAAAAAATCTACAGACATAGAAATGATTTCGATAGAAATGAGTGAAGAGTTCACTTTGTCATACATATACTGTATTATCTACTCCTGATATGAGTCACTGGCTGGTATCCAACTTGCTTTGACGGGGGCTGCAAGTCTGAAAACAGGGAAAAACTCCTGACGTTTTCTCTCCCGCACCTCCCTGGACCTGAACATCACTATTGTGTATCATTGTCATTACTGTAGGCCAGTAAGAATTATTTGCGCACGTATCTATGTAGGTCTCGATGCTGTTTACCTTCCTGGAGATTCTGCCCATGTACTAGAGGCTCTCAGCTTCATTTCTTATTGACGGCAGCGTCATAGAAGCTATTAATTTTAGGTGTGTGATAATAGTGTTAGCTCTCCTGCTTACATATTATTGCGTTTTCCTGTCACACACCGTACTGTATGTCGCTTCTTGCTCCGATGTAGTATTACCTTTGTTGTTGAAATGGAGACTTATACTTTTGAATTTAAGAATAGCGACATCAAAATTTCCGTAAATTGCCATGTTCCTCTCTTTCGTCTAAACTTTCTGAAAATTGGAAGTGGCACTGAATTTTGATGCATCATTACGTGGTGCAATGGTTGGTAGCCATGTGATACTGCTAGTGATACTGTGATATCATACATAATGATGTACTAAAGATCTGAATTTGGTGGAATTTGAGGGTTAAATGAACCCTTCTTAAGCCTCTTAGCCCAAAATTGCGGAACTTGAAAATTAGCAATCCTTTATTAAACCCCAAAACTGAACATTTTTCATTAGTTTGGTGGATATATTCACAATGTGAATTGAGTCCACTGTTAGGGTCCACACACGTAAGGTGACGTGAACAACGTCACCTGGGCTTCTTCCGAAGACTCTCAAGGTATGGTAGATACAGATTCCTTCAGTATTTAGATAGGGGAAAATTAGAATGATAAGAGTCAGAGACAGTACTGAAGCATAGTGCTATTGTTGAGTGAAATTGTGTTGTGTTCATGGCTGAAGGCCAGTGGCTGAACGATGACGTTTCAGGAATCGCGAGGTAGAGCTGAAGAACGTTCAGAAGCTATCCGTCTGTGTTTTCATTAATCTGTGTAGGAAGAAATCGTATACTTTTGCCATCATCTGTGCTGTATTAGGCGTAACACTGTCTGCGTTAGCCCTACATGACCTGAAGCCAGATATTGAATGCTTACATATAACATACAGAGCACGTACGATTAACTACCGAAATTTACCTTTCGAAACTTGGGTTTACCAAAAATTGCAGACAAAAGCTTTGGCTTTGTCGCCTTGAATCGTCTTGCAGGGGTGAGGAGCAGCCAGATTACGTTAATCCTGCGGAAAACGCCATGTTGCGGAGCAGGATTGAATTTCAGGAAGTCTCAAAGGTAACCGAATAAATATTACTGCCTGAAACTCAATTCAGCGGGTCGAAGCCAGCGCACCTGCCTGGAGCTTAAAACAAGTCAAGCCTCCAAGGATTAATTTCAGCACCCCATCGAACATGCCTTTTAAATAATAACCAGCGGCGAACTCCTCCCCCCGTGGTCATGAAGGGTAAAGACTGAGGAGGTCAGTACCAAGCAGCGAAGGGTGAAGACTCAGCGTGTGTGGGCAGGTGCGTGCGTAGGTGAGCTCAGAGTGTGTGTGGGTGGCCTCCATTAGAGAGCGCTCAACAACGTGTCTCGTTTTTCCAATGCTGTTATTTACGTAATCCGCTAAATCTGGAAGCGTCTCATGACCAGCGTAGGCAGCACTTAATGCGTCTGGCAAGTTATCTTGCTTTAAGCGTCGTCCTATAACTTATTGTTATGGTTGCGCAAAGGCGTGGGAGAGGCTACGATAACACTCAATCGCTTGCAGTATGTATGTCCGACGCAGTTCCTGCTGGGTACCCGTATGGTGTGGAACCAGTTCCATCGAGATGAGGTAATTTTATCATCTTAAGCGGAGCAGAACTGTGCTTGAGAGACAGCCCCCAAAGAGCAATCGATTTGGGACTGACACCGGAAACTCGATCTGAAGCAGGAAAACGAACAGGCTTGGCTGAAATTCGGAACATATTAAAGTATATGAAATTGACTTTCTCGATTACTGCATCCCGGTCGACGGCAACCTTCGGTTGCTGCACGAAGCATTTTTCACTTAACTGCCACATTCCCTTTACTGAGACTCCATCCCTCACGTTTGTTTTTGTTTGCAACTCCAGGCCATTGCGTCCCCCTGGCATCAGCCACGACCATAAACACAGCGTCGCGCCGGGCTGCCTCACTTAACCTTGTCACCGCTGAAAATTGCAGCCTTGAAAATATTACAAACTTGTATACCCAACCGTCAAAAACGACAGCAAAGAATTTGCAATGCCACCACGTTCTAGGTCATATCTCTACTGCAAACCGTTGTATTAATGATAAAATTCAGAACGAGTGCGATAATAAAAAACGTCATTTCAATTTGCATGCTTTCGAAAGTTTTCAAAATGGAATTATCTTCTTCCTTGTCGTCTTCGTCCTGACTTTATCATTAAACTCGCTTCCCATCAGGGAAATAGTTTGTGGATGCAATGATCAAACTTTTGCATCACTGACCTATTACGCTGACGCCCATTTTGTCGAAGGTGTTCGAAAAATTGGTGGCTTGTAAGCTTGGTCGTTTTGCTGAGGCTACGGGTTTGCTGCCTGCTGCTCAGTTTGCGTATAGAACTGGTTTGGGTTGCTGTGACGCATTGTTGTCGTTGCCGCACCATTTTCAGTCTGCGATGGATTGTAGGTCTGAGGCATGCCTTATGCATTTGAACTTTACCGGGGCGTTTGAGAGGGTCAACCATACGGGTTGGAGTCGTTTGGTGAGGGTGGTAAGGTTCTGTCCATCATTCGTGAGTTTGTTTCTGAGCGAACGCAGAGTGTGTCTGTTGACGGATTTTTGAGTGCTTTAGTCGCGGTGGAGTCTGGCATCTCTCAAGGTAGCGTCCTTGGCCCGCTACTGTGTGTTCTATATGCTAGTGATGTGTTCTCTTCGCTGAGGTCACGATAATTAACTATGCTGACGATTCCACTTTCATAGTAGTGATACCTACCCTTAGGGTGCGTAATGATGTCGCACAGTCTGTGAATAGGGATCTGTCGAGCATTAGTGCATGATGCTCGGCCTGGAGTACGAAGCTGAATGCTGGTAAGACCAGGTCTATGATTGTCAGTCGGTCTCAGACACTTGTACCGCAGCATCCACAACTGAAGACAGATGACATTTTGCTTCAAGAGTCTAACTAATACTAGATTCTCGGTGTTGTCTTTGATAAGAAGCTTACTTTTGAGCCGCATATTAAACGTCTGGTGTCGCGTGCTTCCAGCCAGATTGGGCTCCTGCGTAAAGTAAATTTTGTCTTTGGTGATGGAGTATTGCTCACCAGTCTGAACTTCATCTGCTGCCAGTCAGTTGCGTCTGCTAGGCAGATATGTTAGTTCAGCTAGCAGGCTGTGAGCTGGAAGTGATTTGGTGAATCTGTCCCATAGGAGAGGGGTTGCCGGACTTTGAATGCTTTATAAGGTATACAGCAATGAGAGACATTGGTTGTATTGGTTGCATAATGCTTCATTTGGGTTGTACTACTTGTCTGTGGTGGCCCGAGCGTAAAGTAATAATAATTATAACTATAGCACTCTGAGAGCACATGCCTCCGCCAAGTAAGACAACTGTGAGGAAAAATTCAAATTGGTTTTGAAACCATTATTTTCTTTAAATCAACACCAAAATCTAATCATTTGTGCCTCTTGTTAACAGTTTCTGTAATTTTCTTGATGATTCATTCATAACTTTTTTCAGTTATGCTACTAACAAACATTATCGCAAAGATTAGTCAAACATACAAACGAGTAAACCAATCATCACCAAAATTTAATCATCTATGTTTTTAACCTTACTTACAATTCCTGTAAATTTCATGAAGATCCCTTAACAACTTTTTGAGTCATTGTGCTAACACGCATAAAATCAAACACCGTGACTAATAAACGAACGAACAGATTATCACAAAAATTTAGTCATTTACTCCTCGTAGTACAGCTCATATAAATTTTATGAAAATCCGTCTATAAATTTTTGAGTTACGATACTAATAAGAAAAAATAGGCAGATAAACAAACACGCGAACGGACTTTCACCGAAAGTTAATCATCTGTTTCTGGTGACATGCCTAACAATCCCTGTAAATTTCGTTGGAATCCGTCCATAACTATTTGAGTTATTTTAGTGACAAAGAAACAGACAGATAAACTCGACGAACGAAAACATAACCTCTTTGGCGGGGGTAGTAATAGTGCTGCAAAACTAGAAAAGTATTGTAACTCGCTCAATGTGGATTACTGACAGAAGAGTTACATAAAGTAGGCAATATAAACGATTTCTTTGGCCCATTTTCTTCTTTTTTACGTGCAGTAAAAAGTTATCGAAATGCAGCAGAACCCTTGGGAACAGTATTCCTCCTTGACTGCTCTCCAAACGTTTCAGTGTGATGATTAGTTCCAACAACACGTGCATCATTATTTCAAGTCTCGGGTGACCTATTTCTGCTGCAATTATTTCGTTGCTGCTAACTGATTCCTCATAAAATTTACTAATGAGGCCGCCAATATTTTCTTTAGAACATTAAACTGCGCAATCTTTCGTCCAGCTGCGGTCCAATTACAGCACCTTCGCAAATTTCTGATAGACTAACATTTTGCCCAGGACGAAGGCGAGGCTCAGGCTCTTAATTTTACGCGAATTTCCCTCATTAACATAATCAGAATTGCCACTTTAGACTCAAACGAGGTCACTTGGAATATTTTACGGCGATCGTTCTTCACAAACCGGCGGCCTCCGACGCATCGTTGCTTTGGCTGCTTGCTTGCGTTGCCTTCTTATGAATTGGAAATTTGAAATCCCGCGTCATTGCATCCTGCACCAAAAAATCGAGTGGAACGCAACACCTGGAGATTACCGTGGCTGCTTTTGAGATACCTTGTGGACGATCAACGTACGTACAGGCTGTTGATCAGTGCCAGGCAGTATGGTTGTTTGTCCGTGCTATGTAATTAGGAGTCACGCCCCGATTCTCCTCATGCTGGTCTTGTGTTAAATTTTCTAGATATTTTTTTTTCCTTGCAAGTTTCAATTGCTTCATTGCCTGTTCGGACTCACTGTCGATAAATTCATCGGCGGTAAATGTATGGCGGTAAATTGGTCGAATGGGAAATTTACCGAAGTTAAATTTATGGCATGGTAACTTCATTGAAGCGTATTTTAATCCAATTGTAAATAGAAATAAGCATTTGCCATTTGATAAATTTTCAGCTCTATAAATTTACCACACGGTGAATTTACCAGTGAATAAATTTACCGTTCGATGAATTTACCGGCTCTCACTCTTCGAAAACCCAGCTGATCTCTACTGTGGCACTTCTGTTTCTTTCCCAGTTTTCTTGCTTCAGACGCGCCTTCCCTCCTGTACTGTTTAGTTACTTTTTTTTGTACCCTCCTCGATGTTATTCACTTCAATTTTCTGTAGCTTCATTAAACGAGGCGGATGCTGCGCTGTAATGGCGACGATGCTAGGCTGTACTCGTGTGTCCGCGCACCAAGTGAGCAGTATCTGTTCAGGCTGCAGGATCTTGTAGATCCCTGATGTGAAGCTTGCGCTTTGCTGCGTGCAGTTTCCGCGAGGACTCTAGTTGCAACTTCTGGAACACAGCTTAGTTATTTGCTAGAATTATTAACTAATAACCAATCTCATTCCTTTTTCCTCCATGAACGTTGTAGAGAGATCAGAACCTGTCTGATGCTCTAGACACAAAGAAGGTTTAAGCTAGTGGCCCTAAATTCCTTAGAGTATCCTAGCTAGAACTTAGCACGTGGAATTAAATAACCGCACAGGCCGCAAAAAGACGACTAGAGGCCGTGAAACACAGCGCTTAAAGACATGCATGGAGTAACGCGCAGCTGTGTATGGGTTGCCCTCTACGGCTCTCTGGCCTTGGTACCTTCCAGTCGCGTTTGTAACGTATATCTTTATGAATGGACGCATATAT
This sequence comes from Parhyale hawaiensis, assembly GCA_001587735.2. Lineage (NCBI taxonomy): Eukaryota > Metazoa > Arthropoda > Malacostraca > Amphipoda > Hyalidae > Parhyale > Parhyale hawaiensis. The sequence goes on along the minus strand of LQNS02278094.1, from coordinate 63,258,165 downwards.
AGCTGTATTCAGTATTTAAAAATTACTTTATGGCTCTCTCAGAAAAACAATTCGTAATATTAGACTTTCCTAGCTCTCGCAGGCGAAAAGGTTCTCGACCCTCGGTCTGCATCATTCCACCTCCACCATTTGAGATCTTTCCAATTACCCGTCCGTCCCCCGTCAAGATCTTTTCACTACCACCCACCTCCCCTTCATCTTCTTTCTTTACACGGCCCCCGGGGGCGCCGCGCCGTCCACTTTGGAAACCACGGATGTCCCCTTTAGCTGCATCTGATGGATGACCTCTACGTACCAACCTCCTGGCTGCAGCACTGGCCTCCAGCCGTCCAGCCAATTGCACTGTACAGGGGAAGGATGGCCGCTGTCGAATACCAAACAGCAGTTCTTGTGTGAGCCTCGAGTGTGCAGGGGCTCGTGTTTACCAAATGAGGCCTGCCTCGGTCCAGCGGGACTGTTTGCCTGTGTCCTAAAGGGGAACCGAATGTTGTTTTGCCTTCATTGTTTTGCCTTCCATCCATCGCAGCTTAAGTCAATTTGTGTATTTTTAGTGAGCAGCTGAGCTTGATCTCTCTAGATTAAATAGATTCGATTTCACAGTTTTGACGAGTTACTTTAGATGGAGTTGAATCGAGGATGGGCAAACTAGCAAACAGGCGTAAATAGGAATCAGTGACTGGGACGGTTCCATGGACATCAACTCATTCCATCTTCATTCAAATGTCCGGCACGGCACTCGCGAACGATGGTTTGGTTGCTGCGAATCGAGTTTTAGACATTCATTCGAAACCGATCACGCTTGAGACAGCCTTACTCAGTCCTGTGGAGTGTGAGGCCGTCTCATGGATTAGTCAGTTTGTAATTAATGTTTGTATCTCAACCCAGAGTAGTTCAACCAAAGCTAATAATCGAAGTTGCGTACAAGTTAAAACCAATGAAATTAGCTTATCGCGATAGAGCCGTCCTAATCGCTGACTCCTAATGGCAGCGACCGCTGTCCCCTTAGCACTTTAGCGTAGTAGCACAAGCGGTCTCGTGGTCTTTTAGTTAACGTTTTTTTAAATTTCTTGCTTACCACGAGATATGTCGTAATATTGTGCGCCTACTATAAGAGATTACTGCCTTTTTTTAAGATATGTTAAGGGGGATGGAGTTTTCACTTGAACTATTAGCTCTTTATATACAATAACAAAATCCCGTGTGGACACCATACGTTTCAAAAATATTATTAATTTAGGCATTAAGACAAGAATAACTCAAGGCCTCACCGAATCCTATAGCCTGCAAAACAGTACAACTACCCCGAATAAAAAAAAAAGAACAGACACTGAGTAAGGAGAAGCAGCCCGTGGACACACACAGACACCGTTGCCTATGTACCGACATCCCTCTCTTTCGTCTCGCATTAGCAGGCTGTAAATATTATTTTCGCGTAACTTTTAAAAACAGCGCGTGCCCCGAACAAACTCCCACCCACCGAACGAACTCCATTAGTAGTATAACCGCACTGGAAAATATTAAAATACGCACTCAGCTTTAGCGGAGTCAGCCGTGACCCATACAAAAGATCGTATCCAATTCTGTAGCGCATGAATATTGAACTGTGAACTAATATTGTGATGCTGCGGCCTCCACAGCATGCAGATTACTATGGGCTGGATCGCAGTCAGATTAAATTTAGCGATTGCCCCACACAGTCCCTGCGATTTCCGCCAAATTGAACACGGCCTACTAACGGTTTTTGCAACTGTGTCAGAGAATGCGTATGCGGAATTACCTCATGGTTTTATCACACTAATGCCTGAAGTTAAATTAAATAACACGCGCGGTGAGAAGCATCAAGGATTTGTTTTCCTATCACCTGGAAGTTACACTCCAGGCGGAGCAAGATTATCTTTCGGCATGAATTTTGAGCATTGAAATTCGGTCAAAATGCGGAATTTGTGCATTGATATAAGTCATCATATTGGGCCTGTCGTATTCAACCTGTATTATTTTCCTAAAAGCTTTTAGTGTCCAATAGAATGCCTGTGGAGTAATAGCATCTGCAGCGAGGTACCAAAGACCTGGTTACGTCCGCGAAAGAGGTCACGTTTTTGTCGAGTTTGACTGTGTTATGGCCTATTGGGCATAGGGCGTGATACAGTATATGTAACCATGCGATAATTTTCATTATGCAAATATTGATCAATAGAAGTACTTGCTGGAACGAATGATGAACAAATTGTTAATGAATATCATGTTACCACTTGTAAATTCACAAAGATATAGGAAAGCTCAATTATTGTGGAGAAGAGTGAACCCTCCCTTTCACAAAATAACTACTAAGTAGCATTGGAGCCCAAAACTAGTGAAGGTTCAGAGATACTCGCTCCAATTGGAAAAACTTTTTTTTTAATTTGCATGAAATCAAAACTGCGTTTTTGTGTAAAGTTCATTTTAGGCCCAATTACTGCCGTATCTGAATTGCAAAAACATACGCTAGCAAGACATCGAACAACTGACCTCAAAATGCCCACGGCATATGCAATGTAATAAAACGATTTAATCGCTTTCGACGTATTCTTAGCTGTTCCATAAGGGAGCTAGGAAACATCCTTATTTTATCGATAAATATATGAACTTACTTACAGTCATAACGCTTTACATGAACCAAGGAACTATTTCAATTATTAACAAGTTTAAATTCAACTTGCGGGGTTGTACAACAGTGGCTCGCCAGTGATAACTACAATATTCAAGTGCGTGAATACACCCATCTAGTGCATTAATATCGTCTTGCGACCCCCTTATGAATAACCTACCAGCGTCAAACAGCAATGCACGTGTCCTCCCTTCAGACTAACTTTTCGAACGCTTCTTGGACGTCGGCATCAGCCTCCAGTGTGGCTGACGCTGATACGTTCAAGTTCGAGGCGCTGCCTCTTCACATTTTAAAATAAATCTTATTGCTAAGGGAGCACTGTCGATCACACAAACGCCGTTACAACTATTGTCTGACCATTTTATCAAGGCAGTTCAGTCGTGGTCAAATTCCTCTATAGCGGTGTCAATTCTGTGGGTATTTCTGAGCTTTTCTATATACAGGTAGTGGGTGGGATTAAGATATGGACCGAACAAAATCTCAGAAAACCTATATTGGCAACGCTATAGAGGAATTTGACCACGGCCGAACTGCCTTGATAAAATGGTCAGACTATGGTTTTTAAACACTTCTTAAAATTAGTGGTTACCCACGTAATTAGTTATCTACCCTTTTTCTGTTTTTATTCGTTTGCACAAAATACGCAACCTTATTTTTTTCTCTCTTGCATTGCCTCGACGTGCCAAGTCTCGTCCTAAGATAAAATACACTTCACTTTTACCTAACTTGAGAACATGCAATCACACATATGCAGTGCTCCGTCGGTACCCCATCACTTATTCACTTCACACCAAAGGACATGAGTAAATTCTTCCTTTCTGTTCACGGGACTTGCATATCTTCGAACCCAGTACCACAATAGCTAACTGGGACGAGGCCGCTGATTACTGACTGCAAATGAGGACGATTGCTGTTAAATACTAACTCCTAATAGGGATGAAATTAGCAGCCAAAATGGGGACAAATCAGTCGGAAGATGGCACAGTGCACAGGAGCAAATAATGAGGCTGCCTTCCATTGAAGACTGCCATGCGCTAGTTTGCTCTTTCACACCGATATTCACCACAGTTGCTGCCCACATCTTCGAATAATTCGTTTGGTTCGTGTCTCAAGCCGCCATTTTGGCGGCTACACGGTCATCGCCGGTTAGGACTTTCAACTGTTACGATCCGGAACTGGCCACAAATAAAATATGCGGATACATCATTAATGTTACTGTCTTTCGCAACACTAGCTTAGAGATCCGTTGCTAGTATATAATTACAAAAAGTGAACACCGATGACAGTAACAAGTTACGTACGTACAAGCGAGTCTCAACCTTGGACTGCAGGGGGAAAAAGCGACATTCACCCTCATGAGCAAACTGTCTCATGCAAGGACTGACTTATTTACTTGCGTCCAGCTAATCTACAGTAGAACATCTCCCGAACACACCTGAAAGATCTGTAGACCGGCAGCGACGATGTCGCTCTAATCACGTGACCAGACTAAACCAATGACAGCTTCCTATCCTTGGCTCTGGCCGATAGGAAGGGCCCGAGGTTTTGGAGGGATCGGACTCCCTCATGCACGCACCTTTCTGCGTAATTGCCAATTCTACCCAGTTGCTCAAAACTCGAGCAGGAACCAATTTACTATTAATATCCAAACCGTTTACCCAATACCTCTATACCGGCTTTCCTTAGTAATATAACATGTAAATAATTCGAAACTCAGTGTCACATCGACTTTTTAGTAGCATGTATGCAGCATCGTCTAACACACAAGTTTGTGCGTTTTCGACTGTACAGTCGACAGTTTACCGGATCTTCTGTTTATTCAAATTTCTAGAAGAAACTCGTAGATAATGAATTGAAAGCTAAAAAGGCACATCTGAAAAATTTGGAATCGAAAAGAATCATCGTTTTTTCCCATCTACAATATCTCACATACTGGTTTAATTTTATATATCTTCGAAAGTATATTCGCTCAACTAACTTAGCTAATATTCTTACCACAAAGCGAAGTCGAGCGAAAAAATCTATTTCACCTTGAACTAGAAGATCAATCGGAACGCCTGGACACCCAGATGCATTGATATACCTTACCTACCTTGAGAGTCTTCGGAAGAAGTCCAGGTGACGTTGTTCACGTCACCCCACGTGTGTGGAGTCACTCTGCTGGGTGTCTTCTGTGGTGCCGCAGTTTGCGACCAAATATCTAACTATTCAAGTCGTACTTCAACCAAAACTGAAAAAGAAGTGTTATCAAAGGGCTTGAAGTTTAGCATTCCTCCAAAGAAAATAAATTACCATTACTACTTCCATCCTTTTGAAAAACTATTTCGAATGTTGAAGAATGAAAATATATTTTACACAACTAGAGATGGACTTAATCAAGCACGCAGTCACCTCAAGCACCTGGTATTGAATAGTTATTACAGCTTCCACCCTTTCCACACTAAACTTGATCGAGAATTCATTGGAACACTTAAAAACCTAAGTGAAGGTAAATCAATTGTTGTTCTACGACCAGATGAAGGCAATGACAAATTATATTCAACAGAACCGACTACGATAACGAACAAGAGCATACTAGCTGACAGCTCTAAATTCACCGTGATCAGTGACGATTGGTTCAAACGTATCATCCAAGAAGAAAATGAAATTAACCGATTTCTCTCTAAACTCAAAACTGAGGGTGCCATCGATGAAGACCTTTACAACCGACTTCACGTTTCAGGAACAAAGCCAGGAGTTTCATATGGCCTCCCAAAAATACACAAAGAAAGCATCCCAGTAAGACCAATTTTATCAGCTATTGGAACTTGTGGCTACGAAATTGCAAAGTTTTTAATTCCGTCCATGGCTTCAATCACTACTAATGAATTTACCGTTAAAGATTCATTCTTTTTCACGGACAAAATTGCAAATATGCGGAATTACGATAGCTTCACTATGGCAAGTTTTGACATAAAATCGTTAATCACTAATTTACCTCGAGAAGAAACCATCAACATCACGACCGACCAGCTCTACCTTGACCAAAATTCCTTCTTCAGATTTGCCAAACCACAATTCATCAAACTGCATACATACACGTGCCGAGAGCTTGCCCTAAATTCAGCACGCAAACGATTGCACTCGTAGGCGTGCTCTAGACCCTGAAATTGGACGCGTGCTATGGGCACTCAGTGCTCGCGCATCTCTGGATGCACGTACATGTCAAGCAGTTTAAAAAAAAATGCAGTTTGTTGCCCATGACAACTATACCTCTTTACGTGGGGTGTCTGAAGTATATAAGCAAACAATGCATCACTTGAAATTAGACCCGAAAAATCTCTAGTCCTCACTGACTTCAACTCAACTTCACATTTTCTCCGACGATTGCACGCGTAGAGACGTGGAACACGCCTCACGCTATGGCGTGCAAGCGCGAAACATACCGGAAAGTCGAACGCGTTCCGGTTCAGCACGCTGTGTCGTGTAGCAGGTTCAATGCACGCCTTAGCGTGCTCATGCACCACGGCGACAGCGTGTTCTGGAGCTTAGAGTACGTTTGCAAAAGCCAGGATTTATTGAGTGATAGATCCATGGCGTTGCCATTGGCAATCCTTTAGGCCAAACCCTTGCAAACGTTTCCCTTTGTTTTCATGAGACTAACTGGCTCTTAAATTGTCCCTTAGACTTTAAACCAAATTTGATCGGCGTTATGTTGACAACACGTTTCTTATATTGAGTGATTCCCTCATATTCCAAGATTTCTTGACTACTAAAACTCCAAACATACATGCCATGTATCAAGTTTACAAGTGAAACCGAAATTAATGGAAGGATAAATTTTCTGGATGTCACAATTGATAAAAAAATTGGTTATTTAACAACTTCAGTAATAAAGAAAAAAATTCACAGGACTAGGTTTAAAATACAATTCTTTTCTCCTATTTTATTTTTAAAAAATCTAATTCGTTGCATGATCATTCGAGCCTTCAGGATTTGTTCAAGCTTGTCTTACTTCAACTTAGAACATCAACGGCTAAGAAAATGCTTTATGCAAAAATATTTTCTGGTGAAGCTTATTCAAAACACTTTTCGTAAGACTCTCAGCAAAATTTATAATTAGTCTCCGCCTATGCCGTCAGTTGAAGGTAAAATCGTGTATATAATTTTACCATTCTTAGGTTATGAAAGTTATAATCTTAGAAAGGAAATTACTTGTCAAAAAATTTTGTCCCGGAATTCAGGTTCGTGTAATATTGAAACTAAGTATAACAATGAGCTCCTTTTTTAAAATTTAAAGACAAACTGCCTCTTTCGCTTGCTTCTTCTGTCATTTGCAAGTTTCAGTGCGGACAGTGTTCTGCCTCCTACATAGGTGGGACGAGGAAGCAAATGAAAGTCAGAATGTCTCAGCATCAAAGAATTTCTTTTCGAACTGGGCAACATATCGTTATTTGTAATAGAAAATTTTTTATAATTTTCTTGATGTTGACCATAGAATTTTAAACGATAATTTGAAAAATTTAATATCATGTATTCACCCGGATTTAAAACTGTTAGAATCTATCTATATTCACGAACAATCCCGAACTCTAAATGATCATGCTAGCTGATCTGAACAGAACTTCTTATTTTAAATTGAATTGAAAACCTTTTTTAACTCGGGTATATATAATACTTCCAACATTTAAATAAAGTTATTAATGAATTACCGACGACAATCCATTCCCGCTGAAACTGTTTCCACTCGTGCTCATTATATATGTTCACTCCCTCAAGGTTTCTTTAACGTACATGCGTATGCTAACCCAATTTTCGTCTAGCAGCTATTGCTTACCCTTGCCAATTTTATTCACTATTCAATATTACCCCAACATGTTTGTATCTTGCCTGTCTGGTGCTGGTGTGTAATCCATTATTAGCTTTAGTTTGCTCAGTGTAACATTCTTGTACGCAACCTCGAGTCCCCTCTACACCTTTGCAATTATGGCAATGATGAGACATTCAAGCGTGCTGGCCTATAGCTTCGATTTTACCTTTTTGTTTTACACTATAATACAGTTTGGAGCTTGTACATTTGACATCATGATTACATTTCTGAATCATTTGCATACCATATCTTACTGTATTTCGCTCTTAGCGTTTATTGTATTCATGCTGACTCGATGTGTGCCATGTCTTGGTGATGTAGCAATCAAGACATCATAGACTCCTGATTTTTGAAGTATTTTTCTTGAGCACTCATATCTGTAACTATTAGATTTAATTATTTTTGATAATTTGAATGTACTATTATTGATTTTTTTTTAATTTAGCATGCCTATACTCATACATACCGTTATACAAACATATATATATATACATATGTCCCTGACCAGTAGGAGATATAGTAATATTTATCTGTTTGTTTGTCTATATGTCTGTAACTAAGGTAATTCAAAAGGTATGGACGGATCTTTACGAAATTTACAGGGATTGCTAAGTGCGTTAGGTGAAACAGATGATTAACTTTGATGAAGATCCTTGTAACCGTTTCCTTTGCAGGAGTTGTTGGGTTGTTGTAATTACCTATGCGCTTGCGATTGCAATCTCGGAATTTGCTACTCTGAATTTCAATTCCGTGATCGAAACCGTTTGACTGATAAATATAATTTCCCGCTCTGCAGTAAGACCAAATCTCGACCGCCTAATAACAAGCCCAGCAGGGCATGCTCCGTAATCCAATAGGCCATAAATTATACGAAGAGTGTCAAGCCAAAGCAATTCTTTGGATGTGACCTTATTTTGACGGCCATACGCGTTTCTATGTTAATAAACCTAAGAATTTAGTTTCTTTCTGTAAACGATTGTTTCAGGTGCATTAATTCTTGTGCAATAGTTTCCAAAAGCCTTTCCGCCATGGAGTTAGTCACAACATTGGCACTTTAGTCAGTATTTTGTGCATGTTACTTCAATATCCGGTACTCAAATGTCAAAGAAAATGAAAGAAGCAAAATATTGGTAGCTGCCCGATGCAAGCTCCTAAAAAAGTCCATCCCTTCCCTCACGCGACCGCCCGTCCCGAGCATCCGGCAACTTTTTATTTTATTTTTTTTTCCTATACCTGCCACTCGCTGCTGTTTCCGCTCCGCTGCACACGGAGGCAAACGATGAATTCAAGCGCAAGGATTTGCTCACTCTAGGATGTGGAATGACCGTCCGTCATGTTCTCTTTTTAAACGACGTTTTCTCCAATTTTCCTACCGACTATCTTTTTCTAGGTTTTCGGCGTTCGTTTAAAAAGTGTAGCGCCATTATGCCGAGCGGCGTATCTTACCGAAGAGCTGCATCCATTCTCACAGAGCCGGAGAGTAATTAGATTACTATCCCCTCATGTCGTATACGATGGGCCATAGCAGGAAGCAAAGAGCGTAAAGGAAGGACTCATGAAAAATTAGCACCAAAAAGTGACGTCATCATCGACAAATCTATGGCTGAACAGCCTAGAAGTATTTTAACTAATTTCACCAGAACAATCGTCTTAAATTGTGATTTTCATCTCTAGCGTATAAACAAATGAAGATAATATATACTAATTTAGCAATTATCTATAGAAATTGCAGTGCATGTTGGTGGAAACTTTCACAACACTAGCGCCAGATTTGTTCCCTTTCGGCGACCTGATTTAACTTCTTTTTCTTGATTGAAGCCTTATTTACACTTCATATTCACTTCACAGTACTCTTCACAGAATATATCCATTCCTTACCAACATATATAAGCACCATTATAGCCAATTCTGTACGCGAGAGAAGCCACAGTAACAGTTAGCCTATTGCCCGAACTTTCTGTACTTGGCGACAACATTTTTCGATATTTTGCAGCTCAAGTA
>LQNS02278094.1:63193494-63215127 GCA_001587735.2 Parhyale hawaiensis | reverse complement strand
GTATTAATCAATCGGTGAAATCCCACCGGTCACGTTAGCTTATACGACTTAATTAGGCTTGGATAGGCAGACATTGTTGAGTTGGAATGAGCGACCGACGTTTACTCAGCCGGGGTGGGCTACGTTATAAGAGCCGCATTAGGTGAAACTGAGGTAAATTGCAATAGTGTAGTGTGGGTTGGTTCATTTTGGAAAGTATAGTCTTTATTCAACCGTGGAATTGCACGGGTCCCGCTAGTATTTATAAACACACGACGGTCATTCTTAGTATTAGATTGTCGAAATATATTAATTAAGATTATTTCTAGTTATGAATGTGACAATGAGGGATCCGCCCCAAACGATGGCATTCTAGACCAACAGTGAGTGAGCTAATGAACAGCAAATTATTTTTTACTAGATTACGATTAATGTCCTAGGATATTAATGTCACAGGATATTGCATCAATTGCCCCACGAAATTTAAGCTTGCACCCTACATTGTCAATGTAGGCCTTACAGCTCAGCTGGTCGTCGCAAACTAGTCCAAGGTATCTGAGTTGAGGCGCCCAGTCAAGTTCTTAATCATTAAAGGAGATCGATAGTAATTCCGGGAAACTGCGAGGAAAGACTACCATAAAGTTTATTTTATTTTCGTGAGTTCATTACAGCACTTGGACGGCGTCATTAACGCTACGCAAATCATGCAATAATTCAATTTCAGTTAATCTTTATGTTAGAGTTATATACCGTCTCCATGACGATTGCGATAAACACTAGTGTCAGGTTGATTGGGTGGCAAAGTTGAGCCTTCGAACCTTGACTTGTTCGAAACTTCAGGCAGGTACGTTGGCTTCGACCTATTGAATTGAGTTTCAGGCGTCGACCCAGCTCGGTCACCTCTGAGACTTCCAGCAACTCAATTTTTCTCCGTCAAACAGAATGAATTTTCAGCCTGCTCTACGTAAACGGGTTACCTTTGTCATATCAAGCTCAGATCCAACTTTGCAAAACCAAAACTGCTGTCTGAAATTCCGGATAAGTCAAGCATCGAAGGCATAACTTCGGCACCCAATCAAACACACCTATAAGTGGATCATAATCTGGTGGCTGAAACATGAGATTTATTTCTGGTGGACGCCAAAGGCAATAATATCAAATTTGATCATGAGAGATTAGCTTAATATTCTATTATTGAGAAATTGTTTCACATACTTGGAATAATAACTGCAACAATTGAAAATTACTTGAAAGTAGAGCAGATCAATCTTTTAATAAAGTAATTATATTAAATAGTTAACAGCAAGAAAGTTGAGTCATTTATCTCGATTTTTTTTCTTGCCGTGTGTAGAATACCTGTGAACAGTCCTTTGTTCGACTTTTTGAATTTTTATACGTTTTCTTCTCTTGAAGAAGATTCACGACGAATCGAAAGCTTTCACTACTACGGAATGCAGTGTTACTGCGAAATAAACATTTATTTTTATTGTCTTTAATCTCTGCACTTATCGTACCAATAATTTTAAAACTACCTTTTCCATAAAGACAATCTATTCGCGATTTCATATATTCTTGAAGCCTAGTAATCACAGATGTAGGCGCAAGGGGTCATTATCTCCCTGAACCTGAATAGTTGTCGGAGTCGGCCAAGACTTTATGTGATAATTTTAAGTTTCGTCTAAAGTCTTCATATAATCAAGAGACCTCATTTTTCCTTGAACCGGAAGTAATACCTTCAGTGTCACTTGAAGAGAGAGCTCCCACAACATCGTACATTCACCCCTTGCTTAACTGTTGCCACCGTGTTTCTTGTGAGGAAATCTTCGCCTTCCTTGCCCCCAATTTTCTTGGCACTGTGTCCGAAAAGCTCAATTTTCTTTTCATCACCTCAAAGTACTCGTTTCCAGAAGCAATTTACTTTTCCAAGTGAGTTTTAGCTCAGCGTACTCGAGCAGCAACATAACATGATGTATCAAAAGGCGTTCGGTTGTGGTCGCCGACCATACAGCCTATAATATTCTTGTTAAGATAGCCTTGTAATGTGTGAGTTCCCGAACATCTTGGCAATGGCAGTCATCACAAATCCTTGCGACTTCACGACAATTTTTGTTTCTTTCTCTGTGACATTTTCTGTTTCCTCTCATGCCCAGGTAAAGTCTTCGTTGTGCCAAACTGACTAAACTTCTTCGTAACAGATTGCATTGCGGATCTCAGGATGGTCTATGTGGGACGATCCTGATTTGTGGAGATCGATAATCTCTCTCAAGGCAGCGCTGAGCTTTTGTTTTTTGCCTTTCCCATTGTGGCGTTGATGTATAAAAGACGAGGTATAACACTTCTTGCACCACGTTACGTGCTGTGTAGTTTTGTACGTAAGATTGGTGTAGATCATTCTATTCAATAAGTAATAACATAACTACCACATTACGATATGTATCTCTGCATTTACGAAGATTTTTTGTACTGTAGGAACAATTTTCTTTTCATCTTGTAAACTTTACTTGTCATACTGTATTTATCCATACTAGCTGTACCAGTGGAAATTCCACGGTAAACTAACGTTTTCACTTACCTCATTTCATCTGAGGAAGCGCCCATATCTTAACCCACCCCGTCTGAACTAACGTCCGCCGCTTAACCCAGTCTATCGTTGAGCAGTGCATCTACCGAACATCTCGTCTAACCTTTCATAGTACTTCGATTTCACCACTAAATCACGCATTAGTTCTGTCTGCAAAGAATTTGCACGTATGTCTTGATGTAGACGATGAAGACATAGCAATATGAAGGTACATCTTGCGATGTTCTCTATGCGTTTGCACACCTTTTCTAAACTCTGTTTCCCACAGTTTACAGATAGATTAGCCCTCGTTAAGGTTACAAGTTTCAATTTTTGTTGGCGAATCCGATTCTTTTCTCACTATTTCGGAGCCCGTGGATACTGATCCGTTGCCCATAATTTTTCTGCTTTATTCAATGCGATAGCTATGTCGTAAAAAAAACTTGGTGAATTTCCTCACTCGCAACAAGGTAATCTTCTGTTCTCAAGATGTCATTCTATTTGCTCAGACATCGAACTGTAGTGTCGGATGCTTTCCCGGCAGTACATTCTCTTGGAAAAAAAAGGTTAAAGAGCAAAGATTCCCAACACTACCCGTTCTATTCACCGCTGGCGTATCATGGCTACGCAATTAGCCTTATTAGAAATGCCATTTGCTGCCAGCAAAGCGCATAGAATGTTTTGAAAAAAAAAATGAAAAGCGGCAGGTAGATATATATGATACGGGGGAAATAATTCATGTTTGAAGTCAAATCTCTAATTTCCTTCCATATATTATTGAAGAGCGTGACACAAAAGCTAGGTAGGTAGGTACAAGCGAATTAATATATAGACTAGCTGAAACCTGTGGAAATTCCACAAAACAAAAGCAATGTTCTCCAGTGATATCTCAGACACGTATCGTCCAAATTTTACCCTATCTAATACTGCAGGAACCTGTGAAAATTCTGCAGAACAAAAGCACTGTTCTTCAATTATGATGCCCTCGGACCCGTATTCTGCATACGAAGGGTGAAAAATGTTTCAAGTAGCAGCTTAAATTTGAACTTGACTCCTTCCCCTATTGATCCCTTTCCAGGTGGTATTAAGGATTCCTCAAGGATGCCTTAATTTTCTCCTTTGTAATACTGATGCTGGTGTCGTATTAAGTAACAAAGTTAGCGATTTCCTGATTTCAATTTTCTGCGCATCCCAAGGAAAACGATTTATAACTCACGGACCCATGTAAAATGCAATTAGCTTCGTAGATTATGCACCGAACGACCACAGTATATATCTGTAAATATTTATAACGTCAAGCGCAGTGTCATTTAGTATAGATAGCAGAATCGAAACCTAAGACCATGCATCATGAATACAGTTACGTGATATCACTACTAATCTAATACAGTGAATTTTCACATATAAATCTCATGAACCTATTTTAGGCTTGCCTCAAATGACTGTTTACATTGAACTAAAGTAATCCTTTCCTGCAATTATCGTTATTCAGAAAAAGTTAACGTTTTCTATTTTGAAAGAAGTCGCATTAAGGGGTAACTATATCGTAATTAAATTTCCTAAATTAAAACATCATGCAATTGTTCAGGTAAACACTTAATTTTCTTTTTATAACTTTAAATAAGCTATCAGTTCGTATCATCAGTGTGAATCATAACAGCAATAAAATATCATATGTAGATGCTTCAACCGTCGTGAACCAGTCGGAGGTCGGTGCGTGAGCAAAGAGGAGGTCGCAATGGGACACACTGAAACTACGGTGGGAGCGGCTTCATTATGCAAGTCGTATTTTTGCAATAAAAATTAGGTTTTTTAAGTTCTACTGCCGAAATTTTGATGTAATTAGTTTTAACAAGGTTCTCTCCTCGCCATTAGGTGATATATGTAGCAATATTCACTTCAATAATTCTGTTTTTAGGAAAATTAGAAAAAGCTGTGTTTTGAGGGGTCCGGCTTGATTATGCAAATCTAAAAAAAAATGGTTTCTGCTGTTTCAAACACTTTTATTCAACAAATATAGAATCAAAATAAACAGAGAAATCAATAAACTAGAAAGTAACGCAAACACAATTGGTCAAATACTCTTCATTTCACCTCAGTAGGGAACATAGCTAGTATCTTCAGGAGACACTTGTCGACAGATGAAGTCAGACTAAACACTTCACAAGGCTTGATCGACCCACAAGCACCCTCAAATGTATTCCAGAGAGCATACAGGTTGTTATATTGCTAGTATGTCGATAAAAACGGGGAACACATGCACGAAGGTGTTCCCACACAGGATTACCCTGTGCACCCTAAAGGGTACAATAATCTCATTTCCTTTGATTCCAGCCAGAACATTACCCCTCCGCCGGCTTGCTTTCGGCGAATCTGGATTCCTTTCGGGCGCCCTTTCAGTACCCAACCAGACGACCATTCATCTGGTCCATCCAGTGTGGCGCGGCATTCATCAGTGAAAACAGCATTTATGAAATTCAATTCAACATATTTTTCAGCCCATTGGACACGCTTTTCCCTGTGAATTTTGGTCTGTGGCGGTTTTTTAACCGAGTTCTTCACTTTTCCTAGGCTCCTCAGCGTCTCACACCTCGAAGTTTTTCCCATTAGCGGTGATCTAGCTGCATCAAGAATTCTTTTGCTAGTAGAATGAGGTGTTCTAACCATCTCCCTCTCAATTTGGCGCTTATCCCTATCGGTAAGTTTCCTTAAATGAGCTCTTTCATGTACTTTCCCACAGGTCTTACCATTTATTACATATGCTTTGATTGTTCGGTGATCTCTATTCATTTTCTTGGATATTTCGATGATAGTCACTTCCCTGCCAATCATTCATGTGATTTTCAGTCGATCAGAATCAGTTAATCCAGTTTTTCCTCATTTTTGAACCCTTGCATAATCAAGCGGGACAACCAAAAAACACCACTTTTTTATATTATCCTTGACTAAACGAGTTGGGTCAAAATTAGGCTGTAAAACCTGAGAAAAAAAGCGTAATTTTTTTGCAAATATAAGATATGCATAATCAAGCCGCGCCCAGTGTACCTAACTAACTAACTAACTGAGAGACAATCAGAATTTTAATATAGATAACTTATTCTTCTGTATGTTATGTTTTATATTTCTTTTTGCCTGCATATAAGCAACTTAATTGCAGACAAACGCTAGGTTTTGAGAAAGATGTGAATTTTTTTAACTATCTTTTATATCGCTAGGGAGAAGTTTTCAAAATATTTGCTGTTGAGTTATATTTCTTACTACTTTAGACTAAAATTGGCATGCTGATTTCAAATTTGAGGTAATTTTTTTCTTTATTCTACCACGTCAAGTTTTTTCTCCACAACTTAAGCTGTCTTCCGCTGTTTAGCTGTGGATAAAATAATATAACTTATCAATTGGTTGAGAAATTCTGGTATATCCGTGTTTTGCGTCTCGATTACCAAGAAAACTAAAATTTTACTGGTTTATTTGGCCCTAAATATCTCTTGTGCACATTACGATTTAACTTGCAGCAAAAAGACACATTGCAGAGCTCTAAACGCGCTGGACAACAATAGCTTTTTGCGTTATTTTGCCTGCCAGCATCGCAATCCTCTACTCCAATTTCAATATGAACCCTAAATGCATCGCTCTGACTGCTCAGTGTTATCAGTGTACGCTCCATTCTTCATCACTCTTGACGTCAGCATAAGTTTAAATTTCTCTTCGAATTTAAGCATATATTTTTTGTGCTCATTCTTAATATTAAGAACTAAAGGTCCATTCAAGAAAGCGTCTACTTTGGTGCCGCTCTCTACCCGGAAGCACTATCGTCTCTCACGACGATTTTGCGATCACGTAAGCTTTCCTGCGCGCGCCACCACTAAAATGAACACTACCTAGGCAAACCTAACCTAGCCTAACCTAACCTACCCTTACCTAACCAAACCTCCTAACCTAACCTAACCTAACCCAACTTAACCCAACCAAACCCAATCTAACCTTTATAACCTTACCTAATATTACCTAAACTTACCTATCCTAACCTAACCTAACTTAATCAGCGATACAGCGAGCAGCGCGGCGCACCAACTTAAACGCCGCTCACGCGCACACGATCTGCGTACACAAACACGCACACGTCTCCGTCGTGAGAGACGATAGCGCTACCCGGATGAATCTTGTAGTGAGAAAGTAATAGCAGTTATTGTCAATGTATTCAAGACGATGGGTATTTCGCGCAAAGTAATATTTCATTCACATATTTGCATTGATAATTGGGTATATTGTTCGCTATATCAGAGTAACAGAGATGGTGAAACAAGTCGGTTTTTATTTTTTTTTTTACTCGTTGTGCAATCACGCTAATTATTGAGGCAGAGTTGTGAGAGGTGACTGTAGCCCCGTATTTGTCGCTACTATCATATTTTGCAAACGAAAAGCCAGCTTAGTAACAACTATAGACGTGTAAAAAGTTGACGTGATAGTCAAAATTCTGAAACTACTTTTAGATACAGCACCAAAAAAAAAAAATGAGTAAAAGCATCTGTCAGACCTAACGCAACAAAGCTTCTGTTCCCTTGTGAGTTAATGGAACTTGTACGAATAATTTTATCGCTGTGCTTACTGCCACTGCACTCGGGCGTCATCGATCTACCGCAGGCTCTGTGAAACTATATATGAGCATAGTGTTAGTTTCACACTTCAGATAGCTTCTCCTTGATGCAGAAGTTGTGCAGATTGCAAATAATGAGTTAAACCATGTCGCCCTCGAATGTACCGTGCTTCTTGCACATACGCACAGCTGCGGCAGCTGACTTATTGCAGTCCGCGGAGCATCCGTGAGGATATCTTGTTAACAGCATGCCTGTGTGTCTGTCCTTCCACGCCAGGGCTACCTAAACTTGAATTTTCTTTAGGAATCTCATTGGCATCTCTTTCTGCTGCTGGCCTGCTGCCATCACTATAACCGCGACGGCGGTGGTGGGAGGGGATGTTTCTGTCGTCTCGTGAAAAGGGACTTGCTAGGTTGAGGGCTGAGGGATTCCGATGTATTTAAACGTCGGTCGTAATTTTTCTTCAATCTTTTCATTCAAACGAGACAGAAAATGACAAAATAATAATATAATTTATTGGACAGACTATCAGCTAAATGCTCTTAGGGTTTTATGACAATTTTTACCCAAATAGTTCCGTTTTAGAAGTGTGTACACAGTTTTCTCCCGGACCCCTTGCATGCCCGAAAACTTGGCTTGGATATGTCTGCTTGCCTCGGCAAAGTTTATGGCCAACAGTTCATGCCTGCAGTTGAGCATTAACATAAACGAAGCCCTGCATGACAGACATCTTGTTCTGTGCTTAGCAAAGACGCTAACTTTCAAGTGTTTAACAGTTTGGCGAGCAGCCAAATGCATAAACGGACTATATTCCTCAGAACGCCTTCTGTTTACGCTCTCAGGCAAATTCTAGACGCTCTTGGAGCTTTATAAAAGATCTCACTGAGCTAAGTGTGCCGCTATAAAAGGAGAATAATTTTTGTGATAAACGTGTGGCCACTTACTTGAACCGAATATTACATGTAGATTCATTTTTTTAAAGTTTGCTTTTGTTTCAGACAGTAAAAAAATTTCCTCACCCCTGACCTGGCAGCAACATTGGTATAATGAGCATAGTGTCATGTCACTGAGGTCAATCTAAAGAAGCACTAGTAGAGAGCGGACTTCCGTCTAGCAGCACCCTGATAATGGAAATTCCAAAATGATCCAGAATCAATTATTCCTTCCGGATTATCACCAAAATGTACTCATCTGTTCCTTGTTGCAGTCTAACAGGTAGTGTAAATAATATGAAAATATATCTAATATTTTTTTTAGTTATGTTACTAACAAACAAGCAGACAGAATAGCAAACTCGCCGCAGCAGAAATATAAACTCCTTGGTGGAGGTAATGATATAAATCAAGGACAGTAAGTACTATCTCGTAACACTGAAAAATCAAAAAGTACGTAATGCAGATATTATGTTGTAATATAAAATCTGGTCTATAAGTCCTAAAGTTTCATGAACATTGCACCGTCACATATTTTTCCTTTATCCGTCGCTGTTTCTCCTTCGCGTTAATAATATTCCGGATTGAGAAGTTGACGGTATAAATAATATGAAACCCCTATCGAGCAGAGGAAGAGCCATTGGCCATTTGATTATAGGCAAGTTAGATTTGCCATCCTACTGTATGTTATTTGGAGTTGCTTTCCCAGTGGATCCCAAAATATGTAAATTGTATTATTATAGCTAATAGGGATATTTTTTTTTATTTCGGCACTTCACGTCTCTTCTTCGGTTTTCGTTCAGCTAAGAACGATCCTTCTGTGCTGCCGTTCTGCAGGGCTGATTACAAAATTATCTGCACATTGACATGTTCCCACAATGCATATGCGATGAGAGCTTTGTTTCGTATCTGCTATGTGACACGCTTGTACTTGTTCATTATGTTGGATAAAAATGAGTCGGTGTTGCCCATTTGAGGCAGTCAGGTCGCGCTTGCAGTGCTATTCGTATTTTTCTACAACCCCGAGGGAGAAAGTTTACGTCCTTATCCACTGCATGTTTTCCCTCGCGGTTGGAAAGTCTCATTGATCAACCAATCAGAAATTTTTGTTGCCATCGTTGCGTTATTTGTCGCTGTGAGGAAACTCGATTCTTCACTGGCACTACTTGATGCTTTTCGTGTTCTTGGGATCGAGTGCTCTTCCAACCCTGAAATTCTCCCTCGTGAGGAATGGGATGGGCCATGAGTGGAGGGGTGGGGACCACTAGACTCGCCTATCCTACTTTGGGAAGAATCGCACACCTAAGATGAATCGATTATGTAGATTGCATTAGCTTTATAGCTAAACCTTTGGGACATCTTGATACTTTTTGCCCTTGCCGATTTAGCTTTCTTCCATCTCTCAATTCCCACTACACTCGAAGAAATCTTTGTAACAAGAAGTTTATACCTACTTCTTAAAAATTACTTTTAATCAGAAGCCTGTGTAGATTTATCTCGTTATGAATCATTATAAACTTACTGTAATAGAAATTTCTCTATGAAGAGATAGATAGAAAGAAGAAGTCCTTATAATAAGAGTCCTCCCATGCGAGGTCATTCTCCATGTCTCCCAGAGTTTTTTTTTTTTTTTTTTTTGCCTGGAAATGTCTCTTGTCTTTTCATTTTTCTCTCTTGCCACACTGTTCAATAAGTAAGAGACTCAAAGTATCCAAAGTAACATTTCTTGCGCACGTTGCGGTACAGATATTCAACATACGTAGTCAGATAAAGCGGTTTTGGTACAACTAGCACTTCACAAACCATTTCACCGACACCAGCAATAGCGTTACATGGCGCACCTATTCACGCTCGGTTAAGTTTTGCCGCAAGGAATGCTTGCGCAACTTCGTGCGCCGAAAGAGATCGGTCTTGTGCGCTAAGTTGGAAGGCCACTCTATTACCGCCAACAAATCAGGCTCTCGATCTTCAGGACTGATCTTCAGACAGTCGCCGAGGCGTAATGAAGACGCGTATTTGGCAGACAAAATCTGGTGTCAAGAACTTCTCTCGCGTTAGGCAGCAACTTTTACACTGAATCCTCCAAGGTATGGTATAAGGAAGACGGAGCTGGTGTTAATACTCCCTACCGTGAGACCCTGAGCCATGCAGCTTCGGCCTCTGCCTGGCGCGTGCCGTGCGACTGTAGATGTAATGAAGAGAAGAAGTGAACTCATGCTCGAAGTTAGGTGTGTTAATTAAGATGAATTACTGCAGACGATATTCCGCTCTTGCGAGCTTGGAATATTGCTAGCAAATTAGCTAAATAGCATCAGGAATATACAGTATTATACACCCTGGTATGGACTGGTTCTCGAATTCTTAACTGAAGATGATTCAAATAATGAAAACTTCGGGAAACGAACAAAGCGCGGGAAGCTGAGGTGGCGGGCAGCCCTGAAATAAAATTTTAAATTTGTCCCGCGTCATAAAAATGGGGTCATTTGTTCCTTGTAGCGCTTCTAGCAGTTCCTAGAAATTTCATGAAGATCCGTGCATAGCTTTTTGAGTTATATGCTGGCGAACAAAAAAAAAAAAACACAAAAGCAAGCACACAAACAAATGAATAAATCATAACTAAGACATGGTCATTTTTACTTCTTAACCATCCGAGCGGTTCCTACAAACTTCATAAAGATTCCTTCGTAGCTTCTTGGATTATGTTGCTGAAATATAATAAAGAAACACATAATGAAACAGACAAACGGAGAAACAGATCATCACCTAACTGTGATCATTTGCTCTTCGTACCATTTCTAACATTTCCTGCAAATTTCATGACAATCCAGTAAAAACTTGTTGAGTTATGCTACAAAGGAAAAACAGGTAAACAAACAAACGGTTGAACGAATCTTCACAAAAAAAATAATTATCTGTTTTTCCTGTCATTCTTAACAATCTCTGTGCAGTTCATGAAGATCCGTCGATAACTTTTGAAATATCTTGGTGACAGATAGATAAACATAGAGACAGAAAAACGCGGACAGTAACACAACCTCCTTGATGAAGATAATGAATATTTTCAGTTTTTCTTGAGTTCCTGGTACACTTGAAATTCTTGACTCAGAGTCACGAAGGTAAGCATCTGCGCCTTGCGAGTCGCACATTACGAGTCATTTGGCTTTTCAGTAAATTAAACAACTGACTCGTGACTCGCCAGCTGCTCACTGCATCGTTGGCATCTACCGTATAATGGCGTCATATAAGAGCGTGGAAAATAGAGCACTTGTGCCATCATTGGTTGTGGCAAAGTAGGAAAGTGTCACTGCTTGTACGAAACGTCCGGGGGAAAAATTTGAGTATGGGGCATTTTGATCTTAGGCCGGGGCCTTTTGCTGACACAATAAGCGATGCAGTTCTATTTTTGCGGAAGACGTGGCACCTGTGAGTGATACTGTGTCGCACGATCTAGGTTGCGTCGGTAGACAGTAGATTGCTGTATCCGATGTTACGTTGTATAATGCAACAAATTAGTTGAGTCGCACGTCGCTTGTTGCTTAGCAAATGTGTAAATATGATGCAAGTGAAGTATAGGAACGCTTACCAGTTTTGAGCACAGTTGATGTACTAAAGACTAGAGTGACCGCGCTGTCAATAATGACTGCGAAGAATTTGTGATGACCCGTCTTGTGTTGCCTGTAGCATCATCGCTAAGACATTAAGGCAGAGCCTTACATGTATAGAAGGGAGATCCCTGTCTGGGTATAGTACCGCGGTTTGACGGGACATGTACGATATGATATCTCAGGTTATTAACTATTTAGGGTAGATGGATGAGCTCCCTTCTATACATGCCAGGCTCTTATCAACTTCCTTGTGTAGGATGCTGCGCAACTGCCAACTTGAATTACGGAATTGGACAGATAAGCGTGCAAGGCCGAACAACACCAAGCATTCTTTCGGTCATACTCTAAAAAGCAATGCTGTTTTTCCCGTAGTCGCTATTGCTTCTAATAAATACGGAGCTCTGTATCAAACATACTCGAAGGTGACGTATAACTCTGACTCGGAAAAATTTTCCTCAACAGAAAACTTGTTCTGTTCAAAGAAGAACCCGAAATGGAGAAAACAATTAGATACCGAAAAAATCATCGTGGTCTTTACGCACCTGCTGACCGCTGAAGAATATCTTACAGTTTGCCTCGATAATTATAAAAAAAAGAATATTAGTGTTACTAAATGCAGCTGAAGTTTTGGTGAAGGAAACCTCAGCAGAGAGTACACATCACAATGGAAGAAATTGTTTAGAGAAACTGAATATATCTGCATCGAGTGGACTTCAACGTTGTCAAAGAAAGACCAGAATCAGATAAAATGTTCGAGTGCCATCATCTGCAACCTGAAATATTTTTACCCGTCAGTTTTCTATAAAGCTTGGCAGGATGACCACAGTCTTCAAGCAGATAAATACCGATGAAACCAGAAAGACCAGAGCTAATTTCTGCCCATCTATTTCGTAACGAGCGAGACACGAAACATATAAATAAATATGTAAATTTATCAAACACAATATAATAATCACCGCCGTGTGTTTTTTGTTTGTGTATTTACAGCATACTAGTGTACCGTACCCGTGCCGTCATAAATGACGTCAGGTATCGATCAGTTGAGCTCTATTTTCTGCAGATCATGAGCTCCTATCAAAAATTTGCTCTGCTACATAGAGCCTAACTATCTGATAATGAATGGGAATAATAACTGCACGAATTTCTGTATCACTAACTATAAAAATACATAGATTTATTTAAAACAATCAGTTTATGCACATGCAGCATGAATCGAATCCGTAAAACCCGTAGCCGTCTTACTTTGCCAGAAAATATTCATATCAATATGCAACTTAGGGTAATTCATGTGAGAAAGCGAAATCAACGAACCTATTGCTGCTAATTTTTGCAGAAGCAAATGACCTAAAAGCTGCTCGATCTCTACTTCAAAATGTTTGGCAAAGTGATTTATCGTGTTGTTTCTTCTTGCCCCAGCCGCTTATTGTGACTCATTGTGCATTCTTTGTTTTGCACGAATCCTCATATTAGTTCTTCTCGCAACTGCTTCTTCCTCTGGGGTTTCATTTTCTCGTTGTTGAGCCACATGATTTCTTAAGGGGGTCGTCCCGGCGAAAATGGTCAAATTATCAATTTTCTGTTTTATTCTCAAAAAGTGTCCTCAGGTATGGGGCTATAACGTCCCAAATTTTTAGGGGGCTAGCGGCACTAGAACCCCCCCAAAATGGGGGGGGAAATGGGTCCACAGGGGGTCCAAATTTGCCTTTTTTTTTGCTGCTGCTGTTAGACAATAAATATATTTAGAAACTTTATATACAGAGATATGTTTAGTTAGCGATAACACTTACTACAACAACATAGCTACGTATGGTAAGTACCCTCATAACACTGATACATATATAAAATTTTCTTTTGGGAAAGCTACCTGAGGGAAAATTCGGAAAGATTAGACAGTCTCCCATCTAAAATCTGACGTCAATAGAAAACGAAAAAGAAAAAAAATTGAAGAAAACGTAATTGTTGTAGGGAATTTTTCAAGGATTCCAAAACTGTCGTTGTTTTTATTCTAGCATAAAACTGAAGCAGTTCTATTCTTTTAAAAATATATATATTAAATATATATATATAAAACTAAGGCCTAAACAAAAAGCTACACAAATAAAAAGTGTTTTTTTTTTCAATTTTACATATTATGTGAAAATTTCAGTAAGATCGGACCACTAGTAAAGAAAATTCCAAAATTTTGGGACGACCCCCTTAAGCCGTTCCTGCTTACTTCGGCCTCTTCTTGCAATTCGTTTTCATTTCTTTGTTCTGCTCGAATTCTAACATTAGACCTTCTAGCAACTGCCGCTTCCTGTGGTTCATTTGCTCTATGCTCAGTGGCACGGATTCTCATGTGAGACCGTCTCATTTTGGTCTCTTTTTGCGTCTCATTTAGTGTTCGCTCAGAAGCACGACTCTTTGAATACCCACGGGAGTTATTTTCTTATGAAGGAGTGGAGATAGAATCATGTAGATTTTGTTCTCAGAGACAAGCTTTTAACGCTGAGTTAGAGAAACTGAGGAGCGAACTCGAGACGCTGCAGAAATTACTCCCCGGTCGTGATTCACTCGTAAGCTCCACTAGCGTGACAGGCAGTACGATCACTCGAGCGGGTAGCTACCACTCGATGGGCACGACCCGAAGTAACTCCATCAGCTTATCTGGATCGAAGCTCGGTAAAGACTCGTTCATTACCCGAGTGGGGAAAAGATACAACCCATGAACCTCGCTGTCAATCATCACCCACCCCGTGGGAAGTCGTGATGCGCGACAAACGACGGAGGAGGCTGACTGTCTTACTGCCTGCACCGCCGAATTTAAATATTAAAATTCAGAATAGACTTACTCATTTTCAAGTTATTGATGATGATAATATGTAGCTAAAGCGGCTCGTCCTAAATCTAAACCTGTGGCTCAGCAACAGCAACGAGGCTCATCTCAGCCATGTGACCACAAGAAGTCAGGGAACACTCTCCAGACCCTTTGCCACGAGAAGGAACGCAGGCCTGCTCCAAATTATTCTCGGCCTGAGAGTGAGAAACACCTTTCTCATCGGCGATAAAATATGCACAGGGCAGTACCGTACCTTTAAAAGGGGCTACAGGGATCGAAAAGTCATCTGCAGACCTGAAGTTTCTACTTCTGACGTTACTCTTTCCTTTGATGAGCTCCGTTGCTATCCCATGGATCATGTTATCATCCACGTTGGAAGAAATGATCTACGAACTCCTTCCGAAAAACAACTGGAGCATCACCTAAAACTCATTGCTGCTGTTAAGGAGAAAGAGCTAAATGTTTCTCTGACAAGTATTGTGCCCCGTCTCAGGGCTGGGAGACGCTTAGACTCTAGGATCCGTTACATCAACAGGAAGATGAAGAAAGAAGCAGAAAAAAATGGGCTCAAATATGTATATTGACCTATTTCCCTTATTTGGGGACGAACCGAGACTATTTCTACCTGATGGGGTTTACTTGAATGGCATTGGAAACCGTTTCCTCGGTCAACTACTGCTTGCTTCGACGGCTTCAGCTCTTTCGCCTTTCGATAGTAACGAGTACGAAAGTCTTCAGCCCAAAATCCAGCAGTTTCACCAGCCAGCCCCCGTTCACCCACCCCCTAACGATTAGCCACTAACGGAACAAACGGCTGCCCATGTCCCACCAGCTCAGTCCCCTGCTACCTTCCCTGCTGCCATCCCCTGTGATCCTCAGACCTCATCCTCTCGTGGGGTCCAAGGTGAGGGTTCTTCCGGAAGCAATGACGCAATCATCACCAGAACGCTTCTCACAGACGAGGAGGAAATAACTCCGACCCCGGATGCATCAGTGCAGATGACACGCCTGGGTCCTCCCTCTCTCCTACCCTCCATAGTCTCTACCCTCGTGCCGAGTGGCCATGTGTCTGGAGGCAGCAATGTAAAAAAACTTTCCGAAGCTGGCCAAACCTCCTTGAATTTAATCCAAAATTGAACATTCGAGTCCGACGAGCGTTTTCCAGGCAAGATCACAGTCCCAGATACATGTGGCAAAAAAAAAACGTGAATCCCTGCCGAGAACCGCAAACCCACCAACGCATCAGGAAAATCGCAGTTACCGAACGTCAAGTGCTTATAGCATACTCAAGTCCAACCCTGACCAGCCACCGCAAACCAGAATAACAAGAAGCAAGGATCGAGTGGCGGAAACGACCTGTTGTCCGCCAAATAGATGCGGACGTAAAGCATTCTGATAACTGTCGAGCCAAAATACAAACCTCTTCTCCTGTTCAACTTCAAACAGGCGCTTTGACTGGTCCTGGCAATACCCTTCATGGCCCAGCCCTTATCTTTTCACAACAATCGGACACTCCAAATGCGCCATTAAACAAGACGAATTATGCAAACACCGGCGTCAAATTTTTATTTGGTAACATTCAGAGTATGATGAACAAGATGAACGAACTCTAAACTATAGCAGCCACTCTAGCCTACAATGTTATAACTCTCAATGAAACACGGATCAACCTCTCAAACAAAAATCTGGAAGAAGAAGTTGCATAGAAAGGCTACAAATGTTTCAATATAGATCGACCCACAGACAGTGGCAGAGGAAGGGGGTCCATCATATACATAAAAAATTACCTCAATCCTCTCTGTAAAAGTTTCGCAGCAACTAAAGAAAATGAATTCATCCCTACCCATGCTCGTCTCGGCATTCGACAGCCGTTGAATATCATGCTCGCTAATAGGAGCTCTCGCAGTACCGCCAAAACTGATATTGCGCTTTACAGTAAAATCGAAAATGCACTGAGTGCTCCGAATGAAACAATTCTAATGGGAGACTTCAACCTTCCCCAAATTGATAGGGGTGCATTGCGCAGCCCAGGCAGTAAACTGCTCGACATCCTCAGCACCACCACCTGACCCAGCACGTTAATGAACTCATGAGATACGGTAATATTCTAGATCTGGTATTCTCCACTCCTGATTGTGAAATTTTTGACATAGCCATCCTAGACCGGCTTGGGGACTCAACATGGTTGAGGTAACGTTAGGTTAGGTATGGTAACGTTTGGTTAGGCTTGGTAACGTTAGGTTAGGTAACGTAAGGTTAGGTTAGGTTACATGAGGTACGGTAACCTTAGCTAAGGTTAGGTTAGATTTGGTAGTGCATCTGGGGGTTATTACGCAGCAAGAAAACTTACGTGAACGCACGCACAGTGATGAGGGTACACGGAATGGCGAGTTTGTAGCCAGTGCGGCCGGAGCCGACATCCGGCCCCTTCTCACAGCTCGGTTCACTCGCTCTTTAGACTATAGCTCATGACTATCATTTTTCCTCTGATTGTACATGTTCTTTTCTCTCGGCACCCCATATCGCCCGACCCTTATATAAGGACCCCCAAGCGCACCACGCTCAGTAGCCTTTTAGCTCTCCCCTGATAGCATCAATCAAGACCTTGTTCAATTAAAATTAAATTAGTCCTTCTAAATTCCCCCAACTTCTTTTATTTTTTCTGATGATGGGAGATCGAAAATCCCGAAACGTCCGATTTTAATTTACCAGTCGTCTTTCTATTTATTATGCATTTCCTGTTATTAATGTATGTTTAATGTTTAATTTAGTCACGTTCGCCCATCCTATGTTATGGGGCATGTTATAACTACATAGTTATACCATGTTTATCGGATGTAGCACCCCGTGGGACTCCTAGCCTTAGAATTTGCTAGGACTTAGAAACGTGCGTCTATCGTGGATACTTTTCTTCCATGCATTGTCATGCTCCTACTGATGATGTTTAGTTCTGTTCCTCGTCTTCTTGCCCGACTTGCTGTTCCCATGGGCGTTGATCCTTTTTAGAAATACCCTCTTGCCTAGGTTCCACGTTTCTCTTGGCGTACTGTATATCCCTTCTTTCTTCCTCTCATCGGGATCGCAGTGTAAGCTGTAGGCAGGGAGGCTTAGGCTAGGTTAGGTTTAGTAGTCCTTATTGTAGTGCTTCTTGTGGTTATTGCGCAGCAAGAAAGCTTACGTGAACGCAGGCACAGTGATTAGGGTAATAACAGCTAGAGCACTCGGAGAGCGCATGTGTACCACCGTCCAGTAAAGCAACGTTAACAAAAATTTCTCGCACATTCTGACAAACATTAGTCAAACACGCAAACGAACGAACCGATCACCACCAAAATTTCTTCATTTATGTCTTTCAACGTTTTTAACAATTTCTGTAAATTCCATAAAGATCAGTTGAAAATTATTTGGAGTTCTTTTGCTTACAAACATTAAGTCAAACACAGAGATAAATGAACCAACAGATCGTCACAAAAATTTGGTCATTTACCTATACCTAACAATTCTTGCAAGTTTAATAAAAATCCATCCAAAACTTTTTGAGTTATGGCATTCAAAAAACAGAGGCAGCCAAAGCATGAACGGATCTTTACCAAAAGTTCCTCCTCTGTTCCTCCTAACATAACTAACAATCCATGTAAATTTCGTAAAGATCGGATAATGACTGTTTGAGTTATCTTGGTGATAGGCAGATAAATAGACAGACACACCAATAGACAAACTCACGAAAACATATTCTTACCGAACCTTACTCCTGATATAATTACGAGTCCTATCGATTTTTAGAAGAATGTTTCTACTAATACTAAGTGTTTCCAAATGATGCCACATATTTATATGTTACAGAAGCGACCCGCACAGCGCATTCTTCTACGTAGAAGCGGCCTGCTTGCACACCAAGTGCCACCTCGAGTAGTAATCTAAGTGCCAGTGAGGCGTCGGAGAGTAGAAGTAGGCGTTGTGGTAGTTGCGGTAGCTAAAGCTCGCCACCCTCAGTTTCTACGTCGATATTTTGCTTACGTCTTTACCGAAGGAAGGTAAGATTATCCTCGAAGGTAACCATTTCCTTCATTTTTCAGTACAATTAACACGTGAGTAACCGCTAGCCAATCTTGAAACCCAAGTCCTGTCAGTACAGTGGCTAAGATAGCTAATTCATTCATTAACAGGAGATCGAAAGCTCGATCCGAGCCAGAGAGGAAAAGTTTCGATGCTCGGGAATGTCTCGTCGGCATTTCTTTCATTTGTAGCCAATAGGAGGCATTTACCTAAAGGTCGGGGGGGGGCACAGTTGTCGTTCGAGCCTTCCGTCTGTATAACGCCACAGCTCGGGCAGTCTGTGGTCAGCTGCGGCCGTGCGCTCCTCTGGGAAATTTTGAGCATTAACTGCAGCACGTACCACTTTCTGTTTGGTTCCTAGTGAAGGTGTGCGGTCAAGAGACGACGCTACCTTAACAGTTTTTGTTTAGATAGGCGTTCAAGACGTAATGATTTACAGTAGAGGGGTAACTTTTTGTAACATAATTACCTCGTAGCTCACAGCAGCCGCTCTTGAGCCGTGGAATTCATACCGAATCCCTTGTGCTTTCCCGGTTTCTTCATCTACAGACGAGTTTATTTTGCCATCCGTGTTGTGTTGGGAGCAGTTTTGGTTACCGTTTAATTCCGCCTTCCGAGTCATAGAACTGATCATCTATAATAGCTCTATTTATACCACGCTGTGTAAATTTTACCATAGATGGGTTTTCTGTCGTAATAAATTACTAGGGAAAATTCTTTGCTAGGAGATAAAATAGCGCTGTACAGATACGGTTAAGCCCGCCCGGTGATTTCTTTATTTCGATATTGCGCTACTTTCTTTTCCTTTGACTCTAAAATTTAATACTTCGGCCGTCATGGTGGAGTGGGTGAGTGGTCCATTCTAAGTCATACAACAGAGTTCTTCTATTTCATTAGAACACTTTCCGTTGGATTTATGTTGCTATTTAGTTTCTCCATTAACTTATAGAACATATGCTTCATCGTTTTAGTTTAGTTACATGTAAGGCCGTGTTCACACGTCCCTTATCGTAACGCGTTCAATCACGAAAATAAACATGAGCTGTCCGTCAACTTTTCTCTCTCAGACCACACGTAGAAACGTCCGTCATTCAAATGAATGACGCCGCGCGTTCAGTTATGATATCGTTTCTTTAAATTTTCGTTTATATTTCGCGTCGGTTTCAAGTCACATTCGTATCCCATGATCTTATAGCCTGATTTTGATAGAAGTAGCACATTTTCAAAATATTTTTAGCCTGATAAACGGATGAAAGTGAAATTAACACGCAACAGTTCGCTTCGTTGTAAAACAAAGATGGCGTCAGTGCTCTTAGTACAACAATTTCAGCTTAACTAGTTTTCTTGTGTTGAACGGGAATACGGTGATTCTGGTGATTCAGTGACTGTTTAAAATCATTTTTGTCGACATGTTCATGATTTGAAAACGCTATAGAGGATAAATTCAGCATTTATATTATGTATATAGGTTCTGTTTACTGAACTTGAATGACGCGACTCGTTCAGAAAAGGGCCGTGTTTCATCCTTTTCTCTCCCGCATTTGCTGCAGCCGCTGCCATCAAATCAACGCGCAGCGTCTATCAGTTTGACTGAACGCGTTCGATGAGGGACGTGTGAACACGGCCTTAGGCTGTCTTTGACTGGCTACCGCAGTATCTGTTGCCAGTGGCAACCTGCATCTATTACACGCCAGTATACAAGAGAATTTCAGCTAAAAATTAACGCTGCCTTGGTAGTAGTTTTATTAAGTGAATCTCACACAGCCTTGTTGCCTGGAAGCAAAACTCGAAAAACGATAAATTAGCCTTAATTTAGCTGTAGCTGACGTGAAGTAACTTAGCAGGCCGACTCTACATTCACCGTGTAGTAGAAGACGACTGCTCCAGCGCTCCGTAACTCTAATTATTTCTTACTGACTGGCGCAAGAAAAAAAAATCCCTCTCTTTGCTTGCATAATGGCTTACAGATGGAACGGCTACATCAAGGAAGTAATTTTCTTGGCCTTTCATCACAGTTCTCTTGAAGACTGAATTGCCCTTTGCTTTGACTCGCGTGCGCATAAAAGAAAAATGAATCTTGGAGCAAAAGTATCGAGTGCTGCTAGACAGCACCAAGCGCCTGCTACGGTCGACGATGCTTTAAAAAATGCTTCTATTTCTCTTGGGCTCGTAAATGTAGTGATGCGGTGGAGGGCCGAGGCGCTGTTGACAACTGAAATATCTACATATGTAACACTGCCACTGTCGTGTAATGTTCGTAAGTTACATAGCAACTACAACTACTGCTCGTGCGGTACAATGTAGCGGCCGGTATGCTGCTTGTGAAGTACCACGCAACTACTGTTGCTATACAGCCTGTGAACTGTGCTGAAACTATCACTACCATTGAATGAAAACTACTAAGGAACTACCACTGCCGTTGGTTGCAAGCTATGATACCGCTCCTACTGCTTCTGAACTAAACTGCAGCTACCACTATTAGTGCTAGTGACCCCCCAAAAATACACCATCACCACTGTAATACATACTACTTATAAACTATATTGCTACTACCAATGCTATTGCTTGTGAAATACAATAGAACTACAACTTCCATCACTCGTGAGTTGCTACATGAACTACTTTCACTATCGTTACATCATGTTGCTTACATAAGGGTGGCAGTAAAAACCTGGGTCCGAATGCTCAAACGACTGGACAAGCGTCGTTACTGTACAGCTGCAGGCACAAATACAACCGTGTAACTGGGGAAGTTCCACATTTTTACTACTAAACATTTGAGTCTTGTCTGTTTCTTAAGTATGCATCGGTTGAAAGTTCAAAGCATTTTGATCATAACTTTGTGAACATTCAGTATAAGCAAAGTGACGGAATCTTAGCAGCGGTATCGGTACTTCTTCAAGGAACTGTACACTTTTCCACCATCTCTGCTTGGGATATAGATATCACAGGTCCTTCCAGTTCTATCCGAGTGTCTGGCGACAATCCGCTCATTCACATTCACAGTGATACGTTGCAGAATTTTCCAAACATATATGATTGTAAATCGTTCGAATCTGCGCTGTATTGAATACAAGTGGAGACAGCT
>LQNS02278094.1:63178448-63193103 GCA_001587735.2 Parhyale hawaiensis | reverse complement strand
CAAATTTTGCTTCATTAAAGGTCATATTATTTCTTACCGACCATTGGCAGATACTTTCCAAATCTCGTTGCACAGATAGCACGTCTTCCACAGATTGCATAGCAGCTAGTATTCGTGTATCGTCAGCATTTTTTTCAAATATCCTTTCATAACTGTTTGAGTTATGCTGCTAACAAACATAAGTCAAACTTACAAACGAATCACCCGATCTGCACTAAAATTTAATCATTTATGCTTTTTAACATTACTAACAATTCCTGTAAGTTTCATAAAAATTCCCACCAAAACTTTTTTGTTATTACGCTAACAAACATAAAATCAAACACAGCAACAAACGAACGAACGAACAAACGGATCATCATGAAAATTTGGTCATTTACTCTACAATATACCTAACAACTCATGAAAATTTTATACAAATGCTTCCTCACCTGTTTGAGCTATGGCATTAAAAAAATGAGGTGGACAAACAAACAAACAGATGGACGTTTCTTCACCAAAAGCAAATCATCTGTACCTCCTGACATACCTAACAATCCCTGTAAATTCCATCGAAATCCTTCAATAACTTTTTGAGTTATCTTGGTGACAGACAAACAAACAGCAGACAAACCCAAGGAAAACATAACCTCCTTGGCGGATGTGACATTGTAGATAAAATGAGCAACCGTGGCAGAAGCTACTACAGTATAATGTTAATTACGGTGCTGTGCCAACCAAAATTTTCTTCCACGTAACTATGTACCTTCAGTGTACTGCGAGCTAGGCCACCGCCTTGTTTCTTTGTAGCACAATTTTTCATATTCGGTGCCTCAGATCTGAACCAACTTATGAAAAATGTTCGCTTTGAGTGGAGCCTTGCAATCTTTGCCAGCCTCGCCCACTTCACAAAGAGAAAACGCTTCCTGTTCCATCTTCCTGCCTCCGGCGCAATACTTCATGGCCCATGGAGAAATTTTCCGTTCAAAATTCGTCGTATAAAGACGAGGGACCAAGCGTCTGGAACGCTTTTAGTCTTCCTGTCGGTCCTGGGGCAGTGCCATGACGACCTTAAATTCTGCTGCCAAGATTTTGGACCTTTGTTTTAGTTTCTCTGGTAATGCAGATGGGTCGGTTCACCTGGCTCCGTCGCTTGGAACATTCTTAGCAAATAGTGCCTCTTAACTATCTTTGTGTTAATCCAAATCTATATTGTACTAAATGTCTGTGAACAGTATTTACTTGCTGATTTACTTATTTATTTACGTACTTGTTTCCACACGCATTCTTCGCTTTAAGATAGGAAGAAATTCGAGCGTTAATGGTGATTGGTAAGCCCTTGGGGGAACTCTTATAGTCCGCCATACAATCTTTGTTATCATTCAGGAGTCAGGGTCAGACGGATATTTAAGGAGCGTAGTAACTTGGATACCGATAACTTCATACGTCGAGCGCAGGAAACAATTGAAATTCTGATATTTTATTTGCCTGGCCAATATCGGTGGCCAAGACAATTGAAGAACAGCAGCATCAGTTTACTGGTCTTAAAGCTAAAAGGAACATCAATATTCGCAATATGATAGGGAGAAATTTGAGCATTAAAGACTTTCATTTAATGACACTATATCACCGGGGGGAGGAATCAATGGCAGGAGAGCTCGGCTGCATAAGCGTGTACGTTAAACTCAAAATTATTACGGGAAATACAACTGGACCACGCCGTAAATTGATATTTATCATTGCTTTACAGGCACAGTGTTGATTAGGGATTGTGTGGGTTACCTTATACATTAGCTAGAGCTTCGGGACGTCTGTCTTTCGTGCCCACTTTGCTTCCTTCCACTTTCATACTTCTACTGATCTTCATTTTGTCTCTTCTTCCTCTTCTTTCCTGACTTGCTGTTTCCATACGCGTTGATCCTCTGCTGGAATACCGTGCGTGGGTTCCCCGTTTTTCTCGACATACTATATGTCCCTTCCTTTTCCTCTCTTAGAAGAACTTAGTACTTATTTAAGGAGGCTTAAGCTTTCTTGTACTACTACTACTACTACTACAGTGTTGACTATTTCTTTGTGAAGTAATGAAGATGGTGATAGTGACCCAATGGGTCACGGGCCTTCTTGTATCTTTTAAAAATTGCACATGATTTTATCGCTTACAGAATTTCTCGCAATCGGTGCTATGTCATAGCACTTAAGCCTGGTAGAACTCATCCTTTTGCGACTTTTGCTTTTTTCGTGTATAGCGACGAAAATCTTAATATCCATCCGCAAGCTACCTTCGGGTGTTATAAGGAGGCCTCCTGATCCTAGGTCTATTTTGAATCGGTTTTTCTCTGATATAGTGCGTACCTATATATGCAATCCCGCTTCATTGCGGTCAGAACAGGTTCTCAACCCTGGTTTGATGATGCCTATAGGGGGGCGCATCAGATGAAGCAGGGGGCATATTCCCGTCGGCGCACTAGCCGGTCTGCTGTTGACTTTCATTGTTTCAGAGAACTGCAGCGTCGGGCTAGCGCTACTTATCAGGAAGCTAAGAGGGACCATAATCTGAAGTCCAGGGAGTTATTGGCTTCGTCTGTTACCGCAAATAAGTAGTAGTCGACATTGAAAAGCGTTGTGTTTGGTGCGAGCTCTTCCATCTCCCTTGAATTGGTGCTGGTGGTGACCTTGTTGTGGACCCTGCTGCCAAAGCAGACCTTTTGTTACGCTACTTCAATCGGAATCAAGAGCCCGCACCGGTGCTCATTCCTTTAGCGTGTGACCCTGAACCATGGTTCTCCAGTTTTGATTTCAGATTTTCTGAAGTGCACAGCCTTCTTCTTGACCTGGACCCCTATGGTGGCACTGATCCATCGGGTATGCTTCCGTTCTTGCTTTGGAGGGTGGCTAGAGTGCTTGCGGCCCCGGTCGCTTCTGTGTTCCGTTGAATATTACGGCTAGGCAAAGCTCACTCCGGAATGCTGGCGTGTTGCTCTTGCAATGCCTTTTCGGAAAGGATGTATCTCATCTTGAACTTCCGATTATAGACCCATCTCGATCACACTTGTTTTGTCCAAAGTTTCTGAAAGGTTGCTTGCGTCGAGGTTGGGTCGCTTTCTTGATAAGCAGGGTGTCCTACCTCCGACACAGTATGGTTTTGGTAATGCCTTGAGAACTTGTGATCCTCTACTTCACATTTCTCGTGTGTTGCAGTTGGCACTTAATAGGGGTCATGAGCTTAGGTTGGTCCAGCTTGACTGTAGTGCTGCTTTTGATCTCGTGAGTCACATAGGGTTGCTTAATAAGCTTAGATTGATGGGTGTTGGTGCTTCAATTTTCAAGGTTATTAGCTTGGTCAGTTTTTGTCTGGTAAACGCAAATGTGTTGTTGTTGATGGGAAACGCAGTGAGATTTTGAATGTGGTAGCTGATGTT
This sequence comes from Parhyale hawaiensis, assembly GCA_001587735.2. Lineage (NCBI taxonomy): Eukaryota > Metazoa > Arthropoda > Malacostraca > Amphipoda > Hyalidae > Parhyale > Parhyale hawaiensis. The sequence goes on along the minus strand of LQNS02278094.1, from coordinate 63,189,705 downwards.
CCTCATGGTAGCGTTCTGGGACTTTTATTGATCATCGTATACACAGCGAACTTGCTTGGTTTGTTCATAATTTTCTCGTTGGTTACGCTCATAATGTACCTTTACTGGCTGTTTGCGAAAATCCTAGTAATAGGTTGGATGTTTTAGAATCCATTCAGCGTGACTTGGAGGTGATTGATGCCTGGTGTTCTAGGTCGGGAATGAGATTAAGTGTATGTACGACGGCTAAGACTGTGCTCGTGTCTAGGTCACGTAAAGTGAGGCCTGCTTTCCCCGCACTCATAATGAATGGTGTGTCACTTCCTGTGGTAAATGATCCGGTAATCTTGGGTATCAATTTTGAACCTAGGTTGACGTTTGAGGCCCACATCAATTCAGTTGCCTAACGAGCATAGCAGAAAATCGGTCTTATGCGACGTGATTCGAAGGTGTTTGGCTCGGTAGAGTTGATACGTCGCTGCTTTAATTGCTATGTCCTCCCCCTTTTAGAATACTGCTCCTTAGTCTGGGGTTCTCCTGTCGATTGTCATCTGAGTTTACTTGACAGAGTTGTTCGTCGATGTGCATTTATGCTAGATGGTGTGGTGCATTGTAATCTGGCTTATCATCGCAGAGTTGATGGGGTTTGCTTTCTCTAGAAAATATACGTATAACTGCCGTAATCATTCGCTGGTAGTTTTTATTCCGGAGCCATTTGCTCGGGCGCGGCATACTTTGCGAACTGGTGCTCTTCGCGAGTTTGTTGTTGCTGGCATTGGCAGTTTTACGCAATTTATAAACAGAGGTATTCTATGATCCTTAATTCTTTATATATACCTGCAGTAGCAGCAAGCGTTGCGTGCTGCACAGTTGTGCTGAGGGACCCGGGAACGGTTCCCAGGCCAGGAGCTATCTTTCTCATGACGCTCGGCGTGCTGAATCAGCAAATTTGCTTGATGCGCATAGCTATCGTGGTGGTACTTACCTTAGGGTAGAGGAGTGGCGGTTTTGTTAAACCTTCCGTTTCGGCGCCATAATTCTTAGCGACCCGTCGTCAGCTGCAGCTGTACTTACTCTTCTGGGGCCAGTTGGCCTATGTCTGCCGCATGAACCAGTGCATGTGGGTTTTCCCACAAAAGTGTACAGTCAAAGTTGACTTTACTTTTACCTCTCTTTCTTCTCTTGCTGGGCTGGTTGCGTGGAGGTTGATAACCTTATGAAATTTCCCTAGTCGTCAAGTCGCCAGTCTTGTGTATTTTAATAACGATAATATAATAATAATAATGGCACCATCCTGGCAGCTCAAAAGCAAGCCCTCAGAACCAAGTATATCCAAAACAAGATCGACAGGAGAAACATCCCTACTACCTGTAGAATTTGCTGGAGCTCGGACGAAACCATCAACCACGTGATAAACGAATGCGGAGTGCTGGCGCAAAAGGAGTACAAGCGCAGGCATGATAAAGTTGCCCGACACCTCCACTGGACCCTCCTGCAGATCCATAACTTCCCGGTCAGTGAGAGGTGGTACAAGCACGAACCCGCGCCCGTGATTGAAAACGAGGCCGTGCAAATCTACTGGGACAAGCGGATGGAAACTGATCGAGTACTTCAGCCCAACCGACCGGACATCGTCGTCAAAGACAAACAGGAGAAGTCGGCCAAAATGATCGACGTCTCAATCCCCTTCGACTCCAGAATCATCGACAAGGAAGCGGAGAAGAAGGAAAAGTACCGTGACCTTGCCATCGAACTCCATAGACTGTGGCAGATGAAGGTGGACGTCGTTCCAGTGGTCATCGGAGCTCTGAGGGCAATGTCCAAGAATCCCAAGACTGCCCTGCGAGAGCTGAAGTGCGGCCATCTCCACCCAGGAACCCTCCAGAAAAGCGCTCTGCTCGGAACAGCGCACATCATTCGCAAAGTACTCTGAGCCTTAGGTCGCGTGATGTGACCCGGCGCCAAGGTGTAGAGCTGAACATCGTTCAACCTATCCAATTTCGGTCGTGAAATCTCCTCGATAATAATAATAATAATAATAACAATGTCGATAGTGCATCCCGCAAAAGCTGAGAAGTAGTAAATCTTCAATAATGTGATTAGAGACCACGTGCCTCAAAGTAAAGGAGCTGGCAAATTCAAATATAGCATTAAGCAATCCAGAATACCCAATACGCGGTAGAGAAGTACCGCTAAAACAAAATGTCAAGTGATTTATTATTATAGTATTGTGGGTTTGTCAAGTGATTTGAACACCTGCTGAACCACACAGCAACACACGGTTCCCGGCAATGAAGTCTATGCCAACACAATTCGAGGGATAAAACAGCGACTGAACTGACGAGCTCCGCATCTAGCATTCAGCGATGTGAAGAATTCCTCAGGCGCAACTTGTGTGTTTCCCCCACAGCTTTCATTTTTTTTTTTTATGGAGGGGGGCGGACGGGGGTTAGATGAATGCAACCGATGGCCCTCACTGAACGAATAATTTTGGACGCACAAAGTCAAGCAACGGTCCACCTATGGGAGAGATTCAACAAATTATCCTAGCCGAATCACCGACAGACTGAACCGCAATTCGGCCAAGCAGGCTGAGGTAGCTGGCAACGGCAGAAGACCGGACTGGAAACAGCACTTTCAACAATGGCAAAGATACATCTTCAAAGAAACATGTACGCAATACTTCGAAATTGTCGCAGACTACAAAGAGCCTAGCTATACTAGAGATACACGCAACCAGGCTACTAATTTGCTTTTCATATGCTAGCTTGCCATAAAAAAATTGTATTTCCAGAGAGCCTAATTCGTACAGTACGGCGTCACAAATTTGTAGAGGTGGATGCTGGCAATAAGAGCGTCCAAGATCAACTGATAGCCTCGGATTGCAGCGGTGGATGTTGATTTCAAGGACTGGGTGACAGCGCCATGCATACTCGGGGTGCGAATCATCTCGGTCAGGGTGGAATCGTTGGCCTAATTAACCCTTAAGTGCCTACTGTACGCATATGTCGACATTACATGTGTTATTCCTACAAAAACGGATAATCAGTTGAGACACTACAGGGTTAATGCCACTTTAAACACAAGTTTCTATATAGATAGCTTAATTTTAGAGTGGTTAGTAAAATCCACCAGGCCAGTAAATGGTTCATGGTATAACACTATAGGAGCGGCCCACCGCGATACGTCAGCTGAGGCCACTCCACACTACGCTTAGTAACAGACAAGGACCTACGCGTGACGCCACAGCATCGTGTTACTAGTAGGTAGTTCCAAGACCTCACAGGTTCATCAGCCGACCAAATAGCAAGATTATGGGTGCGCCGCTGCTGCCTCTTTGTATTACTTCCTTACACTCCAGTCAGTTGTTTGGACTGCGTGACGTCACTAGACTGTAGGAGCGACATTTACTATCGAGTGGTTTAACGATGAGGTTATAGGTATAAAAATTTGCTTCCCGTGCTGTCTTACCAAATTATTCAACTGTTGTTGCCGAAAGTTTTCTTGTTACGCTATGTATCTGACGTCATGGCAATAGCTCATAGAGTGCCTGCGCGTAAGTCCCCGCTGCTCTCTGGGATGGTCTTCTTGGTCCGTCTAGGACCAACTATCTGATCTACTCGACGTGATTTTTTTTTTTTTTTAGTTTTCCTCCATAGCCGAGCTGCTGCAATTTAAGAGTGACTTTTGCCTATGGTATACAGTATGTTAAGTAATGCGCGTCAAATGAACCATATTATATGCAGGCCAACAAGACAGTGGATTCCACTAAAACCATCCACATCAGGACCTACGGACTTGATCACTTTAAGCGGCTGGTTATAAAATGCGGAGTTAGCTGCTTCAGGTAAGTTTGTAGCGATTAGTTGGCTAATAAGCGCAGTTTCTTGGTTAGTGGTATTTTTTTATCTTTTTATCAATTAGGAAGCGAAACTAGCAAATTAGAATAATTTACGGGCGCTAAGGCCGGGGCCTCATCGAAGCAACAAGCGACATGCGACGCAACAATTTTGTTTCCAGTCTACTGTCGCCAGTCTACTGTCGCCAGTCTACTGTCCCCACCGACGCAACCCAGATTGCGCGACACACTACGCTCATCAGCGCCATGTCTCCCGCAAAAATCGCATTGCTTCGCAAACGAGGAATATAGAATGAATGTATCCCACTGAAGCCTCGTCGTTCCTAACGGAAGCCAAGATGGATGAACGCCTAAATCTCGGCTGCAATAGCAATAAAGCGAAGGAAATATCGGAAAATGAGAGAATGAGGAACGGAAGAGAAAACAACAGGCTACAGGGAGGCGGCTCGGGAGGCCAGGAAAGCAGTGAGAAACGCCAAGAGGCGCTGCGAGAGGAAGTTGGCCAGGGATTTCAAGCACCGGGCCAACCAGTTCTATTCACGCGTTAATTCGTCCATGAATGCGCGAGGACCTGTGGAGGCCCTGCGCGACAGGGATGGGAGAGAAGTTACAGACGACACCGGAATGGCAGAGCAACTCAACCAACAATACACTTCGGTTTTCTCCATAGACGATGGCAAAGCGCTCCCCGACCTCAGCTCAGCTATAGATATGAGCAATATGGTGGACGAGTTTGCTGTCATTCAGTTGGCTCTAAACCGAGCTCATTGGGCCACTTCACCGCATCTTCGACGCTTCCTTGCGGTCGGGTGATGTCCTCTACGAGTGGAGGGAGGCCCACATCACACCAATCTACAAGAAAAAAGCGAGATCAGACTCAGCCAATTACAGACCAATCAGCCATACCAGCACCGTTGGAAAATTGCTTGAGCGAGTCATACGGGGTACAATCCTCGAGTTTATGGACACGAACGGCCTCATTTCGTCCACCCAGCATGGCTTTGTGTTCAGAAGGAATACCTTAACTAACCTTATCGAATACTTGGACTATGTCACGGACGCACTGGAGGAAGGGTCGGCTGTAGATGCACTTTATCTCGACTACCAAGAGTGTTTCGACACTGTTTGCCACCGTCGACTATTGCACAAGCCAGCTGCGCGTGGCATCCGCGGAGTGGCGTACAGGTGGCTTGAGCATTGGCTTACAGATCGTCGACAGAGAGTGATGCTGAATGGAACGCATTCCAATTGGGCCCCTGTGACGTCATCTGTTGTCCAGGGTAGTGTTCTCGACCCCACGCTCTTTGTTGTGTTCTCGAACGATCTCAACTCGGCGGTTCTTTCGGCCGTTTTGTCGCGGTTTGCCGACGATTCCAAACTCGTCCATAGGGTAATGAAACCTGAAGACACACTGGAGCTCCAGCGGGACCTGGATCAAGTGGCAGCATGGTTGGAGACGTGGAACATGAGTCTCAACATTGAAAATGGCCGCGTCTCACATTTCGGGCACCAGAATAATAAATATCAGTACTTCCCCCAAGGGGGAGGCATTGGAAGCCTTATCAATTGAGAGGGACCTCGGGATCCTTGTTGATAGTTCGCTCAAGTTCAGCTCTCACGTGGCGGCAGCTGTCAAGAGAGTGAACAATATTCTGGGATGCTCTCCAGGAGCCTGATCTCACAAGACAGTGACACGTTTGTTCGGCTATATCAGTCAGTCCTTTGTGAGGCCGCACCGAGAATGTAATCAATCGTGTTGGAGCTCATACCTGCAAGGAGACATAAAGCTCGTGGAGTCTGTTCAGGGCAGAGCCAAGCGGATGGTTTCGTTCACCAGCCACCTCCCATACGAGGAACGAGTGGACCGCCTCGGCCAAACACTCGAGGAGCGACGAAAGAGAAGCGATCTCATCGAGGTTTTCAAAATTAGGAACGGAATTGCGAATCTTAATTTTAACGACTATTTCAGAACTGTATTCTCTGTGCACGACAGAGACACTAGAAGCTCTGTTAGAAGGATTTTTATGGAAATGAATGTCGTCTGAACTGCGTAAAGAATCAATTCGAAAATTGGGCCATTAAAAATGGAATAATCTTCCAGTGATGATAAGACATGCCAGTTCAATTAAGCAGTTTAAAAGTAGGCTTGACGAATAGATGAAGTCATCCAGAAGTTAGTCATATGTACTGTGATCATTAATACTCCTTTACTAGCCCAGTAAGCAAGCAATATGACCGACCATTATTATTAAGTTGCGTCAGTGGGGCCCCAGCCCAAATTGGAAGAAACATTTTGCTTCGACATCTGAATGAATGACTTGGTGAAATGCAGGAGATACCAACGTCACCTATTGACACTAAGAACAACATTCTTGAAAATTAGTGAATTGGAGATAAACTGGCCTGTTTAACTTGTAATGCCTCCTAATACCAAATAGCGTATCACAATTGACAAATTATTCCATTTGGAATGTCTTATTGCTTAATTATTATGCAAATTAACAATAATGAAATGATCCGTACAAACGGAACATTGTCCACTATAAACGGAGCTGTTTTATGTATAATACACAGCAGTTAAGATTATATATATGGTTCCCTGAATTTAAGGGTTTGACAGACAACACTGGATAGAAAATTATACGAAAAGAGACATAGACACATTTGTTTCGTTCAGAAAAATCGTATAGTAGGACAAAAAATTAGAAACGCACACGGTATAACAGGCACGGCGGGCTTTTTTAGGCCAAGTTATTTTTCGCACAGCAATAGATGACATCTATCACCGTATTCAACAGTTCAATGAAAATTTTGGATCGAAAATCATGAGGAAAAATACAAAGACGCATTTGGTTCTGTGGAAGAGTGATATTATTGACGAAATTATCTTAATTTTTCAATATTATTTACATTCTTTCAGTAGCAGACACTCGCAGTTTGCGCACTGTTGGTCTGTAAAATGTTTGCCGCTTAAAGCTATGAGGTGATTACCAGAATCTGTCCTACGCTCCTAACCTTAGAAAACAAGCATAATTGGATATAAAGCGTGTTGTTTTATCATTCTCAAGCTTCAACAACGTCTTGATATTTAGGCAAAAAAAAATTGGAAATTTTGACCCAAACCTCGCAGTCGATCCCCTTAAAGGGGCCCATTCACTACGCATTCCGGCAACTGAAACTCGGTGCGCAAATCCCAAAACTCATGCCAATTTGCGTCATGAGGGGGGACGCTCAAGCTCCAACTCAAGCTAAATTTCTATAGGCATGAGTTGGAGCTGTTCAGATTTTCCTGATATTTTGTGGGCGGAGCGTACAACTTGTGTTGCCGACTGGCGGTATGTTGTGCATTTCACCAGGGTTGCCACATCGGTCTCATGAAAAGTAACGTAAAACTCCTGAAAAATAGCGGATTTCTGCAAAAGTAGCCCAATTCTAAAATTTAGTAAGAATATCAGAAATTTTACGAGCAGTGCCTCATGTAGTAATAGTTACCTTTAGAAAAGAAGGCGTAGACAGTACTGTGCATCCATATAAATAGTAGAATAACTTAATAAGTACTCCTGAACATTTAGTACGGGAATGGGTAATCGGTGAAAGCCTTCTCTTATCGCTCCTCTATACTTAACACCACACATCTCAATGCTCCAATCGATTTTTTTTAGTTGCTTTTACGAACTCCCAATGAAAAGTCTCCATTTTTTGAAACGAGTTATTTAAGCATTAGCTCATCATAAATGCAGCGGAACTGACAGATTGCGCTTGCGCAGTGAGTGAGGAAACAGGCTTGTACAAGTCGCAGCTCCTATCTTGCATGTGCTTGAGCTGGAATTGGCGGTATGCGTAGTGAATGGGTCCCGTAAGATTGGTTAGAAGTTTGGAACTAGTTCTGCTAGTTAATTGTTTGCAAGTTACGACACGTTGGACGCAACACTACGTCATCACGGTATGCCGCCGCTACCACGCGACCAACGAACTGTCTCATATATGTTTTTATTTTGTCATTAATATGTCGAGACTTTGGTATAATAATAATTTCCCGGAGCTCAAGTTAGCGCATTAAGAAAGGTTAGGTGCAGCAAGGACTGGTTCTCTATGAGCTTCCAGTTTCCATTGCGTCTATTATTGTACAACTTAACCATGAGCGACACAAGCTTGTTAAATGTAGTGTGTAGGTTTCTAGTTATTTGTGCCACAGTATGGCTTTCCCAAAGGAAAAAATGTGTCTATGTCTCTTTTCACACTATTTGCTATCCAACATTCAATGGGAAACCCTTAAATTCAGGGGAACTATGAAACGAAGCTCTGCCTACAAAGCGTTTGAACCCGTTGCTGCAGTATTGTTTGTATTATGCCGCTGTTTATTGTGGTTGACTTGCCTCCCGAGGGTGGTGTCGAAGCGCCATAGGAGGCTGTAAAGTAGCGTGAGTGCCGGACCAAGGGCTGCTCTGCAACCCCGCTATAGCCACTTGACCGTTGTGGATTAAGAATTAAATTCGATTTTGTGCTTTGGATTGACAGCAAAGTTATTTACTGAAGCCAGACTCAGAAATTCGCCTAACAGCCCATTCACTGTAGGTCAACACTTCTCTAAAATTAGCTTATGTGCACTTCAGTTCTGTGATATATACCCCGTGGTTACAGTGTCAAAGGTAATTAATAACTGGCGTGAGAGTTATCCAGTTTTGTGTAGTCTGGTAAATCGAGCAAGTGACGGGGAATGAAAGAATCTGAAAGAAGCTGACACCAGGGGCGTGTTACAATCAGCCGCTTGTGATACCTCTCAGTGTTACACGACTAGCAGTGAATGCGACGTGCGATCTCAGCGCCCCAACAAAATGTTGCGGAATTTTCGGCAAGCTTGAACATACGCATTTCTGGTCGAGCCTTTTTTTGGCTGTATTTTAGAACAAAAAGTTAAGAAACTACACAAAAGTACTTCACATAGCAGAATTCAAGCAATATATGGCAGTCATACATTTTGTAATACTAATGATCGAGTATCGTAGTCAATGTTTGTGAACAAAGGCAGTGTTACCCAGCTCATAACCCTAAATTTTAGAAGGTTTGTCGTCGGTGTCACCCGGTGTTACCCAACCTGTGTCGCATTGGAGGCCGGTGTAGCACGGGTGACACCGAAGGCCTGATTGCAACACACCCCAGCTCTTCACGCTAGCTGTAGTCAGTTGCCAAACTGTGGTCGGCAGTCACTTTCAACCGGACCCCTCACTGGCTGGTCAGCTTGGATGGTGGTCTTAGCTCTCCGCAGCACATGCCTAACGAGCATTCCATTCATTTTACCTCCGAGCTGGTACCTCTTGAGCGTTATGCATGGGCCGCATATGCATTTCTACGTACAACTGGTTGCTAGGATGAGCACAAGGAGCTTCTAATGGGAGGAGCAGGCCATAGCACTCTCTGGGCGAGTAAACACATGGCTTTGTCACGTGACCGAAGCTGGTGTTTGGAGTCCTTAAAGTGGCTGAAGTGGCAGTGGTCAGCACATATAATTAAGGAAGATACAGAAAGGCAGTTCGTCAATATTTTTGCAAAGACAATCGTGTCTGAAGATTTATATGCCAGGGCTCACCCTGTTACTATTATCATCAGATGGTATACAGGATACAAGTTTCCTTTACTTACTTCCATCCGCTCAGAATTTCGTCGATAGTTAATGGCTATAAAATTTGAGCTCAGGATTCCTTCCTATATAGGCTGCGTGAGACAATGCCAGTTTAAGGGAAAAGTTTTCTCGCAACGCTTCCTCTGGGTAAATAGTGAGGGTGCGCTCCTCCCTATTAGAACCTGCTTGGATGAGCAGCTTGCGGGCCGTTTCGATACATATTGAAAATTGGTAGCCTAGATACCGTGGCATAAAAGACGTTAGAGTCTCGCATCCTTACATCAAGTTGCCTGTGTAAATGCCTAGTGAGTCCCCTGCTTTACACAACTCGCCAAATTTAATAGGTGTGAGAAAGACCCGACCGTTCCACGCCGACATTAACTACCGCGCAAAGACAGCTCTGCCTACGACCTTTGCGTATGTTTACATTTATGCGCAGCGATAATTTTGACAGCAAAGCAAGAAACTCAAGAGCTGTTCAGGGGTGATTTTTGCGAGACCAGAGAGTCTGGCGAGAGGAAGGCTGCTAAGCAGCTGTGGCTCAAATTTCGTATCCCTCACCTGCGAGTCACATCTTGTGCGACAGGCATGGTGCTCCATATTCTAAAGGATACGTTCATTGGCGCATGATTTAAAAAGATAAGTAATACTCTGTTTATTTGAAACTACTACGGACAAATAGAAATAGCCTGAGTCTTAGGTGGCTAGAGCGTCTGACTTCGAATCTCGAATTCGCTGGTTCGTGCCCAGTTCCCAGCTGGGCATTTTCTTAGCGCGCATAATGTGGTCGGTCAGCATCCGGTCTGCATACTGCTGCGGGTTACTGACCTTCCCCAGCAATGGGGAGGGTTGGGGGTCGCAGATATTGTCGCATGGAGTCTTCCGCCCCTGGCGCCATAGCTCTAGACATCTGTGATCGACTGCAGCCGTATACTCCTCTGGGGCCTGTTGGTCTATATCTGCAGCACAAACCAGTGCATGCGGGTTTCCCAGTTGGGGGTACGGTCAAGTTGACTTTACCTTTACCTTTCATAAGCTCATTGTAAGTTCGGAACTCACTGTATATTTAAGACAAACTTCGAGCTTCAATTCACATAACAACATCGGCTATTAGTAACCAGACTTACCAAAGCAACTCCAACTCAATTCCCAGAGCAACACTGGCCTGCAGTAACGTCCACCAAAGCAGCAGTTTAGTTCTGATAGGATGTAGTGAAATTCTGTCGAGGTCCCTCAGACATTTTATCATACTGACGGCCATAATTTATAATTGTTGTTCGTAAAAGCGAGTTCACTGCAGCCTCGACGATGGCGATATGGGGCCATTTCTCTTTCAAAAGTCGCTACGAAGCAGCGATTAACGGACGCATTAGCGTCCAATAACGAGCATGTGACTGAAAAGCTAAATTAATGCCTCTCGTATGGGCCTGCCTCGCTGCTGAAGTGATGGAAGTCGTTCTTTGTTGATGGAAGTCATTATGGTGGCCTGTGGTGACACGGCTCGTGCAGTGGCATATTCATGGTACACGCGGCCTCGAGCAACTAACTGTTACTAATAAAAGCTGGTCGGGAGTATTGTTACTTTAGGTTTTCACAGTTTCCGCAGCTACAGAGCTTTTTGTTGAAGAGAGTAAGGAAGAGGGTGCATGCGGTGTGTTCAGCAAAATGATGGATCCACGCAGCAAAATGAGGGATCCACGCAGCAAAATGAGTGATCCATGCAGCAAAATGATGGATCCACGCAGCAAAATGATGGATCCACGCAGCAAAATGAGGGATCCACGCAGCAAAATGAGGGA
>LQNS02278094.1:63096490-63115596 GCA_001587735.2 Parhyale hawaiensis | reverse complement strand
AAGTAAGCTTCTCATCAAAGACAACACCAAGAATCTCCAAGGAGCTAGACTCCTGAAGTAAAGTGTCATCAATCTCCAGTTGGGGATGCCGCGGCACAAGTGTCCGAGACCGACTGATACTCATCGACTTGGTCTTATTGGCATTCAGCTTCATACTCCAGGCCGAGTACCCTGCGCTAATGCGTGACAAATCTCTATTCAGAGACTGAGCGACAGCATCACGCAGGCGAGGAGCAGGTATCACTGTCATCAAAGTGGAATCGTCGGTATAGTTGATCAACGTGTTTTCGAGTGAAGAGAACATGTCACCAGTATAGAGAACAAATTACAGCGGGCCAAGCACACTGCCCTGAGGACGCCAGACACCACCCCGACTGAGGCGCTCAAAACGCCGTCAACAGACACACTCTGCGTTCGCTCAGAAACAAAATCGCGAATGATTGAGGCTCTCGAACTTTTTAGAAAAATTTTCAATAATTTCAGATGATCAATTTGGTTTTAGACACGGTACTAATAAAACTATGACTGTGTTTGACTTGTTGCAGGAATTACTCAGTACTTATCATTTTAAGCAGTTTACTGTTTGTCTCTTCTTAGATCTGCGTAAAGCTGTTGACTGTGTTAACCATTCCATTTTATTAGCAAAACTTTCGCGTTATGGAATTAGAGGTCAATTACTTTCTCTTCTTAAATCGTATCTTTCTAATAGAAAACAATATATTTATCTCAATGATTTTAAGTCGACAACTAGTGCAATCACAACAGGAGTACTCCAGGGATCCGTATTAGGTCCAGTCTTATTCAATATTTTTTATTAATGATATTGCTAGTTCTTTTGACGCACGTTGCAAATTATTTGCCGACGGCGCAGTTTTTTATGTTACTAGGAGTACATACGCCGAAGCTTGTGCCTCGATGTCAGCATTAACGAATCCATTGAGTGAATGGTTGTTATGTAATAAACTTGTAACGCATACAGATAAAACGAAGTTGATGCTTTTTTCTCCAAGATCTACCCCGGAGCTAATTAATATGTCTTTTAATGGTTCAATATTAGAATGAGTTCCTGATTTTAAGTACCTTGGTTTGATTCTCGATGGTAAATTGTCTTTCAACAAGCACATTAACTACGTCTGTAATAGCCTGAGCAAGTCTCGCGGTGTTCTGCATGCGGTATCTAGTATTTTACCTATTTACGCCCTACGAACTTTGTTTCACTCATTTTCGTCTTCCAAGTTGGCCCCTACGATTTTATTTTGGGATACTGTCCGACCAATGGGAAGAATTAGGTTGCTGTAATTTTGAATAAAACGCTACGTTCGATCCTCGGCGTAAAATCAGATACTAACAACGTCCCTCTAATGAGTAGCAGCTTAATGTATAAGCGCATTGATATTTTAAAGTTGGATGACGTTTACAAACTTCATCTGCTAAAATTTATCCACAGAGCATTGTACAAAGATCCTCGTCTCTTCCAAGAAATTATTGCACCACTCATTCCCTATCACTTTTATTCAACACGACTTCAACTTAATCTACCGGCAGTTACATTAGACATCGAAAAAGCTGGCCCGGCATTTCAATCTGCAAAATATTTTAATGAACTACCTGCTAATTTTGCAGATCCTTGTTCAAACTCTGTTCTGAAGAAAAAAAATTTAAAGCTGTTACTTTAAGCAAATATCGATGTTCTTAGCTTGTGTTTTCTTAGTTTTTTGACCCAGTCGTTAAGTAGTCTTTTTTACATGCCTGAGAGGTAGGTAATACTTTTAGGCAGCACACTGAGAATACATGTATGTTTTTTACGGTATATTCGTTGCTTGTCTTGTGTGCAAATAAAGGTGATTTGTCTGTTTGTTTGTCTATATCTCTGTAACTAAGGTAATTCACAAAGTTATGGACGGATCTTTACGAAATTTACAGGGATTGCTAAGTACGTTAGATGAAACAGATGATTAACTTTGATGAAGATCCTTTGAACCGTTTTGTTTGCAGGAGTTGCTGGGTTATTTTAATTACTTAAGCGCTCACGATTGCAATCTCGGAGTTTCCTACACTGAATTTCAATTCGGGGATCGAAACTGTTCGACTTATAAATATAATTTCCCGCTCTGCTGGAAAACCAAATCTCGACCGCCTAATAAAAAGCCCAGCAGTGCATGCCCCGTAATCCAATAGGTCATAAATTATACGATCAGTGTCAAGCCAGAGCAATTCTTAGGATGTGACCTCATTTTGACGGTTAGACGTGTTTCTATGTTGATAAACCTAAGAATTTAGTTTTTTCTGTAAACGATTGTTTCAGGTGCACTGATTCTTGTGCAATAGTTTCCAAAAGCCTTTCCGCCATGCAATTAATCACAACATTGGCACTTTAGTCAGTATTTTCGGCCTATTACTTCAATATCCGGTTCTCAAATGTCGAAGAAAATGAAAGAAGCAAAATGTTGGTAGCTGCCCGATGCAAGCTCCCGAAAAAGTCTATCCCTTCCCTCACGCGACCGCCCGTTCCGAGCATCCGACAACCTTTTTTTTTTTCCTATACCTGCCACTCGCTGCTGTTTGCGCTCCGCTGCACACGGAGGCAAACGATGAATTCAAGCGCAAGAATTTGCTCACTCTAGGATGTGGAATGACATTCCGTCGTATTCTCTTTTTAAACAATTTCTCCAATATTCCAACATCTTTTTCTAGGTTTTCGGCGTTCGTTTTGAAAGTGTAACGCAATTATGCCAAGCTACGTGTCATCCCGAAAAGCTTCACCCATTCCCACGGAGCCGGGGAGTGATTAGATTACTATCCCCACAAATGGCATACGATGGGCCATAGGGTTAGGATGGGAAGGATCGAGTATCATATTTCATAGGGAACACCGTACCCACAGGAACCCTATATGTAGATTACCTAAGCCTTAGCCTTCGGGACTTCTTTCCTTATTGTCCACTTTGCTTCCTTCCCCTTCCATGCTCCTACAACTGATAATGCTTTATTCTATTCTTCCTCCTCTTTCCGACATACTTGTGCCATGCCCGTTGATTCCATGTAGGAATGCCACAGTGAATGGATTCTACGCTACTATCGACATATTATATTGAGTCCGTTCTTTTTTTTTCTCTCTATGAGATCAACTTCGTTGTGGAAGCGGAGGCTCGAATTACTCAATATGATGATGATGGTGGCGGTGATGATGATGATGATGATAATCATCATCATCTAACCCCAACGTCCAGAGCTGTCAGCACTAAAATCATCGTCAGAAAACATGTAGCTCTCATTTCCTTCGTTCTGCATGAGATACCGAAACTATCTCGCTGTATGGGCTCTCTAATGCGACATCTTCACATCTCTTGGACAGGAGAGGTAAACCCAGCTTGACCTCACCCCGTAATGGAAAACTCACGTGTCCATAGCAAAAATCAGGGCCGCCGCATAAGCTAAAACCGTAAATTAGTTTCTGCCCGACACAGCGGCGGCCGCCTTGACTTATGCTAGGGACGCACTGGTTCGTGCTGCAGATATGGGCCAACTAGCCGCAGATGAGTGTAAGGCTGCCGAATACCAAGTGTATCCATTTGCTCGCGTTACAAATATTGCTAAAATAATATTTTATCGGGTCTTTAGAGTGAAGAATACGTTGTGTAAGTTTTTTTTGCTTTGCTAAAATTGATATTATTGCGAGAGTGTATCCTCGTCAGAATTTTATTTAACAACTCTGTTTTCTTCGTTTCTGGGTAGAATGTAATACATAAATATTACAGTAAATAAGAATGGCTAAATAATTTCCAAAATAAAACTTTGCAATGAAGGTCTATACTGATCAGTTATTTTTTGAACAGCATTGTTATTGGAATTCCTAGTAAGACAACAGTATATTAATTTTACATCTTTTTCAGACGTACTAGAATTATCCATGAATCGGGCCTGCTCTGCATGACTTAGTCCCGCTGTAGCCCAAGGAATTGCGCTATTTCGTAGGTGCCCTACATGCTGCAGTGTGTTCTGAAGGGTTAGACTATAGTGTTTTCACGGAAGTTGAAAACTTCGCATATTTATTAACTATACATTATAGCTATATGGTCAATCTCAGATTGATGACCCCTCACGGTGCATAAGATGGGCCATAGGGTTAGGTTAGTTAGTTTCTCTTATCTTATGCCCCACACAACCCTATAGAATACCTTAGCCTTTAGCTAGGCCTCCGGGACGTCATTACTTTGTGCCCACTCTGTTTTCTTCCTCTCTTTATACTCTTACTGATGATGCTTTATGCAGTTCTTCCTCTTCTTTCCCGACTTGCTGCTTCCGTGCGCCTTGATCCGTTTCTATCGACATGCTTTATACATATTCCTTATTTCTTTTGTTACGTCGATTTTATTATATTGACTTGACAGTAACACTAATAGATCAATTAGATTTATTGTACTTTTTATTATTTTTACAGATGACCAATTCATTACTTTTAGAAGCCTGAAGATCACTGAACTATCAAGTCGAAACGTTGTGCCAAATTTTAGTATAGTGTTATATCCCCTGACAAAATTTTATTTCCGTATCTTTTTAAAGAAATTGAAATGTAATTGTTTAATAACTTTTAGGAAGGCGGAGGAAACTTTGAAATTGAATTGTAAATGAAATGCTGATAATACAGATTTTATCATTATTATTATTATTATTATTATTATTATTATTATTGTCAGTACTTATAGGAGCAAGAAGTCGCAAGGAAAAAAGACAAGGGCCCAAAGAACACCAGGACCCTGCACCACCCGACATTCGAAACAGGAAATATAAATATGAGACACCGCACTGGACAGCGGAGGGCATAAGAGAGTCATCACTGGAGAGGAAACTGATGGCTCTGGATTTTGAAACATCCAAATTCTCCTCTACAAAAACAAAGCCATCGAACCCGTCCAACCGCTGACCCTAGCGATACATGAACAACCGCTGGTTCTGGGTTGTGGCTCCCCCGAGGCAGCTCGATAGCGAACTCGTGCAGCACAAGAGCTCCACGGGTACCCGGCTGGACATCAACAGCACAGCGACAATAGGGTTACAGTGGGTTACAATTTAACTATGCAACATGGTTGCAATTGGCAGACAATGGTTGTCGTAGGAAGAGCAGTATATGAAACGTGCTTTCGGGAGGACCGTGGTCCTTACACGCTTAGACCACAAACGTCGCATGCATTGGCAACAAATGTCTCAAGTATAGGCCACAACTAACGTACGAATAGGCCACAAACGTCGCACGCATAGGCTGCAAACGTCGCACGTGTAGGCCACAAATGTCGCACGCACAGGCCACAAGCGCCAGAAACATTATAATCAAGAGTCCCCCGTGCCACCACACGGCAAAGAATTATGACTTCAATGAAACTCCCGCTTGCCTTCACTCTTGGTGATTTTCATCTCAATATTATTTTTATTTTTTTTTTGCCTCACTAAACGTCTGCTCACTTAGCGCGTCTTGAACCCAAGGGAGAAAATGCAGTCGCGGCGGGAAAGAATACAATCTAATTTCTGTGTAACCTTTTAGACGTACATCAGATGTCTTGAGTAACTAATAGACTTGAAATATTTTACCGGAAGCCCACTTGCTGCGCAGCAGATGATTTTTCCTAATTAATGCCTTCAGATCGAGACGGAGAGACCAACCCAACAACCAACCAACAATGTTTATGCATTATTATACAATGGGACTGTTGGTCCCCAGGAATACCGAGCCGAATCGCAAAATAAACGCAGCCTCAAAACTGAAGACAATAGACTCGGTAAAATATCAGTCGTCATCTCTTACACGGTATTCGTCGTACTTAAATTTGGTCTCGTTAGTGTTGTTTGGCTCAATTTTTAGAATTAGGTCAAAAATAAACTTGTTAAAAACAGTAGCGCCTAATATAAACGTGTGCTCCGCCCAGCGGTTTTCATTTGAATATGAACAATTTGAGTTTAGCATGTGCTCGATCAACGGGAAGTCGTGACAAACCTTTTACGAAGCTTCAGCTTCTGACTAATAAATTAGCGTCGCTTTTATTGAGAGGAAAATGCGAATACAAAGCAATTGCTTTGATGCGTTTTACTGCAGCGTAACGAATGCAATACTTTGTGCGCCACTTTCTAGTTAATTTGATCATTGCAATACAAAGGGAAAGCTTTCAGTGATATATTTCGGATGATAAAAAAATTATCACTAGTCAATTCTGAGCAGATATTTGCTTTGTTTTTCCTTCACAGCCCGTTGCTTGGAAACGAAAGCGAGTACCCCTCGGTACGGTATGTTGTGTATCCGCCCTCCGTGCACTCAGGACAGTATCTGTTCGGGCTCCTTACTTGGGTTGTGTCCTGAGGTTGTACTATGTTACCGATGAAGGTTCATGCAAGGACTCGAGTTATCCTTGTAAAATACTTCGGTTTATTATAATGTTAGTAATCCAACCTGACTGGAAGCTATGCTCATCCATGCTATAATTCTACTTGAGGCTCCATCCGTCCGTACGTCCGTCTATGTGTCTGCACGTTACACTTTTTATTAGCTATTAGATAGATGAAGCTTCAACTTGCAGGAAGCTCTGACTTTCGCTGGAAAGAATTTCATCCATAGCTGTCTTCTTTCGTTCGCTCTTGAAGAAATTTTCAGTCAATTTCGAAGCAAAGACATGAATTTCATTTTAGACGTATCATACATATTAGTACCGATTTTCATATATTGTAATATTCACGTTGCTGGGGTCACATAGCGCTCATATACGGGAAAATTTGTAGCCAAGATAAAGTGCAAAGCGAGCCTTTCTGAAATGCTTCATTCTAAAGCATTTTTTAAGTGAAAGTGCTATGTTTAACTGATAGAAAAAGTGCTTTCGGCGACATGTATCAGTTATTGAAAAATGGCTGAGAGTTGTATTTTGTGATAAAGCTATCGCATAAATTGTGAAGCAGCATAGGGTCCCCCAATAGAATTGAAATCATTATATACACCGATGAAAAATGGGAAATTTTAAAAACGTGAAAGTCTAAATTATCTTATTTTCAGACGATGAGAAGGCTTATGAAGGCCTATGCATATAGAAGAAGAGCAATGAGAGAAGTACTTGCGAAGAGTGATATTACTATATAAGCTTTGTGTTGTCTGTATATCTATATCATAAAATACAAAGGCGATAACGTTGCTGGTAAATCATCTGCGAGATCCAACGGTGACAGCATAGTGTCTACTGTAGATAGGTTGTGTAGGGTAACATGGGATAGACGGACTACAACTTGATAAAGACTGGCTACGTTAAGCCTGTTGCATACAAGTTGAAGCACGGATGCGCTTCACAATCTTGGAACAGATGTTTCTCAGCGTGTGATAGAGGCTGGATCTACTGAGACATATCGATTCTAAATATGTACAGTTACAGTTACGAGCGGCAGCAGCAGCAGCAGCTCGGAGTTTAAACAGTTTTTGAATGCAACAATGTAAGGCAAGTCGAAGCTGCGTACTCAGCAGCGTAATGGAAAGGATAAGGAGAAACGTTCCCATGTTTCGACTCTCGTGTGCAGCACACCCGAAGTGAGACGAAGTTCGCAAGGATTAAGCGACAGGCGTTAGTCACGTGATAGGTTGGGTAAGGTTGAGGAGCTGCTTTAGGACGAACTGAAATGAGTTACCGTATAATAGCATTGCTCAGGATTGCTACGTTTTAGAAAGTGAGAATATTAACAAACCCTGGAATTTCCAAGGATCCAGCTAGCCTTTCTAAATGGTGTATAAAACTAATGATTTCTACTCATCCTTTTCACTTATATTGCGTAAATATGTCATGTCTGTTGAGATGCTCGCAATGTCTCATCAAAATATTTACTCTTCAGAAACTCAGTTTGGCTGAGGCCAGTCCTCAAATTTAGGATTTTACTTGGTAGTCCATTACGGCTGCTTGCTCTATAGTAATGCTGAATAGTATTAGTGTATAAAAGTAATAGTAGTAATAGTAAATATTGGTAGTAGTAAATGGGCCTACCTAGAACCCAAAAATGAAAGTTATTCGTTAATTATTTAAGGACACGAGTAGCTTCTCTCATTTGGGCCATTGAGCTAAATGAACGGTATTTTTGGGGGACTGAGGCCGCGCATTGACCGGCTGCTGACGAGCGCTTCCTCTTTAATTGAGTAGCGAAATAAAATTGGCAATACTTCACTCTGAGTGGCTTGTACCTGTCAATTGCAAAGCTGGTAGAAAGATGTAGGTTCAAGGAGCAACAGCTTGCTCAGTGTATTTGAATACCGCACTAAGCAAATATCATTATTAGCACTACTCACAGCATTTGGTTCCTTGGGTAATAGAAGTTAAAAGTGTTACGTAAAGCAGCAACTTCCTCAATATTATCGAATGGGGAAATAAGCAGGTGGTTATATTGAATAGTATAAGTTTTCAATTCCACTACAAAGCCGATCTCACAGCTGAAGTAGGAAGGGACATTTAGTATGTCAATAGAGAAGTGGAACCCATGCACGAGGGTGCTCCCAGCTGGGCGTAGCAAACCGGGAAAGAAGAGGAAGGACAAAATTAGGCTGCATTAGTGTGCGGTTGTGACATTAGAAGAAAGCAAAATGGACACGAATGGAAAGATGTCCAACTTTCTGCAAGCACCGATCGAAAGGCATGTTCGCGGCTGTGGTATCAAGTATGTTGTTCTGTGCTGGATTCTATCCATTTTATCGATATCGATGCACTGATATAGCAACCAGAACTGGATAGCAAAGTCTAAATGCTGGCGCACCAGTGCTTTGTACAAAGGAATGATTATGTCCTTTGATTTGTTCTCAAAATTTCTGGTAATGAATCGCAATACCCTGCTTACTATTTTGACACTTGGCATCAACTTGCTGACTGCGGCGTAGCTTGTGACAGTTATTCGCAGGTCACGTTATTGGGTGACAACTGCAAAGTCTATCCCGTTCATTTTCAATCGGGCTGAGGGTTTCGCCAGCAATACGTGCCTTTCTGACTATTTCTCAACATTAAAGCTCATCTACCATATTGTGGTATCTACATAACACGAAGCGGTCAGGGAGGGCATAGTTTAGTGTCTTCTGTAAATTCACAAATTACCTCCGCCAAGGACGTTATGTTTTCGTCGGGTTTGTCTGCGGCTTTTGTCTGTCTCTTTGTCTGTTTTTCTGTCATCAAGATAACTCAAAAAGTTATGGACGGATTTTGACGAAATTTACAAAGATTTTTGTGTATGTCGAGAGAACGAGATGATTAACTTTTAGTGAAGATCCGTCCATCCATTTGTTTGTTTGTCTGCCTCATTTTTCTCTGTGCCATAACTCAAAAAGATATGGACGGATTTTTAAGAAATTCACATGAATTGTTAGGTATATAACGAGGAGTAGATGACCATATTTTGATGATGATATATTTGTTCGTTCGTTTGTCACTGTTTTTAATTTTGTGTTTATTAGCACAATAACTCACAAAGCATTGAATGGATCTTTATGAAATTTATAGGGGTTGTTACTAATGTTAACAGACAAAAATAATTTAACTTTGGTGCAGATCGGTTCCTTCGTTTGTATGTTTGACTCTTGTTTGTTATAACATTTGTTAGCAGCATAACTCAAATAGTTATGAACGGATCTTCAAGAAAATTGCACAAGCTGTTATTACAATCAAAAGGCACAGATGATTATATTTTGGAGTTGATGCAAAGAAAATCATGGCTTGAGAGCCAATTTAAAGTTTTTGCTACCGTTGCCTCGCTTGGCGGCGGTATGCGCTCTCAGAGTGCTCTAGTTTTACTTACAGAGGTTAAGGTCAAGATCATATCTGTAAATTATGAACAAAATACTGTAGATAGTCTTGCTTCGAAGTGACAATATCAGGCAGCTGATTACTTCGCTTCGTAGGAAATTTTATCTGCAAATTTAAATACGTGTAGCATGAAAACTAAGTGTAACTAGAGCACTCTGAAAGTGAATACCTCCGCCTAGCAAGACAGCGGTAGCAAAAAATTCAAACCGGCTCTGAAACCATGATTTTCTTTCTATCAACATCACAATCTGATCACTTGTGCCTATTGATAGCGTTAACAGAGTCTGTAATTTTCTCGGAGATCCGTTCATAAATTTTTGAGTTACGCTGCTAACAAGCATTTTAACAAACATAAGTCAAACACACACACGGACAAGCCGATCACCACCAAAATTTAGTCGATAATGTATTTTAACATGAATAACAATTCCTGAAAATTTTATAAAGATCCATCCGTAATTTTTAAGTCATTGCGCAAACAAACATTAGTCAAATACACAAACGGACGTACCGATCCTCACCAAAATATAATAAATTGTGTCTTTTAACATGACTAGCAGTTCCTGAAAATTTTATAAAGATCCATCCATAATTTTTCAGTTGTTTCTCTAACAAATATTTTAACAAACAATAGTCAAACGCACAAACGGACCTACCGATCATCACTAAAATTTAACCAATTATCTTTTTTAGCATTATTAACAATTTCTGAAAATTTCATAACTATTCATTCATAATTTTTTGAGTTATTGCGCTAACAAACATAAATTCAAACACGGCGACAAGCAAACGAACGAACTAACAGATCATCACAAACATTTGATCATTTACTTTCTGTAATAACTCAACAACTCGTATAAATTCCATGAAAATCCGTCCATTACTTTTTAAGTTAAGGCACTAACAAAAAATCGGCAGACAAACAAATAAACAAACGGATACACAGATCTTCACCAAATATTAATCATCTTTTCCTCCTAACATACCTAACAACCCCAGTAAGTTTCGTCAAAATCCGTCCATGACTTTTTAGAGTTATCTTGGTGACTGACAGACAGGCATAATAACACACACAAGGACAGACAGTCAAGCCCGACGAAAACATAACCTCCTTTGCGAAGGTAACGATCTGCTCTTTTTAACTTTAAAACCGAACGACCAACTTTCCTTTGCTTTTTCTGTTATTTGCAAGTATTGCAGCAGACAGAGTTCTGCTTCCTATATTGCTGAGACGAAGCAGCAGAATTATTTATGATAGTCAGAAGATCTCAGCATGTGAGTAATTCTCTTCGAATTGGGCTTGAAAACGCTAATTGTAATGGTTAATAGTAAAATCTGCGAGCATTTCCTTGATACTGGCTATAGAATCCTCAAAATTTTGCAATCTTGTTCAATCCTTATTCACGAGCAATCACCAACTGTAAATGATGATGGTTGCTTTGCTGAATTATTTTTGTACAACCATTAGGAAGTTGAACATATTTCTTTGGGCAAATCAAAGAGAAAGTGCTAATACAATTCCATGGCGTATTCTTATGTATCGTTTTTGCATACAAAATCGAAAACGGGATCTACTTAATAAGCAGTAATTTTTGTACGAAAGGACGTAGTTTGGGAAATCGTTGAGCGAACGATGCAATTTCAAAAATCTCTGAGCGTTTTCACATCAACACGCACATTAGGAAGATTGAGGACAGAACGTTTCATTTTGTAATTTTTGATAGGATAAGTGAACTGAAGTACGTTTGAAAATTTTCAGGGTGATTGTGAAGAATCAATAGATCGAATTTGAGTAGGAATAACTATAAGCATCTCGAAACTACATAATTTGTAACGAAAAGTATGCATCATTAAATTCGTTAATTAAAGTTCATTGCATGCATTGCGCTTAAAACGGAAAAATCGTCGAAATATATTAAGATTAATTCTAGTTTATGAATGTGACAATGAGGGATCCGCCCCAAATGATGGCATTCAAGACCAACAGTGAGTGAGCTAATGAATAGTAAATTATTTCTAACTAGATTACGATTAATGTCATAGGAAATTGCGTCAATTGCCCCACAAAATCTCAGCGTGCGCCCTACATCATCAATCTGGGCCTTACAGCTCAGCTGGTCGACGCAAACTAGTCCAAGGTATCTGAGTTGAGGCGCCCAGTCAAGTTTTTAGTTATTAAAGGAGATCGATAGTAATTTCGCGCAACCGCGAGGAGACACTAACAAAACTTTGATTTTATTTTCGTGAGTTCATTACAGCACTTGGACTACGTCATTAACGCTACGCAAATCATGCAATAACTCAAATTAATTTTTTATAGTAGAGTGATATTTCATCCCCAGGACGATTGCGATCATCATTAAGGTTACGCTGATTGGGTGGCAAAGTTAAGCCATCGAACCTTGACTTGTTCGCAACTTCAGGCAGGTACGCTGGCTTCGGCTCTTTGAATTGAGTTTCAGGCGTCGACCCTAGCTCGGCTACCTCTCAGACCTCCAGCAAACTGAATTTTTCTCCATAAAAGAGAATTAATTTTCGGCCAGCTCAACGTAAACGGGTTACCTGTGTCATCTCAAGCTCAGATCCAACGTTGCAAAACCAAAACTGCTGTCTGAAATTTCGCATAAGTCAATCAAACGCACCTATAAGTGAATCATAATCTGGCAGCTGAAACATGAGATTTATTTCTGGTGGACGCCAGAGGCAATAATATCAAATTTGATCTTGAGAGATTAGCTTAATATTCCATTATTGAGAAATTGTTTCACATACTTGGAATAATAACTGCAGTAATTGAAAATTAATTTATAGTAGAACAGATCATTTTTTTTTTATTAAAGTAATTTATATCAGATAGTTAACAGTAACAGAGTAAAGTCATCTATCTCGAATTTTTTTTTTTTTTTCTTGTCGTGTGTAGAATACCTATGAACAGTCCTTTGTTCGACTTTTTGAATTTCTATACACTTTCTTCTCTTGAAGAAGATTCACGACGAATCGAAAGCTGTCATTACTACGGAATACATTGTTACTGCGAAATAAACATTGTTTTATTATTTTTAAACTCTGCCCTTGTCTTACCAATAATTCTAAAGCTGCCTTTTCCACAAAGATAATCTTTTCGCGATTTCATATTTTTCTTGAAGCCTAGTAATCACAGATGTAGGCGCAAAGGGTCATTATCTCGCTGAACCTAAATAATTGTTGGAGACCATGACTTTATGTGAAAATTTTAGGTTTCATCTAATGTGTTGATATAATCAAAAGACCTCATTTCTCCTTGAACCGGAAGTAATACCTTCAGTGTCACTTAAAAAAAGAGAGAGCACCCACAACATCGTACATCCACCCGTTGTTTAACTGTTACCACCGTTTTTTTTTTTTGTGAGGAAATCTTTCCCTTTCTTGCGCCCGATTTTTTTATATCTTGTCCGAAAAGCTCAATTTTCTTTTCATCAGCTCCAAGTACTCGTTTCCAGAAGCAATTTACTTCTCCTAGTGAGTGTTAGCTCAGCGTAGTCGAGCAGCTACATAACATAATTTGTCATGAGGCGTTCGGTTGTGGTCGACAACCATGCAGCCTATATATTCTTGTTAAGATAGCCTTCTATTGTGCGACTACTCACGCCGTTACTCTGCGTGGCCAACATCTTGGCAATGGCAGTCACCACAACTTCTGGGGTCATATCGCGACGTCACGACAAGTTTTGTATCTTTCTCTGTAACATTTTCTGTTTCCTCCCATGCCCAGGTAAGGTGTTCGTTGTGCCAAACTGATTAAACTTCTTTGTAAGAGATTGTACTGTGGATCTGAGGATGGTCTATGTGGGACGATCCTGATTTGTGGGGATCGATAATGTCTCTCAAGGCACCGCTGAGCTTTTTTTTTTTTGCCTTTCCCATTGGGGCGTTGATGCATGAAAGACGAGGTATAACACTTCTTGCACCACGTTACGTTCTGTGTAATTTTCTATGTAAGATTGGTGTAGATCGTTCTACTCAATAAGTAATAACATAAATACCACTTTACTATACGTGTCTCTGCATTTACGAAGATTTTTCGTACTGTGGGAAAAATTTTCTTACCATTTTGTAAACTTTACTTGTCATACTGTATTGATCCATACTAGCTGTACCCGTGGAAATTCCAAGGTAAACGAACGTTTTCACTTAGCTATCTTATTTAATCTGAGGTAGCGCTCATATCTTAACCCACCCCGTCTGAACTAACGTCCGCCCAGTCTATCGTTGAGCAGCGCATCTACCGAGAATCTATTCTAACCTTTCCTAGTACTTCGATTCCACCCCTGAATCACGCATTAGTTTTGTCTGCAAAGAATTTGCACGTGTGTCTTGATGAAGACGACGAAGACATAGCAACATGACGGTACATCTTGCGATGCTCTCTTATGCATTTGCACACTTTTTTAAGCTCTGTTTCCCACAGCTTACAGATAACTTAGCCTTCCTTAAGGTTACAAGTTTCAAATTTTTGTTTGCGTATCCGATTTTTTCTCACTATTTCGGAGCCCGTGGAAGCTGATCTGTAGCCCATAATTTTTCTGCTTTATTTCATGCGATAGCTATGTCGTAAAAAGAAAACAGATTTGGTGAATTTCCTCACTCACAACAGGGTAATCTTCTGTTCCCAAGATGTCATTCTCTTTGCTCAGACATCAAAGTGTAGTGGCGGATGCTCTCCCGGCAGTACATTCTCTTGAAGAAAAAGGGATAAAGAGCAAATATTCCCAACACTACCCGTTCTATTCTCCGCTGGTGTATCATGGCGACGCATTTGGCCTTATTAGAAATGGCATCTGCTGCGAACAAAGCGCATAGAACGTTGTGAAAAAATTAAAAGCGGTAGATTGATATGATACGGGGAAATAATTCATCTTTGAAGTCAAATCTCTAATATCCTTCCATCTATTATTGACGAGCGTGGCACAAAAGGTAGTTAGGTACGTACAAGCGCATTAGTATATAGACTAGCTGAAACCTGTGGAAATTCCACAGAACAAGAGTAATATCCAGTGATATCTCAGACACGTATCGTCCAACTTTTATCCTATCTAATACTCCAGGAACCTGTGAAAATTCTGCAGAAGAAAAGCATTGTTCCTCAATTATTATGATGCCTTCGGAGCCATATCATACATACGAAGGGTAAAAAAATTTTTTTAAAGTCATTCGGTGAATCAGGAGTAGCAGCTTAAATTTGAACTTGACTCTTTCCCCTATCAATCACTTTCCCTTCGTTTTATATTCCTTTTTACTTACATATCAGCAAATTAACTACATACAAACATCAGGTTTTCAGAAGTGGTGAAATTTTTTTTCAACTGTGCCTTATATCTCTAGGGGGCAGTTTTCAAAATATTTGCTGTTGAGTCATATTTCTCACTACTTAAGACTAAAATTGGCATGCTGATTTCAAATTTGAGGTAATTATTTTTTTCACATATCCTACCACGTCAAGTTTTTCCCCACAACGTAAGCGGTTTTCCGCTGTTTAGCAGTAGATAAAATACTATGACTTACCAATTGGTTGAGAAATTGTGGTATATCCGTGTTTTGCGTCTCGATTACCAAGAAAACTGTACTTTTCCTGGTTTATTTGGCCCTAAATGTCTCTTGTGCACAATACGATTTACCTTACAGCAATCAGACACATTGCAGAGTTCGAAACGCGCTTGACAACTATAGGTTTTTGCGGTATTTTGCCCGCCAGCATCGCAATCCTTCACTCTAATTTCAACATGAACCCCAAATGCATCGCTCTGACTGCTCAGTGCT
Source organism: Parhyale hawaiensis (assembly GCA_001587735.2). NCBI lineage: Eukaryota > Metazoa > Arthropoda > Malacostraca > Amphipoda > Hyalidae > Parhyale > Parhyale hawaiensis. The sequence continues at coordinate 63,100,000 of LQNS02278094.1, read as the reverse complement.
GTCAGTGTACGCTGCATTCTTCATCACTCTTGACGTCAGCATAATATTAAATTTCTCTTCGAATTTAAGCATATGTTTTTTGTGCTCATTCCTAATATTAACAACTAAACGTACATTCAGGAATACGCTGATGTGAGAACGGGCGCGTGATGAGCACAGCGTCTACTTTGGTGCCGTGCCAATTGAGGGAAGACAAGCTCGCGACCCGGAAGAATCTTGTGAGAAAGTAATAGCAGTTATTGTCAATGTTTCCAAGATGATGGATATTTCGTGCAAAGTAATGTTTCATTCACATATCTGCAGTGATAATTTGGTACATTGTTCGCTATATCAGAGTTACACAGATGGTAAAACAAGTCCGTTTTTTTTTTTTTTTGTGAAGTCACTCTTATTATTGAGGCAGAGTTGTGAGAGGTGACTGCAGCTCCATATTGGTCGCTGCTATCATATTATGCAAACGACGAGCTAGCTTAGTAAGAACTTTAGACAAGCTTTGTGTTATTGCAGAAAGTTGACGTGATAGTCAAAATTCTGAAGCCAGTTTTAGATTCAGCACCAATAAAATTAGGTAAAAGCATCTGCCAGATCTAACTCAACAAAGCTTCTATTCCCTTGTGAATTAATGGAACTTGTACGAATAATTTTATCGCTGTGTTTACTGCTACTGCACTTTGGCGTCATCGATCTACCGTAGGCTCTGTGAAACTATGCATGAGCGTAGTGTTGGTTTCACACTTCACATAGCTTCTCCTTGATGCAGAAGTTCTGCAGATTACAAATAATGAGTTAAACCATGTCGCCCTCGAATGTACCGTGCCCCCTACACATACGCACAGCTCCGGCAGCTGACTTATTGCAGCCCGCGGAACATCCGTGAGAATATCTTGTTAACAGCGTGCCTGTGTATCTGTCCTTCCACACCAGGGCTACCAAAACTTGAATTTTCTTTTGGAATCTCTTTTTTCTGCTGGCCTGCTACCCTCACTATAACTGCAACGGCGGTGGTGGGAGGGTATGTTTGTGTCGTCTCGTGAAGAGGGACTTGCTAGGTTGCGGGCTGAGGTATTTCGATGTGCTTCAACGGCGGTTCTAATTTTCCTTCAATCTTTTCATTCAAACGAGACAGAAAATAATAAAATCATAACAAAGTTTATTGGAGAGACAAGCAGCTAAATGCTCTTAGCGTTTTATGACCATTTTTACCCAAATAGTTATGCTTCTGAAGTGTGCACAAAGTTTTCTCCCGGACTCCTTGCATGCTCCAAAACTTGGCTTGGATATGCCTGGTTGCCTCAGCACGTTTATGGCAACAGTTCATGCCTGCAGTTGAGCATTAACATAAACGCAGCCCTGCATGACAGACATCTTGTTCTGTGCTTAGCAAAGACGCTAACTTTCAAGTGTTTAACAGTTTGGCGAGCAGCCAAATGCATACACGGACTATATTCCTCAGAACGCCTTCTGTTTACGCTCTCAGGCAAATTCTAGACGCTCTTGGAGCTTTATAAAAGATATCACTGAGCTAAGTCCGCCGCAGTAAAAGAAGAATAATTTTTGTGATATATGTGTGGCCACCTTCTTGAAGCGAATATTACATGTAGATTCGTTTTTTTTTTTTAAATTTGCTTTTGTTTTAGACAATCAAAAATTTCCTCACCACTGACCTGGCAGCAACATTGGTAACATTATGAGATAGTGTCATGTCACTGGAGTCACCACTGACCTGGCAGCAACATTGGTAACATTATGAGATAGTGTCATGTCACTGGAGTCAATCTAAAGAAGCACTAGTAGAGAGCGGACTTCCGTCTAGTAACACCCTGATAACGGAAATTCCAAAATGATCCATAATCAAGCATTCCTTCCGAATAATCACCGTAATTTACTATTCTGTTCTTTGTTGCACGTCTAAAAGGTAGTGTAAAGAATATGAAAATCTGTCCAATATTTTTTCAGTTATGTTACTAACAGACAAGCAGACAGAATAGCAAACTAGCCGCAGCAAAAACATAAACTCCTTGGTGGAGGTAATAATATAAATCAAGAACAGTGAGTACCATCTCGTAACACTGAAAAGTCAAAAAGTACGTAAAGCAGATATAATGTAAGATAAAATCTTCTCCATAAGCCCTAGAGTTTCATGAGCATTGCACGTTTACATGTTTTTCCCTTATCCGTCGCTGTTTCTCCGCGGGTTTCCGTTCCTTCGCGTTAAAAATATACCGGATTGAGAAGTAGACCGTATAATAATATGAAACCCCTATCGAGCAAAGGAAGAGCCATTGGCCATTTGATTATAGGCAAGTTATATTTGCCATTGTACTGTATGTTATTTGGAGTTGTTTTCCCAGTGGATCCCAAAGCTGGAAATTGTATTATCATAGCTAATGGGGATATTTTTTTCTTTATGTCAGCACTTCACGTCTTTTCTTCGGTTTTCGTCCAGCTAAGAACGATCTTTCTGTGCTGCCGTTCTGCAGGGCTGATTACAAAATTATCTGCCCATTGACATGTTCCCACAATGCAAATGCAATGAGAGCTTTGTTTCATATCTGCTATGTGACCCGCTTGCACTTGTTCATATCTGCTATGTGACCCGCTTGCACTTGTTCATATCTGCTATGTGACCCGCTTGCACTTGTTCATATCTGCTATGTGACCCGCTTGCACTTGTTCATTATGTTGCATAAAAATCAGTTGGTGTTGCCCATTTGAGGCAGTCAGCTCACGCTTGCACAGCTATTCGTATTTTTCTACAACCCCGAGAGAGAAAGTTTACGTCTTTATCCACTGCATGTTTTCCCTCGCGGTTGCCAAGTCTCATTGATGAACCCAATCAGAAATTTTAATTGCCATCGTTGCGTTATTTGTCGCTGTAAGGAAACTCGCCTCTTCACTGGCACTACTGGATGCTATTCCTGTTCCAACCCTGAAATTCTTTCTCGTGAGGAATGGGATGGGCATGAGTAGAGGGGTTGGGATCACTAGACTTGCCTATCTTAATTTGTGACGAGTCGCACTCATAAGATGAATCGATCCATGTAGATTGCATTATCTGTATAGCTAAATCTTTGTGATACCGTAATATCTTTTGCTCTTGGCGATTTAGCTTTCTTCCATCTATCAATTCCCGCTCCACTCAAAGAAATCTTTGTCACAATAATTTTATACCTACTTCTTAAAGAGTACATTTAATCAGAAGCCTGTGTAGATTCATTTCGTTATGGATCATTATAAACTTACCGTAATAGAAATTTCTCTACGAAAAGAAAGGAAGAAAGAAGAAGTCCATAATAATCGTTCCTATTCTTTCTTCCTGACTTAATTTATTACCTCCGCCAAGGAGGTTATGTTTTCGCCGTGTTTGTCTGTCTGTCTGTTTGTTTGTTTGTCCGTTTGTCTCTTTGTCTGTTTGTCTGTCACCAGGATAACTCAAAAAGTTATGAACCGATTTGGATGAAATTTACAGGGATTGTTAGGTATGTTGGGAGGAACAGATGATTAACTTTT
>LQNS02278094.1:63059360-63073299 GCA_001587735.2 Parhyale hawaiensis | reverse complement strand
GAAGAACAGATTGAAGAAAGATCAGTATGAGTAACTGGTGAGAAGGAAGCAAAATGGGCACGAAAGACAGACAAGACGATCGTGACAACGACCCAACGGGTCACGGGTCGTCTAGTATAGTACTAAATGTCTGTGAACTTTATTTACTTGCTTATCTACTTATTTATTTACGTGCTTGTTTGCACACACATTCTTCACTTTAAGATAGGAAAAAATTCGAGAGTTAATGGTGAAGGTACGCCCTTGGAGGAACTTTTAAAGTAAGCCATACAATCATTGTTATTGTTCAGGGTTAAAGGTCAGACGGATATTTAAGGAGCGTCATAACTTGGATACCGATTTCTTAATACGTCGAGCGCACGAAACAATTGAAATTTTGATATTTTATTTGCCTGGCCAATATCAGTATCCAAGACAATTGAAGAACAGTATCAGTTTACTGGTTTTAAAGCCAAAAGGAACATCAGTATGATAGGGAGAAATTTGAGCATTGAAGATTTTAATTTAATGGCACTATATCACCGGGGGGAGGAATCAATGGCAAGAGAGCTCGGCTGCATAAACGTGTACGTTAAACAGAAAATTATTACTCGAAATACAACTGGACCACGCTGTAAACTGATATTGATCATTGCTTTACAAGCACAGTGTTGATTAGGGGATTGTGTGGGTTACCTTAGACTTTAGCTAGAGCTTCGGGACGTCTGGCTTTCGTGCCCACTTTGCTTTCTTCCATTTTCATACTCCTACTGATCTTCATTTTGTCTGTTCTTCCTCTTCTTTCCCGACTTGCTGCTTCCATACGCGTTGATCCTCTGCTGGAACACCTTTGTGCGTGGGTTCCCCGTTTTTATCGACATACTATATGTCTCTTTCTTTTCCTCTCTTAGAAGAGCTTAGTACTTATTTAGGGAGGCTTAAGATATCTTATAATACTAATACAGTGTTGACTATTCCTTTGTGAAGTAATGAAGATGGTGATAGTGACCCAATGGGTCAGGGGCCTTCCTGTATCTTTTAACAATTGCGCATGATTTTATCGCTAACAGAATTTCCCGCAATCGGTGCTATGCCATAGCACTTAAGCCTGGTAGAACTCATCCTTTGTGAGTTTGGTTAGGTTTTCGTAAAGGCTTGGGAACTTGTGATCCTCTGCTTTACATTTCTCGTGTGTTGCAATTGGCACTTAATAGGGGTCATCAGCTTAGGTTGGTTTAGCTTGACGTCAGTGCTGCTCTTGATCTCGTGAGTCACATAGGGTTGCTTAATAAGCTTAGATTGATGGGTGTTGGTGGTTCAATTTTCAAGGTTGTTAGCTTGGTCAGTTTTTGTCTGGTAAACACAAATGTGTAGTTGTTGATGGGAAGAGCAGTGAGATTTTGAATGGGGCATCTGGTGCTCAACAGGGTAGCGTTTTTCGCCCTTTATTAATCATCGTATACACAGTGGTCTTGCTTGATTTTGTTCATAATTTACTTGTTGGTTACGCTGATAATGTACCTCTACTGGCTGTTTACGAAAGTCCTAGTAATAGCTTGGATGTTTTAGAATCCATTCAACGTGACTTGGAGGTGATTGATGCCTGGTGTTCTAGGTGGGGATGAGATTAAGTCTAGGTACGGCTAAGACTGTACTCGTGTCTAGGTCACGTAAGGTGAGGCCTGCTTTCCCCGCACTCATAATGGATGGGGTGTCACTACCTATGGTAAATGATCTGGTAATCTTGGGTATCAATTTTGATCCTATGTTGACGTTTGAGGCCCACATCCACTCAGTTGCCTCACGAGTATAGCAGAAAATCGGTCTTATGCGACGTACTTGGGAGGTATTTGGCTCCGTAGATTTGATATGTCGCTGCTTTAGTTGCTATGTCCTCCCCCTTTAAGAATACTGCTCCTTAGTCTGGGGTTCTCCTGTCTATTGTCATCTGAGTTTGCCTGACAGAGTTGTTCGTCGATGTGCGTTTATGCTATATGGGGTGGTGCCTTGTGATCTGACTCACCATCGCAGAGTTGAAGGGGTTTACTTTCTCTAGAAAACATATAATTGCCGTAGTTATTCGCTGGCAGTTTTTCTTCCGGAGCAATTTGCTCGGGCGCGGCATACTCTGCGTATTGGTGCCCTTCGCGAGTTTGTTGGTGCTGGCATTGGCAGTTTTACACAATTTGTAAACAGAGGTATTCTATAATCTTTAATTCTCTATATATACCTGCAGTAACAGCGAACGTTGCATACTGCACAGTTGTGCTGAGGGTCCCGGGAACGATTCCCAGGCCAGAAGTGATCTTTCACATGACGCTCGGCGGGCTGAGTCAGCAAATTTTTCTTGGTGCGCATAGCTCTCGTGGTGGTACTTACCTTGGGGTAGGGGAGTGGCGGGTTGTTGAACCTTCCGTCTCGGCGCCAGAATTCTTAGCAACCCGTCGTCGGCTGCAGCTGTACTCCTCTCGGGCCAGTTGGCCTATGTCTGCCGCATAAACCAGTGCATGTGGGTTTTTCACCAGAGTGTACGGTCAAAGTGGACTTTACTTTTACCTTTCTTTCTTCTCTAGCTGGGCTGGTCGCGTGGGGTTGATAACCTAATGGAATTTCCCCAGTCGTCAAGTTGCCAGTCTAGTGTATTTTAAAGCCGATAATATAATAATAATAATGTCGATAGTGCATCTCCGCGAAAGCTGAAGAGTAATAAATCTCCACTAATGTGATTAGAAACGACATGCCGTTAAGTAAAGGAGCTGGTAAATTCAAACAGCATTAAGCAGTCCAGAAGCCCAATATGCGGCAGAGAAGAGCCGCTAAAGCAAAATGTCAAACGATTTATTATTATTATATTGTGGGTTTGTGAAATGATTTTAACACCTGCTGAACCACACAGTAACACACGGTTCCCGGCAATATAGTCTATGCCAACACAATTCGAGGGATAAACAAGCTACTGAACTGGCGAGATCCGCATCTAGCATTCAGCGATGTGAAGAATTCCTCAGGCGCAACTTGTGCGTTTTCCTCCCAGAGCTTTCATTTTTTTTTTTTTTTTTTTTTTTGAGGTGGGCAGGCAGCCGGGGGGATGCAACCGATAGCCCTCACTGAAAGAATAATTTTGAACGCACAAAGTCAAACAACGGTCAGCCTGTGGGAGAGATTCAACAAATTATCCTAGCCGAATCACCGACAGACTGGAGCCGCAATTTGGCCAAGCAGACTAAGGTAGCTGGCAGCTGCAGAAGCCTGGACCGGAAACAGCACTTTCAACAATGGCACAGAAACATATACGGAATACTTCGAAATTGTCGGAGACTACAAAGAGCCCTGCTGTACTAGAGATACATGCACCCAGGCTACTAATTTGCTCTTCAAATGCTAGCATATCATAAAAAAACTGTATTTTCAGAGAGCCTAATTCGTACAGCACGGCGACACAAATTTGTAGGGGCGGATGCTGGCAGTAAGAGCGTCCAAGATCAACTGATAGCCTTGGATTGCAGCGGCATACTCTGAGTGCGAATTATCTCGGTCAGGGTGGAATTAATGGCCTAATTAAACTTTTAGTGCCTACTGTACGCATATGTCGACATTACATGTTTTATTACTACAAAATGGATGATCAATTGAGACACTACAGGGTTAATGCCACTTTAAACATAAGTTTCGATAAGGATAGCTTAATTTTGGAGTGGTTAATAAAGTCCACCAGGCCGGTAAATGGTTCATGGCTTAACACCAGGAGCGGCCCACCACGATACGTCAGTTAAGGCCATTCCACACCACGCTTCGTGACTTACAGGTACCTACGCGTGACGATACAGCAAGATGTTGCTAGTAGGTAGTTTCAAGACCTCACAGGTTCATCAGCCAACCAAACAGCACGTTTCTGGTCGCGCCGCTGCTGTTGTTTTTCTTCCTTACACTCCAGTAAAGGTAAAGGTAAAGTCAACTTAGACCACACCCTCACCTGGGAAACCCACATGCACTGGTTTGTGCTGCGGGTATAGGCCCACTGGCCCCAGACGAGCAAGTGTAGTCGCAGTCNTTGACGGAAGGAACAAATAACCCGAGACCCCCCACCCCCCTCATCTCTGAGGAAAGCAGTTCCGCCACGGCGCCGTGCATGCACACACAACTGCCGAGTCAGCACACCAAGATCTGCAAAGAGCTCATGTGCCTCATGGGGAATCGAACGAGCGATAGAAGGGGTTAGAGCTGAGAACGGAAGCATGCAGCTACCGTGGCGGCAGTGAGATGTTCTGACTGCGTGACGTCACCGGACTGTAAGAGCGACATTTTCTATTCAGTGATCTAACGATGAGGTTATAGGTATAAAAATTCCTTTCCCGTGTGGCTTTCCCAAATTATTTAACTATTGTAGCACATAGTTTTCTTGCCACTCTGTGTTTCTGACGCCACGGTAATAGCTCATAGAGTGCCTGCGCGTAAGTCCCGGCTGCTCTCTGGGAATTCGCCTCTTGGTCTGCCTAGGACCAAATACCTGATCTACTCGACGTGATTTTTTTAGTTTTTCCTCCATAGACGAGATGCTGCAATTTAAGAGCGACTTTTGCCTATGATATGCAGTATCTGAAACAATGCGCGTCAAATGAACCATATTATATGCTAGCCAACAAGACAGTGGATTCCACTAAACCGTCCACAGCAGGACCTACGGACTTGATCACTTTAAGCGACTGGTCATAAAATGCAAAGTTAGCTACTTCAGGTTAGTTTGTAGCGATTAGTTGGCTAATATGCGCAGTTTCTTGGTTAGTGGCATTTTTTATCTTTTTATCAATTACGAAGCGAAACTAGCCTCCATCGAAGCAACGAGCGACATGCGATGCAACAATTTTGTTGCATTTAAACGCGTAACATCGTGTACACCTATCTACTGTCCCCACCGACGCAACCCAGATTCTGCGACACACTACGCTCATAAGCGCCCTGCCTCCTGCGAAAATCGCATTGCTTCGCAAATTAGGAATATAAAATAAATGTATCCCGTTGAAACCTCGTCGATCCTAACGGAAGCCTAAACGGATGAACGCCTAAGTCTCGGCTGCAATACCAAAAAAGCGAAGGAAATATCGGAAAATGAGAGAATGAGGAACGGAAGAGAAAACAGGCAACAGGGAGGCGGCTCTGGAGGCCAGGGAAGCAGTGAGAAACGCCAAGAGGCAGTACGAGAGGAAGTTGGCCTTAGATTTCAAGAACTGGGGCAAACATTTCTATTCGTACGTAATTCATCCATGAATGCGCGAGCACCATTGGTGCCCCTGCTTGACAGGGATGGGAGAGAAGTTACACACGACACCGGAATGGCAGAGCAACTCAACCAACAATACGCTTCGGTTTTCTCCATAGACGATGGCAAAGCGCTCCCCGACCTCAGCTCAACTATAGATATGAGCAATATGGTGGACGAGTTTGTTGTCACTCAGTTGGCTCAAAACCGAGCTCATTGAACCACTTCACTGTATCTTTGACGCTTCCTTGCGGTCGGGTGAAGTCCTCTACGAGTGGAGGGAGGCCCACATCACACCAATCTACAAGAAAAAAGCGAGAGCAGACCCAGCCAATTACAGACCAATCGGCCTTACCAGCACCGTTGGAAAATTGCTTGAGCGAGTCATACGGGATCCATCCTTGAGTTTATGGACACAAACGGCCTCATTTCGCCCATCCAGCATGACTTTGTGCTCAGAAGGAATACCTTAACTAATCTTATCGAATACTTGGACTATTCCGCGGAAGCACTGAAGGAAGGGGCGGCTGTTGATGCAATTTATCTCGACTTTCAAAAGTGTTTCGATACTGTTTGTCATCGTCAACTATTGCACGAGTTAGCTGAGCGTGTCATCCACAGAGTGGCGTACAGGTGGCTTGAGCATTGGCTCACAGATCGTCGACAGAGAGTCGTGCTGAATGGATCGCATTCCGATTGGGCCCCTGTGACGTCATCTGTTGTCCAAGGTAGTGTTCCTGACCCACGCTCTTTGTTGTGTTCTCGAACGATCTCGACTCGGCGGTTCTTTCGGCTGTTTTGTCGAGGTTTGCCGACGATTCCAAACTCGTGCATAAGGTAATCAAACCTAGGACACACTGAAGCTCCAGCGAGACTTGGATCAAGTGGCAACATGGTTGGAGACGTAGAACATGAGTCTCAACATTGAGAATGGTCGCGTCTTACATTTCGGGCACCAGAATAATAAATATCTGTACTTCCTCAGGGGAGAGACATTGGGAGCCGGATCAACTGAGAGGGACCTCGGGGTCCTCGCTGACAATTCGCTCAAGTTTAGCTCTCACGTGGCGGCAGATGTCAAGAGAGCGAACAATATTCTGGGACGGCTCTCCAGGAACCTTATCTCACGAGACAGTGACACGTTTTTTCGGCTACATCAGTCCTTTGTGAGGCCGCACCTAGAATATAATCAGTCGCGTTGGAGCCCAAACCGGCAAGGAGACATAAAGCTCGTGGAATCTGTTCAGGGCAGAGCCAAGCGGATGGTTTCTGCATCAGCCACCTCCCATATGAGGAACGACTGGACCGCCTCGACTTAACACTCGAAGAACGACGAAAGAGAAGTGATCTCATTGAGGTTCTCAAAATTAAGAACGGAATTACGAATCTTAATTTTAACGACTGTATCAGAACTGTTTCCTCTGTGCACGACAGAGACACTTTAGGAGCTCTATTAGAGAGGATTTTTATGGAAACAAATGTCGCCTGAACTTCGTAAAGAATCAATTCAAAAATTTGGGCCATTGAAGATTGGAATAATCTTCCAGTGACGATAAGATATGCCAGTTCAAGTAAACAGTTTAAAAGTAGGCTTAACGAATGGATGAAGTCATCCAGAAGTTAGTTATACGGTATGTACTGTGATCATTAATACTTCTTTGCTAGCCCAGTAAGCAAGCAATGTTATCGACCATTATTATTAAGTTGCGTCAGTGGGGCCCCAGCCTAAATTGGAAGAAACATCTTGCTTCGACGTCTGAATGAATGACTTGGTGAAATGCAGGGCATGTCAACGCCCCCTATTGGCACTAAAAACAACATTCTTGAAAATTAGTGAATTTTATCATGTACTGTCCTGTTTCATCTTATAAGCTTCCTAATACCAAATAGTGTATCACAGTTGACAAATTATTCCAATTGAAATATCTTATTGGTTGATTATAATGCAAATTAACGCTAATAAAATGATGCGTATCAACGAAACATTGTCTACTATAAACGGAGCTGTTTTATATATAATACACAGCAGTTAAGATTAGTTATATGGTTCCCTGAATTTTAGGGTTTGACAGACAATGCTGGATATAAATTATACGAAAAGAGACATAAACACATTTGTTTCGTTGAGAAAAATCGTGTAGTAGAACACAAAAATTAGAAACGCGCACGGTATAACAGGCACCGCAGGCTTGTTTCGGCCATGTTATTTTTTTTGCACAACAATAGATGACATCTATCACCGCATTCAACTGTTCAATGTGAATTTTGGATAGAAAATCACGAGGAAAAATACACAGGCGCATTTGGTTATGTGGAAAAGTGATATTATTTACGAAATTGTCTTAATTTTTCAATATTATTTACATTCTTTCTGTAGCCGACAGTCGCAGTTCGCGCACTGCTGGTCTGTAAAATGTTTGCCGCTAAAAGCTATGAGGTGATTACCTGAATCCGTCCTACTCTCCTAACGTTAAAAACAAGCATAATTGGATGTAAAGCGTTTGGTTTTATCATTCTCGAGCTTCAACAACGTCTTTCCTTAAAGGGGCCCATTCACTACGCATTCCGTCAACTCAAACTCAGTGCGCTAACCCTAATTAACCAACTCATGCCAATTTGCGTCGTGAGTGGGGACGCTCATGCTCCAACTCAAGCCAAATTTCAAGGCATGAGTCGGAGCTGTACAGATTTTCCTGATATTTTGTGGGCGGAGCTTACAGCTTACAATTTCTTCTTCTGAAACCATTTCGTTAAATTCGCAGTATGCTTGGGGTCGTTGTCTTGTTGGAAGGTCCACCTGCGCCGTCCGTAGAATTTTTTTTACATTTGGAAGCATCTTCTTCTCTAATATCTCCCTGTACATGACACTATTCCATCAATAATATGAAGATCCCCAACACCATGGGCAGTAAAGCAACCCCACACCACGATGCTGACCCCTCCATGCTTCACGGTGGGGATGGTGTTCTTGGGGTCATAGGCAGTACCACATTTTCTCCATACATGCCGAACTTCGTTTCAGCCAAAAAGTTCTATTTTAGTTTCGTCAGAACAAACAACCCCTTCCCAAAATTCATTTCTTTTGTCCATGTGGTCTTTGGCAAATGTTAAGCGGCTCCTGACATGTTTTGCTGCAAGAAGAGGAGTTTTGCGAGGAGTGTAAGAATACATATCAGTACGATTAAATTCCCTAACAATAGTTTTCTTGCTGACATGCAGTCCCTGAGACGCTAGTTCACTCTGAGGGTTAGCACGAGTTTTCATGGGATCATTAGTCACCTTACGTAGCATGTAGCGCCGAGGAGGACCTATGATCTTACGCGGAGCTCCAGCTCTTGACAGGTTGGAGTCCGCCGCAGTCACTTGATGCTTGCGGACTATTGCTCCAACCGTTGAAAAAAGAATATTGACACGTTTTGCTATTACTCTGTAAGTTAATCCCACACTAAGAAGTTGAATTATCCGTTTACGAGTAGCTTCAGGGATTTCTTTAACTTTGGGCATTGTAGTGAGAGTGTGCGCCACTTCAACGAGGTCTAGAGAGGTAATGATTGCACCGGCTGTGGTTTGTGTACATTGCATTTGTTTCTAGACGTTTCATGAACGTTCTAGAATAATTTCCAAACTAATTTATTCAAATTGTACTATTTAATTTCAAAGATTCAGCATCATATTTAATATGGTCAAATACTTTTATCCCTCATTACTTTTACTTGTGTTGAATTTTCTTGTTATAAGTGCAAATTTGACTGTTCCGTTTAAATATTCTATTACATGTATCTTATATAAACTTCCTGTATTAATTATCCTAAAGCAGACCTTGAATTATTAAAAGTACATAAAAAAAGAGTTGTGCAAATACTTATGTCTAGGCACTGTAATAAAGGAAGATACAGACAGGCAGTTCTTCAATATTTTTGCAAAGACAATCGTGTCTGAAGATTTATATCCCAGTGCTCACCCTGTTACTTTCATCATCAGATAGTATACAGGATACAAGTTTCCTTTACTCACTTCCATCCGCTCGGAATTTCGTCGATGGTCAATGGCTATAAAAATTTGAGCTCAGGACTCCTTCCTATAGAGGCTGCGTGAGGCTATGCCGGTCTCCGATTGGATAAGCCACTCAGCCAGTTGAAGGGGAAAGTTTACTCGGCTCGCTTCCGTAGGGTAAATAGAAAGGATGCATTCCTCTCTAATAGAACCTCCTTGGATGATCAGCTAGCGGGTCATTTCGATACATATCGAAAATCGGTAGCATCTATACCGTGGCATAAATGGCGTTTGAGTCTCGCATCCTTGCGTCAAGTTGCCTGTGTAAATGCCTAGTCGTTCCCCTGCATTACACAACTCGCCAAATTTTTTAGGTATGAGAATGACCCGACCGTTCTACGTCGACATCACCGCGCAACGACAACTCTGCGCACGACCTTTGCGTATGTTTACATTTACGCCCAGCGATAATTTTGACAGCAAGGCAAGAGACTCAAGAGCTGTTCAGAAGTAATGACGAAAAAAGTCTAAAAGTAGTCTCTTTACATTATGCGTTAGGAAAGAAGGTAAGTTTATGCTAAATTGTATTTGGCTAGCGAAAGTTGTAGTAGGTTAGGTTACGTTAGTTCTTAGGTTATTTCAGCTTGTTTTTGGCTAGGTGAGGTAGCTTAGATTAGATTAAATTCCGTAGATTGTAGAGTTTGCCAATTCCATTCCATTTGTTGTGACTTGCCCATGCCTCCAACCCAACTTACCCTAATCTAATCTAGCTAAATCTACCCTAATCATACCTTATCTAGCCTCACCAAGCTTATCCTATCTTAGCTGAATATAACTTAATCTAACAGAAGTAGTTCAATCTTAGGTTTTTTCGGCATTCTTCTCACGAACTGCAATTTTGTCTCCTTCTTTGGCGTTGAATAATCGTGAGCGTAAACATCAACGCAGAACTGTCGGGGTGCCAAGTAGCACAATCGTCATTCACGACGATTGCGCGTTCAAGTAAGCTATGCTACGCTCGCCACCACTAAAATAAACACTACGTAGGCTAACCTACTCCAGCCTAATCTAACCTACCCTTACCCAACCTAACCTAACCTCCTCATCTAACCTTCTAACCTTACCTTACCTTACGTAACCTAACCCAACCTAACCTAACCCCCAACCTAACCCAATCTAACCTTTCTAGTTTTAGCTAACCTTACCAACGTTACCTAAATTTATCTTACCTTACCTAACCTAACGTAATCAGTGATACAGCGAGCAGCGCAGCGCACCAACTTGAACGCCGCTCACACGCACACGATCTGCGTACACAAACACGCACACAAACCGTCATGAACGACGATAGCGCTGCCAGCACTAGGGTGATATAGATGATAAGTCTTCAAAATACCTTTCCTTTGACATCCAATTTGCGCCTTTCGTTATCCGTGCCGCTACGGATGGTCCGTTTTACTGTCCTATCTCTTTCTTTCTTTTTCAATTTGCTGTTCCCGCATGGATCCCTCATTTTGCTGCATGGATCCCTCATTTTGCTGCGTGGATCCCTCATTTTGCCGCGTGGATCCATTCATTTTGCTGCATGGATCCCTCATTTTACTGCGTGGATCCCTCATTTTGCTGCATGGATCCCTCATTTTTCTGCGTGGATCCCTCATTTTGCTGCGTGGATCCTTCATTTTGCTGCATGGATCCCTCATTTTGCTGCGTGGATCCCTCATTTTGCTGCATGGATCCCTCATTTTACTGCGTGGATCCCTCATTTTGCTGCATGGATTCCTCATTTTGCTGCGTGGATCCCTCATTTTGCTGCATGGATCCCTTATTTTTCCTGCGTGGATCCCTCATTTTGCTGCGTGTATCCCTCATTTTGCTGCGTGGATCCCTCCGTTTGCTGCGTGGATCCCTCATTTTGCTGCGTGTATCCCTCATTTTGCTGCGTGGATCCCTCCGTTTGCTGCGTGGATCCCTCCGTTTGCTGCGTGGATCCCTCCGTTTGCTGCGCGGATCCCTCCTTTTGCTGCGTGGATCCCTCCTTTTGCTGCGTGGATCCCTCATTTTGCTGCGTGGATCCCTCATTTTGCTGCGTAGATCCCTCATTTTGCTGACAACACTGCATGCACCTTCTTCCCTACTCTCTTCAACAAAAAGTTCTGTAGCTGTGGAAACTGTGAAAACCTAAAGTAATATTACACCCGACCAGCTCTTATTAGTAACAGTTGGTTGCTCGAGGCTCCGTGCACCATGAATATGGCACTGCAGGCGTCGTGTCGCAGGCTACCATGATGACATCCATCATCAAAGAATGACTTCCATCATCAGAGAATGACTTCCATCATCAGAGAATGACTTCCATCATCAGAGAATGACTTCCATCATCAAAGAATGACTTCCATCATCAAAGAATGACTTCCATCATCAAAGAATGACTTCCATCATCAGAGAATGACTTCCATCATCAAAGAATGACTTCCATCATCAAAGAATGACTTCCATCATCAAAGAATGACTTCCATCATCAAAGAATGACTTCCATCATCAAAGAATGACTTCCATCACTTCAGCAGCGAGGCAGGCCGATACGAGTGGCATTAATTTAGCTTTTCAGTCCCCTGCTCGTTATTGGACGCTAATGCGATCGTTAATCGCTGCCTCGTAGCGACTTTTGAAAAAGAAATATCCCCATATCGCCATCGTCGATGCTGCAGTGAACTCGC
The DNA here is from genome assembly GCA_001587735.2 of Parhyale hawaiensis. Lineage (NCBI taxonomy): Eukaryota > Metazoa > Arthropoda > Malacostraca > Amphipoda > Hyalidae > Parhyale > Parhyale hawaiensis. The sequence continues at coordinate 63,061,350 of LQNS02278094.1, read as the reverse complement.
TTATGCGAAAAACAATTATAAATTATGGCCGATGGTTTGATAAAATGTCGGAGGGACCTCGACAGAATTTTGCTACATCCTATCAGAACTAAATTGCTACTTTGGTGGACGTTACTGTATGCCAGCGCTGCTCTGAGAGTTGAGTTGGAGTTGCTTTAGTAAGTCCGGTTACTAATAGCCGATGTTGTTATGTGAATTGAAGCTCGAAGTTTATGTTAAATATACTGTTAGTTACGAACTTACGATGAGCTTGCAGTCACCTAAAATCTAGACTATTTCGATATGTCCGTAGTAGTTTCAAATAAATAAAGTATTACTTGTCTTCTCAAATCATGCGCCAATGAACGTCTCCTTTAGAAATTGGAGCACCATGCATGTCGCACAAGATGTGACGCGCAGGTGAGAGATACGAAATCTGAGCCACAGCTGCTTAGCAGTCTTCCTCAGCTCTCAATTCTTCTCATGGGTGGACATGGCCGCTTTTTCGATAGTTTCTTCCTTCCTTAATACCTAAAGGCTGGTACGTGCACCCACTTATTAAGAGAAAGAGTTCAGTTATCTCCGCGTCCGAATACGTTGCTGTGTCCATTTAAATCGCACAGACCGGTAAAAAAAATTTTAAGCTAAATTCTCTCCAAGTTTGAAGAGACGTCCGAAACTATACTGACACTTGCTGCGCAAACTGAAATGACAGTTAACATTTTAGTACATTTCTTAGTAACCTCAAAGATGTGTTGACGAGGGCTCGATAAAATTTGCGGACTGTTAGCTAAAGAAACACGTTATTTTCAGTACTACATATATGTACCAATAATAAGTCTTTCTTTAGGATTTCATAATGTTTTTGAGTTTTCCAGGCGTTGAGTGACGTAGGATGTTATGGTTCATAGGCACCTGCCTCTTCCCCACTTAGCTTTTCATTAACTGTGCTGAACACAATCTATATAGTTACAGTACACTTTGTGTGTTTTCTGTATTTATGTACCAGACAATTGCATCGTTATTTAATGAGGGCAGGAAATAAGAACTTGGACAAAACACCCGTTTTCTTCGTTGTTATCAGCACTTTAAAGATCTTCTAAAGTGCAATTTTCATATTCAAGTTTGGTAGCACCGATACCCTCTGGTCTCCTTCGATGAAGCTCTACAAGCGTATTTCGATGACTTACAGACATGGAAAAGTTCACACTGGAGCTCAGGTTACATAGTTAATTAAAAAGCCGTCCCTGGCTTGCCCTACCGCTACTCCTTATGCTGAAAACAGTAGCGTGTTTGCAAGGCTCAGATTTCTCCCTTCTGATTCCCTGGAGCGGCAAAGGAAAATGTAAATAGTTAAGTATATTACCATATTTTTAAATAAATCAATCAACGAGCAAATAAACACACATGGTAATTTATAATAATAATTTACTTGTTGGTTACGCTGATGATGTTACTTTGCTGGCTGTTTACGATAAGCCTAGTGATAGATTAGAGGTTTCAAAATCTATTCAGCATGATTTGGAAATAATTTATTCTAGGTGTTCTAGGTGGGGGATGAAACTAAATGCGGGCAAGACCAAGACCATGCTCGTGTCCAGGTCGCGTACAGTGGGACCTCCTTTTCCTGAACTCATACTGGATGGTGTATCACTTTCTGTGGTTGATGACTTGGTAATCTTGGGTGTAAATTTTGTTCCAAAATTGACGTTTGGGCCCCACATTCGTTCGGTTGCCTCACGTGCATCGCAGAAAATTGATCTTATGAGGCGTGCTTGCAGGGTGTTTGGCTCGGTAGAATTGACACGTCGCTGCTTTAATTGCTTTGTCCACCCTCTTCTGGAGTACTGCTCTGTAGTCTGGGGTTCTGCTGCCGATTGCCATATGTGTGTGCTTGACAAAGTGGTTCGTCGATGTGCGTTCATGCTGGGTGGTGTTATGCCCTGTGATCTGGCGCATCGTCGCAGAGTTGGTGGGGTCTGTTTTTTGTATAAAATCTATAACTGCCCCA
>LQNS02278094.1:63039567-63051557 GCA_001587735.2 Parhyale hawaiensis | reverse complement strand
GAGAGGCATTGGTTGTATTCTTCTCTCCCTGCCCTCAAGGTTTTTGGGAGAGCGACTCGTGCTGCGTGCGGAGCGCACTCCTTCACTTTGGAGGCTGTCATATGTCGAACTAATCAGTTCTGTCGGTGCTTCGTGCCCTGGTCGGCTATGGTTTGGAATTTGTTGCCGGCATCGGCTTTTGATCGGATTGGCTTGCAGGCGTTTAAGTCAGCTGTTAATGGTTGCTGGCTGGATTACCTTTAGCAGCGTTTTAGGCTTCCCGGTGTTGCAAGATGCTTCATTTGGGTTGTATTACCTATCCGTGGGAGCTGAAGCGTGAAGTTTTAATAATAATAACCAATTCATTACCACAAATATGATCAGTGAAGGAGTTTCATCGCAAGTTCTCCCCAGGTGCGCTGTACTTTAAAAATTAAGAACGCTGTCTCTGTGTTGATATGTCAGTTGCACTGTTGATGATGAGCACTACATAAGTTTATTGTCTTCATATACGGTGACTGGCAGACTTACGTCGCGAATTCACCCAAAATTACAAGAGATATTCCCTGAGGTCTGGTAAAACCAGAGGCGGGCGTTCCGAACAAATGTTTGCAAACTTTATCCGCAGGTATGTTCAGACCGGCCAAATTCCGGATTTGGATTCGGAGGTTCGGATTCGGACCGACATAAAAAAAAATCGAACATCCGGTGTCGGAACGTCTTTTTTTCGCTAATCTGATCCTCCGAATCCCGGGAAAAATTCGAAAAAAAAAACAGACGACCGAACATTGCTTATCAGCTTTTCCGCGGTATACAGATGTGGTGACGCCTAACTATGTTTCTGTAACAACTTCGTAGACACGCCGATGACCATTAGCAATGTGTTTTACTTCATCGCTTCTCTCTAATTCTATTCCAGCATATGCGTGTAAGGGCCAGTTCCCTCGTCCCTCACCGTAACGCGGTGGCTCCCGAAAATGAACACGAGACGTGAGTCAACTTCTGCTGTCGCTGTCCACACGTAGAATCGACCTTCATTCTAATGAATGACGCCACGTTTTCACCTATGATCTCGTTTTTTTTACATTTTTGCTAATATTATGCGTCTTTTTGAAGTAATATCGTACCTCATAACCTTGAAGCCTGATTTTGAGAGGAATAGCCTATATCTAGAATATTTATGGCCTGCTAAACAGACAAAAGGGAAATAAACAGAGAGCGATCAGTTGGGGTTCCAATTCCAAGATGGCGTCTGTTCGTAGTACATTTTCATCTGAACTAGTTTTCTTGTGTTGAACGAAAATACAGTTTTTCTCATCGTTAAAATGACGTTAAAAAACATTTTTGTCGACTTGTTCGTGATTTGAAAGCGCTATAAGGGATAAATTTAGTAATTAACGATTTTGTTACTAAACTTGAATGATGCGGGTCGTTGTAAAATCGGATGTGCTTCATCCTTCCGTCTTTCGCATTTGCTGCTGCTTCCATCATATTAACGCGCCGCGTGCATCAGTTTGATTGAACACGTTACGTTGAGAGACGTGTGAATTAACTGGCCCTAAGGCCGTGTTCACACGTCCCTCATCGTAACACGTTCAGTCAAACTGATAGACGCAGCGCGTTGATTTTATAGAAGCAGCTGCAGCAATCGCGGGAGACTGAAGGATGAAGCACGTCCTCTTTATGAACGCGTCGCCTAATGCAAGTTCAATAAACAGAACCTATAAATACTGATTTTATCCTCTTTAGTGTTTTCAAATGATGAACAATTAGACAAAAATGTCTTTTTACCGTCATTTTAACGATCAGAATCACCGTATTCCCGTTGAACACAAGGAAGCTAGTTGAGCTGAAAATGTTGCCAGAACACTGACGCCGTTTTTGATTTGACGACGTAGCGGATTGCTGCGTGCTGGTTTCACTTTTATCAGTTTATCAGGCAATATGTATTTTTAAAATAGGCACTTCTTATCAAATTCAGGCTATAAGATCGTATGATACAAAAGTGACTTCAAACCTACGCAAAATATAAGCAAAAATTAAAAGGAACGAGATCATAACTGAAAGCGCTCTATTATTTATTTGAATGAAGGTATCTTCTACACCTAGACTACGACAGAAAAAATGGAACAACTCGTAATAAATTTCGTGCCTGAACGCGTTTCTATGAGGGACGTGTGAACACAGCCTTGGTATATAAGTGTCTCAAATGACACCTTTTTAAAATGGACTCGATATGCAAACCTGTGTGACTGTGTGTAGTAATGTGAAACAATGACTAGCAGTACTACTTGGACTGCCCGTCTTTAAACTTGGAAATAAACTCAGGGTGTAAGCCTCGTTGCTTCATCTGTGACCGCAGCTGGCTACCGACCGATCAGAACGCTGGTTAGGGCGAGATCACACGTCCCTCATCGTAACGCGTTCAATCACGAAAATGAATACGAGCTGCACGTCATTGTTTTCTGTCTCGGTCCACACGTGGAGGGGACCTTCATTCAAGTGAATGACGTCGCGCGTTCAGTTATGATCTCGTTTCTGTGCATTTTCGCTTATATTTTGCGTTGGTTTGAAGTTACATTCGTATCCCATGATCTTACAGCCGTATTTTGATAGGAACAGCCTATTTTCAAATTCTTAATTGCCCGGTAAACTGATGAAAGTAAAATCAGCACGCAACAATTCGTTTCGTTATCATATCAAAGATGGCGTTAATGTTCTTATAACATTTTCTGACCAACTAGTTTTCTTGTTTTTAACGGGAATACAGTTATTCTGATCGTTAAAGTGACGGTAAAAGGTATTTTTGTCAACTTATTTGTGATTTGAATTCGCTATAGACTATAGAGGATAAGTTCAGTGTTTATAGGTTCTGCTTACTGAACTTGAATGACTCGGCTAGTTCAAAATAAGGGACGTATTTTATTCCTCAGTCTCCTGCGTTTTCTGCAGCTGCTTGTACCAAATCAACGCTCCGCGTCCATCTGTCTGACTGATTGCGTTACGATGAGGAACGCGGCGTGTTGATTTGATTGAGGCAGCCGCAGCAAACGCGAGACTGAAAGATGAAGCATGTCCATTTTTTCAACGCGCCGCGTCTTTTAAATTCACTAAACAGAAAAATTTAGCGGTTTTATATAATGAAAAACCCAATAAAAAAAGCTGTTTTTACCGTCACTTTAACGATCAGAATCACTATATTCCCGTTTAACTCAAGAAAACTAATTAAGCTGAAAATGTTGTAAGATCACTGACGCCATCTTTGATTTGACTGCGAAGTGGATTTCTGGGTGCTGATTTCACTTTTATGAGTTTATCAGGCTATAATTTTGTTAAATAGGCCGTTCCTATCTAATTCAGGATATAAGATCATGGGATACAAATGTGACTTCAACCCAACGCGATACATAAGTGAAAATGTAAGGAAACTTTACATTATAACTGGACGCGCGGCATCACATTCATTTGAATGAAGGTCGCTTCTACGTGTGGACAGCGCCAGAAAAAGTCGACGCACGTACAGCTCGTGTTCATTTCCATGATTCAACACGTTGCGTTGAGGTACGTGTGAACTCGCCCTTAGTGACGCGCAGCCACCGCGCATGCGCCGGTAGCTACAATAGGCAAACCTTCTTCAACCGTTGCCCTGAACAATGGAGATATCTTTAATAAACTTTCCAATCGTAAAGCTTTAAATTTAAATTCTTACTGAGTAAAATTTAGGTTTGGAAATGTTCGGAAGGTTTCTAAGAAGGTTTGCTTTTCTATTTTTTGAAGATTCGGAGGTTCGCGAACATCTCATTATACATCAATAATCTGGATCTTAACATCCGTAGTAAAATCAGTAAATTTGCGGAAGATTCAAAACTATGTCATCCTGCCACGAAAAGAGCCGAGCTCTAGTTAGACCTTGGCCACCTCATAGAATGGAGCGCAACGTGGCAGATGAGCTTTAATGTCGGCAAATGCTCAGTAATGCACGTAGGGCTTGTGAACCCTTCAACCCCATTGAAAAATGAATGGGACGGAATTGGCTCTTGTCACCCAACAACGTGACTTGGGAATCACAATTACAAACAAACTACAGCACAATCAGCAAGTTTACATGAGTGTGAAAATGGCAAGCAGAGAACTCGGATTCATTACCAGAAACTTTTAATACAAGTCCAAGAACATCATCGTTCCCCTGTACAAGGCATTAGTGCGGCCACACTAAAAGTTTGCTGTTCAGTTCTGGTCGCCTCATCTGGGCAAAGATATCGATAACATGGAAAGAGTCCAACGCAGAACAACGAAATTGAAACCTCAGCTGCGAAACAAGCAGTATGAATGTCACCTAAAGGAACTCGGTCTGATCTCTCTCAAGCAAAGACGACTCAGGGGGCAACTAATAGAAACATTCAAGTATTTGAATGGCATCAATGACGTACCTACAACGGGACTCTTTGAAAGAGACCTCAATAATCGCTTGAGAAACAACGGTCAAAAACTCAAGCAAAATGCTCGAAGAATGACCTCAAGTCAGTAGTTCTTTCCGTATTTCATAGTCAGCATTTGGAATAGACTTCCTTCCGACGTTGTAAGTGCGGAATCAGTCAATGCGTTTAATAATCGTTTTGATATACATTGAGAGAGACACCCCCCCCCCCCACAGCTAATGATTCATCCTCCAGGAGTCGCACACTCTTAACGGTCAATGCCTCCGAGGCCTCCTAAATCCGACTTCTTCTCTCTTCCACTCCAACTACACTGTGTAACATCTTAAACTCCGCATAATCAGCGGCTATTGACCATGATTGAGTGCATTCATGATCGTCTCTTTTGCTGAGACTCTTTTCCTTCCTCTTTTTTTTCTTCTTCTCTTTTCCCCAGTTTTTTATATCCTACTAACATAATGGCAATAGCTCATAGAGGGCCGGGCAAGTTTCGGTTTCTCTTTGAGAATGGGCCTGTTTGTTTGTCTACTGCCGCCTATCTAATCTAACTGTTCGCACAGAAATTTTGAAAATCGGGTCCGTTATTCGGAGGTTCGGAAACCAAAACCGGCGAAAAGATTCGGGTTCGGATTCGTAACCCCGAAAAAAGGTTCGTGCGCCCACCTCTAGGTTTGCTTTTCACTGCAGAGGTAGCATCTTGAATAATAATTGAAAAATGTGCATTTGTCTCAAAAAAAAAAATCTAACAACAGTCGCATATCAAAGAAATAGCGGGCAGCAGGTTAGAAAACACCACTTTAGGTATTAAGTTTCTGTTGTGTTACTTGCGGGGCTTGGAAGTGGACAGCCAATTGACTGGGCGGTGCAGCCCTGGACCGCGCGCAACAAATTTGCATGCCAATATTTGTTTCTGGTGCGGAACAGCAATGTTCTCAAATCCAATCAGCGTCGCTTGCATGCATGGAGCATTTGGCACAGGCCTTGTATTAGAAGATTGCGCATGTAGCTGCAGATTAGAAGCGCATTTTTGCTTATTTAGGTACCTGCTGATAGCGAATGGATCCTAAAATTATGCACGTATGTATTGTGAGATTACGCAAATAGCTGTAGGCCTAAATTAAAAATAACTTCATTTATGTAGGTGCTGATAAGTAGATGGTAAAAGTTGCACTGTCCCAGCCTTTTCATAGCATAATCGTCACTATAGTTTCCAAAACTAAAATTTTGGTTCAAATCTGCCCCACAAACCTGCCTTGTGTAACGGTGATGCTGCGACACTGCTGTGCATAACATATATCATCATATGGGGAATATAAAAATATCTGTAGCTACATCTTGCAATGATTAACCTGGATCTTGCTTTGTACAGCATCCACGTCAATCCAACGGTATCATTATGTAATTGAATAGGAAAATAACACTGTAAGTAACTTTTGCAAATGGTCGAAACATTCCTGATGTTGTGCTGCATCAAAGTTGTTGCATTTGCAGGTGAACCCTCGCAACGACTTCCAGAGCATACCAGGCGGCTTGTGGTGGGCGATAGTGACCATGACCACAGTTGGATACGGTGACATGGTACCACGGACCTACGCCGGCATGTTCGTAGGTACTCTGTGCGCCATAGCTGGAGTGCTAACCATCTCCCTGCCCGTTCCTGTTATTGTGTCCAACTTCTCCATGTTCTACAGCCACACGCAGGTAATTAGTGAGACGCTCAGATGCAAAAAAAAAGTTGTGACGTTTTCTCGTATTATAACCTGTTTATGCATGTTCTACAGCCACACGCAGGTAATTAGTGAGACTCTCATGTGCAAGTTGTGCTGTTCTCTCGTATTATAACCTGTTTATGCATGTTCTACAGCCACACGCAGGTAATTAGTGAGACTCTCAGATGCAAGTTGTGGCATTCTCTCGTACTATAACCTGTTTATGCATGTTCTACAGCCACACGCAGGTAATTAGTGAGACTCTCAGATGCCAGCTGTGGCGTTCTCTCGTACTTTAACCTGTTTATGCATGTTCTACAGCCACACGCAGGTAATTAGTGAGACTCTCAGATGCCAGTTGTGGCGTTCTCTCGTATTATAACCTGTTTATGCATGTTCTACTGTCACACACAGGTAATTAGTGAGACTCTCAGATGCCAGTTGTGGCGTTCTCTCGTATTATAACCTGTTTATGCATGTTCTACTGTCACACACAGGTAATTAGTGAGACTCTCAGATGACAGTTGTGGCGTTCTATCATATTATAACCTGTTTATGTATGTTCTACAGACACACGCAGGCGCAGTAGTTTAACTTTAACAAGTAGATTATTAATTCGCAGAATTGTCTCAACCCGTCGACATGTATAGCAGGCACGAAGGTTGACCTCTTCCCATACTCATTTTATAGGTATATCATCTACCTATACGCTCTTGTTCTAATACTACACCAAGGTGCCTTGACGGAACTTTCATATGACAAAATCGATAGTTCTGTAATATAGCAATCTGCTCACCTAGTTTCCTATGATGTCAAACGAGTATTCCTCACGTTTACTCTATATTTTCGTGTACAAGTTAGCGAATTCCATCGTGCTGCACTCGCATGCTCTACAACGACACTCGGGTGCCTACACCACATCTTAGCTGCTGATACCGACACTTGGTGCCAGTCGATTTCTTCAGTTTACCGAAGCTTTTCCTCCACACTCTACATCTGCTTACTAGATGGTGCGCAGTAATCTTCTCTCTTTGCTTTCAGGTTGTTACATGTATGAATATCCCAGTCCGCTCAACTTACCTGTGGGGATACTTAGGGTCTACCTGGGTCTGTCGTGTATTTTCTGCTCATCCTATTTTTTCGGCGAATGATAAGCTTTAGATTCAAATAAGCTAGATATCCCCAAGTCTAGTTCGGCCTTCCATCCTATAGTCTCTTTGCTTTCCTAACTTAGCTCCCTACTTTTCTTCTAAATCCTCCTGAGTTTCTTTTTTGCCGGTTTGTCCTCTTCTTTCCTTATTTACCCTTCCAAACGCGGTGATTCTCTGAGCATGCTCTCCGAGTTGATTTACTACATGATTTTTCAACTTTCTTCTCTTTGGGCCTCCGTTATCAATAACATGGTGGTTCTGCAAGAGAAGAAGAAATCGAAACGCTTTATAAGTAGGTAGCTAAGTTCATTCGTGCATGGAAGATGCCGGGAAATTTGTAGGAAGACCATCTCCGTACTCAGCGAATTTGTCATTTGTTATTATTGTTTAGTCCGATTCCTGTGCGAGTTGTTATAAACAAGCGTGACAGGTTTTTTCGCCGTTGGTCTTTTCGCCGTGGGTCATTTCACCGCTTGTCATTTCGCCGCGGGTCATTTCGCCGTGGGTCATTTCGCCGTGGGTCATTTCGCCGTGGGTCATTTCGCCGTGGGTCATTTCGCCGTGGGTCATTTCGCCGTGGGTCAATTCGCCGTTGGTTATTTAGCCGTGGGTCATTTCGCCGTCGGTCATTTCACCGTCGGTCAATTCGCCGTCGGTCAATTCGCCGTCGGTCAATTCGCCGTCGGTCAATTCGCCGTCGGTCAATTCGCCGTCGGTCATTTCACCGTCGGTCAATTCGCCGTCGGTCAATTCGCCGTCGGTCAATTCGCCGTCGGTCTTTCCGCCGCCGGTCTTTTCACCGTCGGTTTTTCGCCGTTGGTCATTTTGCCGTGAGGGCATTTCGCTGAGTCTTGATAATACATAAATCATACCCAACAACGCCCAACCTAATATACTACTGTTATCACTGAGGAAAGTTTCAGCTTTTGGTTTTTCGGGCATCAAAACTTCCCAGGAAAAGAAAGGGTAATAAAAAGAAAAGGTGGAATAAAATGAAAAATAAAATAATTCAAAATACAATGATGCTCAATATCACCGATATTAGTTATGTTCTAAACATGAAATAATGATAAAAAAGAACATCCAACTAAAGTATAACGAATAACAAATTCCAAATCTAGTACTTTACTACAAAGAAATTTAATATCACTTACTGGAAATTAAAATATAATAATTCCCTCACAACTTGCACATCTAATCTATTTACTAAGACCTGACCGAGTTACTAAAATAACTAAGATTTTGTCAATAGGCGGTCCACTTGAGTGTCGTTCTGGCCTTCTTGATGTAGGTCATCGTCCTCACTGACCTTGGCCTATACTACTCTTTAACTTATAGTATCATGACCCAGGCCAGCTTTGATCAAACTCTTGACCTTCATGAGGGTCGACTTAGAATGGACACATGGAGGTCCTTCACGATTTCAAAGACCATTACCTATGCCAGCTTGCTTGAGCTTAGAGATGGCCAAATGATTGGCCTCATAACTTGCGTTGGTGGGCATTTTTGAGCTCTCCGTTTATCTAGTTTTGTAGTGATAACCTAAAGGAGTGCTTCGTGAAAGTTCCTAATTGATCTAAAATATAAGACGATTAAGGGCAGTTAACTGCAAGGTGTGAAAGCTACATGGAACCAGTTGAATTATTCAGCTGCGTCAACTACCAAATGTCAAGTTTCTTGCAGTATGCAAGTACCTATTATTTCATCTGACCTAGCGCCAAGACACCAAAAGTTCAACCACTAATTCTCAAAAGTGCATGAGGACTCAAGAGTGGGGAAGGAGGGTTACAGACACCCAAAAACCACCTGGCTACGGCACTGTATATCCTGTAAACTTGATGAAGAATCATTGATGACCCTTTCAGTTATGTTTTCAAGACAGACAAGTTTATAATCGGGTTCCTCCCAATTTACCTAACTGTCCCTGTAAATTTCTTGAATATCCATCAACAGCTTTTTCAATTATCTTGGTGACAGATGCCGATAAAAACATAACTTTTTGGAGGAGGTAAGAACGTATTTTCTCATACTATGGCATCGCTGATACCATGAACAGTGTCGTTGCCACAAGTGGCCAAATAATGCAATGGTCCTCCCTTAGGTAACCATAGCGTTACCTATAGGCCTCCGGGACGCCTGTCTTTGGTGCCCAAAGCACTTCCTCTCATTTTCCTACGAGTTCCTTGTTTTGATGCTTTGTTGCAATCTCCTTATTTCCGACTTGTTCTCACACGCGTTGATCCTGTATGGGAACACACATTTTATATGTAAGTTCTACGTATCATTTGGCATACTGTATTTACCTTCTTTTTTCCTCTTTTTGTATGATAGGGCACGCTGTACGTAGGGAGGCTTAAACTAGGAATAAACTGTTGATGCTGCAAAGGTCAACCTGTTCTCCCGATTAATTCAAATTGGTAATTTTTTGAGCATCTTCAATAGAAAGCTCTTCGCCTGTAGATCGCGGCCCGCATCCAAAAAATGACCTCTTCAACACCGTTCTACCAGCCATATGCAAGGAGGAGTTCGTGAAATCTAAAGTTTTGTTTTAAAGACTGAAGATTTAGTTTCATAACTAACTAAAGTGGTTATAAAAAAGATTTATATCGTGTTAGCCAGTGTAGGCTTTACTTTTTTGCATTGCTGCTGTTTTTCATCTAGATATCTCTGAATAATTATGGATCTGGTATAATTCTGCGGCCTATTATCCTTATCTTAAAGTCTGCAACTAATTGGCTGTGCAGTTGAGCGATGAATAAAGTATCAAATCAAACAGATGGTTATCGTCTGTCTATTAATGCATAGATGGCTTAAAAATTTTACGTGTGCCAAAACAACAGTCCGATGTTGTTTATTTTGAGCACAAATAGTCACGACTATTATTGAATAACTCTTTCAGCTATTAACTTTTTACACGTATATAATCTTTACACTCACTAAATATTTTGAGTGCAATTTAGGCCCAAATAACCTGCATTTCAGAATAAAATGCTTAGAATATCTACATTTAAAATGTGTCAAAAATTAATGCTAGTTTAATCTCAACTAATCCTAAGTTTCTACAGCGAAATGAGCACTGGACCCTCCCTGTAGAAATAGTGCTATTTCTGCAATAATTACATTGTAGCCTATCTGCTCCATTAATGGTTAAAGACGAGCTTTTGCTAGATGAGATTATAGTATCAAAAGCATGTTCAGTGTCTTGCATAGCATAGTTACGAAAAAAGCATCGTGTAACATCCTTTACCAGACACGCTTTTTTAAAGTAATCTCGCCTGAAAAGCGAAGTTGATTAGCTATTTACAAGAAATCGATAAAAATCCTTTCATTCAAGGTTATGTTTTGTTTGTATGCTGCATAGCCTCTGCTATGCCAGTTCAAGTGCGACAGATTTTTTCAAAAATTAAGTTCAAGAAATAAATAGGGAGATCTAGTATCGTTAATATGAGCGTTACCCTACGCGTTTGGCTTCTAAATTGCAAAAAAAAAATGTTTCAAACTTTCTGCAAGTTTACTCTCGGTGTGCTGAGTGCTAATTAATTGCGTTGCTTTCCGTTGAATAATTTGGAAGAAAATGCTACATCTTTGTTCATCCATGATTTGAGAGTAATGAATCCTTCTAAATTAATACTGTCCGCAAGGTGAAGCCTGTACTTACTTCTTATTGCAAGGTAAAGTATGTCATACATGATACACTGTGGTTAATGAAAATAGCCCGCATATCTACATCATGTTCTCATACGGATATCAAGTTATATTTCCCTATACTGAATGAGACATGCGTAACAGTTTCAGTTCGAATGTCTCATCGTTTTCTTTTTCATAACTTTAGAGCTCCTGTGGCTATGGCTAGTCGCCAGTAAATATCAAGAAATTTCCAACTGCGACCTTGCCATATAATTTCCGTATCGCCCGTGAACTTCCCTTCAGAGAAATATCCTAAACTAATAATAATCTCACAAAATAAATATGATTGTCGACAAAATCATAAAATGTTGACGTTTCAGGATGTTTTCTCCCATTTTCGGAAATGAAATATTTTTGGAAAACATTAAATGGAATAATTTATTTTCACTTTACTAAATAGGGGTGGAAATGTCAGGGAGAGGTGTAAAATATGAATGACCGGGGTATGCTTGGAAGGTCCTAATGTAATGCCCGTACAGTTGGGCGATTTGGAAGCAACTGCCGTGGTACAGTCACTGTGCGGAGCATGGACTAATTAATATACGGACTGGCACACTGCCTTGTGTCTGAAAAGTACCAGACGCTGCTTGCAAAATTAGTTTAGGCTAAGTGAATAAAAATTACTTGTGGTAGCCAAGATACCGGTCCGTCATGTGACAGGATATGAGCGCCTTCGCCACGAGAATATTTCAGTTTATTTATTGATATTATTTGGATCAAAAACTGAAAACAAATACAGGAAATCAGAAAAGTTATCGTAGTGAATAAGTACAGTGTCCCTGGATGCCTGACTAACCACACTACTGGAGAAAAAGGAACTGTCTTCGAGTTGCCAATCGACGAAAATCTACAACGGATGTGGCTTTGTTTTCTAAAACGTGAAGACCTCGATTCTCAGAAGCATTTATTTGTCTGCTACAAACACTTTGCAAATCATTTCGTGCGGAAAAATAACCACAGGTATCGTTTGATTAGCAGCATGGATCCATTTCCTACCATTCCTCCCAACTCTCAATTGATGAGTAGTA
>LQNS02278094.1:63013484-63037903 GCA_001587735.2 Parhyale hawaiensis | reverse complement strand
TACTACTCATCAATTGAGAGTTGGGAGGAATGGTAGGAAATGGATCCATGCTGCTAATCAAACGATACCTGTGGTTATTTTTCCGCACGAAATGATTTGCAAAGTGTTTGTAGCAGACAAATAAATGCTTCTGAGAATCGAGGTCTACACGTTTTAGAAAACAAAGCCACATCCGTTGTAGATTTTCGTCGATTGGCAACTCGAAGACAGTTCCTTTTTCTCCAGTAACGTGGTTAGTCAGGCATCCAGGGACGCTGCACTTATTCACTACGATAACTTTTCTTATTTCCTGTATTTCTTTTCACTTTTTGATCCAAATAACACCAATAAATAGACTGAAATATTCTCGTGGCGAAGGCGCTTATATCCTGTCCGATATCTTGGCTACCAAGTGAGCGTCTGGTTGCATGGCGCTTATATCCTGTCACATGACGTACCGGTATTTTGGCTACCACAAGTAATTTTTATTCACTTGGTCCAAACTAATTCTGCAAGCAGCGTCTGGTATTTTTCAGATACAAGGCAATGTGTTAGTCCGTATATTAAGTAGTCCATGTGCGGAGGAATCAAATTTTGTACAGTAGGAGGAAAAAAGTCAGTTATGGATCGTGATGAGACGTATATACAGATGTAGTCATTATACTGAGACTGATTTTGTTTTATGGATGTAGAGAGTTTCTAAAGTTGTGAATTGTATTGGGTTGGAGAAATCTATAAGGGAGAAGTCGGTCATGTTAAAAAGATTATTTTGTTCAGGATGAAGACGGGGAGCTGAAAGGGTAGGTCTTGCAGGTGGTAAACCTGTTCTGCTGGATATACGTACATGTTGGTTAACGCGGGCTGTGTAATGCTGTCCACTTCTGCCTATTTACGAAGCACTGCAGGTTCTTCCCCGCTAACACACGACGTATGTAGAATCAACGTTGTGAGCTGTGGCACAACGTGCTATGCACGTTAATCTATGGTTTCCAGTTAACGTCGTTGGCATGTCGTATCACAAAGTACTGACAACATGCTAGGTACGTCTGTAGCACCTTATGATACGACATGCTGAGCGGTCTCTTAACACGTTGTGATACAACGTGCTTGACACGTCCCTATCACGTTATAATGCAACGTGCTAAGGACGCTCCCGGTAAGTTGTTGGTACGTCGTGATACGACGTGCTAACAACGTTATCTGGAGCTTCATTGACAATATCAGGTAGTTGTGGAGGTTTTCATAACGTTGTGAGCACGTTGTCTCCCAACGTGCTGGTCACAACAACGTTATCTGGAGTCCACAGATCAACGTGCATAGCATGCTGATCTATGGACTTAGACCTGCTTTCTACGTAGAATCAACGTCAAATTGTTAGCTGAATGCATTGGAATGTGTAGACAATACTGGACAGAAGAGCTGTTGGAGGTATGTCTTTCAATTTAAGATAGAATCCTTTACTAAATGTGTTTTTGTAAGAGAACCTGAAGTTGATATGCGGGTAGGCCACAGTACAGGAAAGGGAGAGTATTTTCATAAGTGCTGCATACGTCATAAAGTTTGTGACGATTTACTGACGTAGTAAGGAATTAGTTTCCCTGCCACAATATGTTTGGGCATCACGCACCCAAGGGTCCCGAGTGCCTTCTCCGCAGGGGATGTAGCATCTGGCCGCAGTTCCTGCTGGCGAGGTTAGTTTTGTTAAGTTAGGTAGGTTCTCTATTTCCTTTTCTGTTCCACAAGGTGGGCTGTCGATCGAGATAACGCACCTACTTCGCGGGACTTCTCTCATCTCTCTCGTGTGGAAGGCCGTGAAAGAGGCCGACCACTCGCGTGTCTCCTACTATGCTTTGCGCCTTGTTTCCTGCCCGTAGTAGCGCACGTAGGCCACGCGACAAATTATGTGGTATTTAAATACTACACACTCATCTCTGTTGGAACGCCTGAGTTGCGGCTACGGAAGTTAAACTAAGTTTATAACTAACTAACTAAGTAAGGAATTAGCCAATCACTGAGTCACAAGTATCAGAGCGACCGCCCAAGGACAGCCCCTCAGTGACTCAGTTATTAATGAGGAGCGAAGGAGAGAGTTTATGTCGCAGACTGCTCTCGGTCCTACTACTATACGCTTAGAGAAAGCCATTCTATGAACTAGCCTGCACAATGAAATATCACTTATTACACATACCACTGCCAACAGTAATGCCTCGGCAAGTGAAATAGCTACGAAGCTGCGGTTTATCGGGTATATTTTATCAGTAACACATTTGGAAGAACGATCACACCAGGGACCCTGCCAGCTGTTCATAGCCATTGTTCTCGTAACTCTGGTAGCTCTGCTAGTGCTAGTGACGCGTAGCCGTCAGCTGGGGGTGACCCTGCCAACCCTTCTTTATGAAAGTACTCTGCTTTTTCTGTACTGTGGGTATGCACCGGAGAGGAAAATTTTCACAGAGTTTACTGTATCGTCGGCGGTTTTGCTGCAGTATGGAAGGGAATGAAAATAAGTCTAAATTTACGAACAGTAGGCATAGTAATGCCGGGATCATATAGTTTGTCCAGAACTAGTTTACAGTAATGATCTAAAAGGCGATGTGGATAACCATTATTCATGAAAAATGTTGGAAAAAAATCTACTTCATTTGAAAACACTGGGCAAGAGGATGATAAGTGATGTGCCCTAAACAGTAGAGTTTTGATAACATGGATTTTAATGATTGTAGCTGTGACTGAAGTAGCTAGTTGCGAGGCCTGAATATGCTGGTTTTCTGTAAGCTCTAGTGGTCTTGTAACCATGAGTCTTGTAACCATGATGTCTAAAAAGGCTCTTGAATAGTTTGATTGGTTCTCAGCAGTGAACTTTATGTTGGGTTTGTTTGCTATTTAGCTATTATAGAAATCAGTCTGAATAGTTTGGGTCTATGAAGATAAGAAAAGAATCGTGTACACAACGATTATAGTGGATGATTTGAAATTATGTACTTCGGCAGTCACTAAGCCTCATTTCTTCGTGATAGCATTAAAAATGTTGGCTAGAAAAGAACCGAGCTGGGAGTCTATGGAAACTCCTTCGATTTGTTTCTATTTATTGGAAATGAAACTTGAATCTTTAATGTTCAGACTGAGAAAATTTTAGAATTAGGTTTGTCCATGTAGTGGAACGAGTCAGTGTTATCAAAAATTTTCCTGCATATAATAGCTAGGGTATCGTCTATCAGATATATTGGTATCCACACCACCTTTAAAATCATTACTGCAAACTATTTCAGGATAAACTCTTTAATCCCGGTATTACTAAGCCTACTGTTCGTAAATTGGACTTTTTTCTAATCCCTTCCATACCAGAGCAAAACCACCATTGACAGTCAACTCTGTGGAAAGTTTCCTCTTTGAAGCCGACCCGCGAGTAAACTTTAGGTTCTCATACAAAAACACGTTTAGAATAGCATCCTATTTTGATTTCCAACACAAATCTCCCACAGCTCTTCTGTCCAGTGTTGTCTACAAATTCCAATGCAGGAGCTGTGACGCTTCTTATGTAGACAGCACTGGACAGTATTACAAAGCCCGCGTTGACCAACATTTATCTATATCCAGCAAAACAGGTTTACCACTTGCAAAACCTACCTATTTTAGCTCCCGTCTTCATGCAGAAAAAATAACCATCTTTTTAGCAAGAAGGACTTTTCTATTATAGAGTTTTCTGACCAATTAGAACTCACAACTTTAGAATGTCTCTACATCCTCGATTTAATGACTTCAGCTGTACCGTTCACTACAATCCATAACTGACGTTTTTCCTCCGACAGTAAAAACTTTGAACCCTCCGCACAGTCACTGTACCCCGGCTGTTGCTTCAAAATCGTCCGACTGTACGAGCTATGACATTAGGACCTTCCTAGCTTACCCCGGTCATTCGTATTTACTACCTCTTCTTAACAACGTCTCAGCCCCTAGTTAGTAAGGAAAAAGTAAATTATTTCTGCTAAACTTTTTCAAACATTACATTATTTCTAAAGATACGACAACACGTCCCGAAGCGCTAACACTTTATGATAATTTGTCGACACTAATATTTTTTATGTGTAATATCCTTGGTTTTAGTTCACTTTCTCTGGGGGTAAATTTTCAAGGGTTCTGCCATTGGCACCTACGTACGCAAATGCTAACAATGCATGACGTCCTCTACAGCCTGTCCCAACGCACACCTCGTCTCCGTAGCTGTGTTGGGATATGGCTTTATATTTATATATGTTGCGTGTAAGTGTGTGTGTACATACAATAATTAGAGTGTTCACGTAAAATATACAACAATACTAATTAAATGGACAGGGATTATGAATGAGACACTAATTGACGCTGCAGTGAACTGCGTTAATACGTCACACAAAGGGATGCACAATTTGATTAGAATGACTAACTCAGTTGCCCAGTCAAAACTTCGGCAATTAATTGCAGCCCTAACTAACCGCCTATAAATTTTCATCAAGTGTACAAGAAAGGGGAATTTGGCACCAAATTGACGACAACATAATGAAGAACATCAGCAGCATGAAATGTGTTACAGTGTGTGTGTGAAGCGGGAGCCTTCACCAATGAAAATGCAAGGCGAGTCAGAAAGAGCGAACACGACAATATGGACATATATATACAATGTTAATATCTATGGCATGCACAGCGTTAGAACATATCTCACCTCGGGTATCATACGCAAAACACGCCGTGTTTAGTGTTTACCGCGATAATATGCTGTGGGAGAAAGCACCAATGTGATCGTTTGCTATTTATTCTATACCAAACACATTGATTCCCTAGCCTACGCTATGACACACTTAACATGATGTGTAGCAAGGAATAAGTCGGACAAAAGACAGGCGTACTTTGAAATTTACTTAATGTCTAAGTTCACGAGAAGACCTAGCATTTGACATAAAGCGGTACACGTGCTAGCTGTTAACATTACCACATACATAAACTAGTGTTATACATAATGGAGTTGCATAACAATTTAGGACGATAGCATCATTGACCCATTTGGATGGTACAATCTTTCCTTGAGTATCCGGTCGTTTTGCTCCACTTTAGACGGCACGGTCGGCAGAAGGATCCCGTCACAGAGCCGAGTTCTCTTCCTTCATGCTATTACGATTATGGCTTGATGGTTCGTTTCTCAGTTCGTTCCCTCTGTTGGGAGATCGAAATCTCCATTAATGTTTTAATTTTTTCGCATCTGCATTATTTTACCATATCTCATAATACAATTTCAGAAACAATCGCAGAAAATCAGTTAATTCGTTATATGAACTCGTCATTTAAAAAAAAATCAGTATTTAGCTGACAGTTACGTTACAAAATGTGAATTTCAGTGTTCAACATGGTCGATGATGCTCGCGTCTGAGATTCACTTACCCCGATGCAGCGCAGTTTTCATCTAAAAAATTTATCGCTGCCCCTCCAAACTGACTTCTGAATTTCGCCAACTTCAGTGCCCAATTAAATGCTTTAGCATAAATAAAGAGCGAAACTTCTAGTATAAGCTTCTCAGCACTTTCTCGAAGTGATCGTCCCGAAATAATTAAAACAGTGGCTATCAATTGCCAGACTATGAATGCACTGCACTAGGCTGTGATCAGCAAATCTTTTGCAACAATAATCAAAATTTCGCACACGACTAAGCTGTTTGCAGGGATCTGAACACTCGCGGCGGAGTTCTGAACAACACCCGATGAACAACACCCGAACGCCGTTCTATGCTCTCATCAACTGAACCACCCCCATACTTCGGTTGAAACTTCGGTTCAAACTTTAGTCTCTTTCCCGTATGGCTCATCTTCATTGGCCGGCTGACGGCCCCAAAGAACCAATGCCCGCTGGTCTTCAATTTCCTCGTAAATTTCTTTCACTGTTATTGGCTGCTTCATGTTTGAGTCCACGTGGACATTTCTTCTCACGCCTCGAAGTAACATTATCTTGCTCCGTAGAAGCAATAAATTTTTGGAGACTGGCGAAGTGGCCTGGTTTATATTGCTCACCGCCCTGGCCGGCTCCAATTTCGATGCGGTAAGGGCCACATCCTGCCAGCCTTGGTCCACTGCGCGTCCTATGGCTCCTTCCTATATATAAGCCAGTGTCTAAACATAAGCTTTTCTTCAAAACAACCCCCATTCAATAGGTGTTTCCCAGAAAGCTAAAAAACATTTCCCAGAAAACTAAAAAAGAATAATCCTGTATATTAATAATTAGTCTAGTTAATTACCTTAATTTTTATGATAACCTAGCATTTTCGCGTATTTTGACATGTATATAAATTGACTACGTTTGATTTTCCCACATCCTAACGATATCGTAACAGCTGCTTTATCTTGGAAAACTCGAGATCACGCGTTACCAACTGACTGTCATACCTTGAATTAGTACAGTACAAAAACAAGTTTGCATCCATGAGATATGAGGAACATATTGTGTACACCAAGTGGGAAAGAATCATTATAGAAAGGTCTTGAAGGATGTCCCTGAACCGTACAACACCAACAGCACCATTGAGTCTAATTTCATGTAGTGCTATCTCGACAAAACATAATTTGTAAATGGAACTCGTAACGAGGGCTTGAATCCTATAGCCTTCATTACAGGTTCTTTCCAAACTTAAATACTATGACCCTCCATTGATAGCTCTGTCTAACTTTAATCCCATGGCCTTCCATTGCAGGCTCGGTCTAAACTTTGATCCCATGACCCTCCATTGCAGGCTCCGTCCAAACTTTAACCCTTGACCCTCCATTGCAGGCTCGGTCTAAACTCCCCAAGCGTAGACGACGTGTGCTGCCCGCGCAGCAGCCACGACGGGTGCGCCAGCCCTCCTGCCTCGCTCCCGGCGAGAACAAACCCGCTGGCATCAGCATCTCGAGACGCATGAACACGTGTAAGATGCAGCAGACACAGAACAAAAATCCAGGTGAGCCACAGCTCATGGTTGTATTCTGTCTTGTGTTATTGTGCAGGCTATGCAGTCGCTGCCAGGCTGGGTGTGCACTACTAACATTGCAAGTGACTGTGGTATTGACTATGTGCAGTAGAGTTTATTGCTGATGCGCGAAATAGCTATAAATTGTTCAGCTAAAGCCCTACGTAAAATATTGAACTTTTTTTCTTAAGGAAGCAGTAGTTGGCAAGCTTCGTATTTTGGCTGATGCGGCTGTTGGGAAGTCTAACTCACATGTACTTCACTAACAAAACTTACGAATTCATTAGTGACATGCTTTGTGTAGTCAACCCCATTGATGGATGGTTTGCTAGTGCGGATGTTCAACTGATTACTATTGTAAATTCAATGGATTATTTCCTGTCGGGTCTTGTTTGCGGTTGCTCTCAACAATTCAAAGAGATAATGTCTCACGAGCATCTTCTCGCTTGTGTCCGCTCTCTATGCTGGATGATGAATTATACTCGTTTTTTCATTTGATATCACAGACCATTGGCCTAAATTTACATCTCATTCACTTATCTCGGCGAACCATATGCAGGAAGATTAGTTTGTAATGAAAAATGGGTAGTTTCGAACTTTCAATGTGCACGCCTTTGTGCTCGAGACCAGTCTTACTTTTTCTCTGTGGATAGCTTGAACCTAGGCCCGACCACATTCTGTTCGCGGTTCCTCTGGCTTTGTTTTGGACTCATAATCTCTGTTGAAGTGCCTAGATTTTATACGAGCATCCGAGTGTCAAAAAAGTGATGCCGAAGACCACCAAGGTAAGCTGGCCACAATGTGCGTGCTTGTTGTCTCTCTCTGACGTTCACACGATCACTTCACAGCTTGAGCAGCTTCAGCACATGCTCTTGAGCAACTATAGCGTAGTGTGCTTATTGCCTAGCTCAGTAGTAGTCTGCTATGCCAGGGTGGTGTTCGAGGAAGGAAACCGCTAAGAACTCCCGAAGTTAAACCTCATGTTAAGCTGAACTTTGAGGTCACGCCTTCAGAATTCTACCCCATGGTGAAATTGACGACATAGCTTCGAAAGTTCCGCCACAGAGTAAAATTGAAGGTATAGCTTATAAAATTTTACCCTGGGGTGGAGTTTGAGATCGAGCTTCTAGAACATTACCACAAGGTGAATTTTACTGTGTAGCTTGCAGAATTGCACACCAGGGTGAAATTTAAGATTTAGCTTCCAGGATTTTTAGGGGTTTTCATTGAGTTCGCTGGTATTTCCAACGAAAGTCACCTCGTAGACCACCCTGCTGCTGTCTCTCACTATACTCTTGTATATAAAAAACTAGCTAGGTCTGTTGACTAAATGCTCTCTTGATCGAGTAAAATTTTGTTGTTGCTGCGACACTTAGGTAGTGTATTGCATCTTGAGCTAGTGCTACGTGCTAAGTGCAGTGAGTGAAATCCTGAGTGTTTCAAAATTTCATGTAATGTTCTATGGACTCGCATAATGCTACAAATGGTAGCATGATTAAACGGTACCGTTTGCAAGCTGAGCTGTCGAGTTTTTTCTGTTATTTTAATTTTAAGGTAATTGATTTAATTTATTCCTGTTGCTAAAAGTGAAACTTTCGCAATCAAATTAAATTATTTAATCTGATTAAAATTAAAATAACCGGAACAAAGCTGGACACTTTTGGGTATAAATGGTAAATGTTTAATCAACAACCCATTTGTAGTTCATGACATGGACGTAACCCAGACTTTTGAAACACACAGTAGTTCTAGGAAGGTTCTATTAGTGCTCTCTGCTCCATCTATCGCGAACTGTATTAAGCCGCTCTTCTATAGTGCTACAGTGCTGGTTCTTGTTTTGTGCTCTGGTGCTTGGGTTGTGACATAACATTATTGGTATGATATGTTGGCTCGGGTATGTTTGTTGTGCCTGTGGTGCTGCAGTTTTACTTCATATTAGAACTCTCGTCTAAACATCAAAAAATCGAGTAATTTTTCTTTCTCGTCTTTGTAAATATAATGCTTCACAAATGCCAATATGCTATTCAATTTTTCAAATGCGTCAGCATTTTTGTATAGAATATTAAAAAATTGATGCAACATTTTGCTCTGTTCATGTGTACATACTCCTATATTTCTATCACTCAGATAAAGATGAACGGTGTATCATTTGGTTAACTACTTCAATGTTTGTTCTATAAAATCCTAGTATGTAATTTCTAACAATGTTTAGAGATAAAACCTTACAAATAATTGATTTCAGTACGGCATTAGGAAATTAGGTTAATTAATGCTGCTGAAACTCCTGTGAATATCTTTCTTGTTTTAGACAGTGGCATTGTTATGGAACATATGGAGTGCATCCTTTGTTCCAAAAATTTCAAGTTGCCAGTATAGTTTGTGGCATACCTGAGATTGAGACTAGGCACCTATCGTATCTAAACCATACCTATCCTACTCTAACCTAACTTACACTTAACTAAACCAACAAACGAAACGTATACTCTGTGGTAAGCTACATACTATGCCCGAGTCAATTTCAGTTTCGGAATTTTAAAGTTGAAAATCAACTCTGTTCCATGGGTTTCAGCTACCGAAATCTAAGAAGCGCGCTAGAAAACAAAACTGGCCTAACTTACCCAATGAAAGAATCTTGTACATACAGTAGAAACTAAGCACCCTACAGGGTGGATACCACGAGGCACATACACTGTAGCTTATCTTCTAAACTTCTGAAATGAACACTATATGTAAGCTGTCATCAATTGGGAGAATTGCATCTAGATACTCTAATCTTGGTGCCATTATAGCAGGCGCCCTACCTTGATGATTCTATTATGGTGGGCGTTCTACTCCCATGTTTCTATTATGGTAGTACCCCTAACCTAACCCCTAGTTTAACCCAACAGCTAACCTAACTCCTACCGCAACCCCTAACGTAGCCCCGAACCTTATCTAACCCCTAGCCTAACCCCTTAATCTAACCTAACCCCTGTCTTAAAACAACCCCTAGCCTAACTTCATTTACCAACAATAGCTTAGTCATGGCATACGGTAGAGCAACACCCGTTGGTAGAGCGCCTACTATAATACCACCCAAATCTTATTAGTTTTAACTTCTCCTGTACTTCGGCCATGAGCGTTGATTTCACTACTTTTTATTGTGTTTCAGCCTTTTCTTTAGGGTGGAAACTTAGTACAAAGTAACGGAGACAACTCTTATGCCTGAAGTTCCAATCGAACTAAGGCGAATGCGATTAGCTGCAGTCGACAGAACTGCCCCAATAAACGACGCTAATATCTGCAAACTCACGCAACTCTTTCAGATCACTGCCTACCTTCAGCAAAGTAAATAGGAGAGCTCCAGTTAATTACGGTGTTATGTTATGAAACGGGATGACTCCCCCCCTTATACCGTCTCCAGCTATATTCATTTGTGCATTTCAAGCTTTCCTGAATAGCGAGAGTTTTAATAACTCCTAAAATAGTCGTTTTTGTTTTGAATTTCACCATTACCACCTGGTATAATAAAACAAATAAAAAACAAAGGTTTAGACACGCACGTAGTGCAAATAGGAACCGACAAAGTTGTTGTGCTTCGTTTAATAATAATTTGTTGTAGCTACTTCGCAAGTTCAAGAAGCTCTAAGTCTAGCCAGCTCGTGACTTCCCTGACAAAAATTTCCTGCCATTGGGTAATCTTTCCTCATTCATCAGCCGTGAGTGTCGGATTGATGGCCCTAAGTATGTGGGATATAACATCCAAAGGCAGTTTCAGGCGCAGTCGTTGTTACTTCCATAACCAACGTTACACTAAGAGATACTTATAAAGCCGTTATATCTTTCGTAATAACGTAATTCTCTGCATCTTGTAAGTAATTTTATTGGCCCTGTCACACGAGGCTATTGGCCCTGTCACAAGAGGGTATGGCCCTGTCACAAGAGGGTATGGCCCTCTCACAGGAGGGTATTGGTCCTGTCACATGAGGGTATTGGCCCTGTCACATGAGGGTATTGGCCCTGTCACAAGAGGGTATTGGCCCTGTCACAAGAGGGTATGGCCCTGTCACACGAGGGTATAGGCCCTGTCACAAGAGGGTATGGCCCTGTCACACGAGGGTATTGGCCCTGTCACAAGAGGGTATTGGCCCTGTCACAAGAGGGTATGGCCCTGTCACACGAGGGTATTGGCCCTGTCACACGAGGGTATGGCTCTTATCACAATATTTTACAAATTATGTTCTGTGAAACATGACAAAATAATTATGCTTCAGCTTCTATTTTACTCTCTTTATGACCAGCATGTGCAGTGCCCCAGTGTCGTGTGAATAATGTACCATTAACTTTGATATGTTGCATCGTCTGTTATTACGTTTATGGGAGGGTTTTGTGCGATCCCGATGCATCTTAATTTATAATTATGGTAAGAAAAAATTCAATTCTCTAGTATGTTCTAAGCTTTAGTCATTCTGTTTGTGAAGCCATCATAATACTTTACATATGAAAAATTGGTGTAGAGCAATATACAGATCTCTTAGATAACACAGCAGGTAGAGAAAAATGCTCCATAGTTGAGCAAACCATGTGCGACGCTTTCTTTTCCTGGTAAGTGTTTAAGAGAGGGGCTCGGGTAATTTTCCAATTTTTTGTACAATAAATCGTTTTTCTTGCGCCAATTATCAATGTATACACATTTTAAGTCGGCGCATTGAGTTATCTCTGAGTTATAACGCTTTAAAAGTTTTTATTTTCTCCTATATAAAAGTGAAGACGACAGGCTGACAGCCACCACCACCCTTAGTACGATGAAGCTTGTCAATAGTGAAGCCATCGGTTAGGCCGAGAACTAAGCTTAGGTAAGGCAAGGTAAGTTCTTCTAGGGACCTATATTTGCTAGCAGAACCTGCCTTGCCTCCCTAACCTAGGTTCTCAGCCTAACCGATGGCTTCATTCTATCACACATTCTTGCGTAACTCAGCGCATTCGTTCCTTAAGACGCGGTTAGGTAAGCTTACCTTTTAAAATCAAGGTGAGGGCAAAAACGATTGACCTTAAACACATTTTTAGAAATTTGATCTAGACCTGAACGTTTCAACCCTATAGGTCATCATCAGCATTCTGAAACAACAAATATAAGAGGATTCACTGCTTGTACGAAACTAGTTCTAGTTCTAATTAGCCAAAAACAAAATACAACAGCTCTTCAATTGGGGGCTATCTTCAAGGGGTAGGACGACTGCATGTCGTTAAGGTTCGGTTTCAGTTTGTTAATGAACAGAGACTCGAGCATTCGCAGGTTGGAACTTGAATTTGCACTACCAAGAATTGAAAAGTTTTGTTGTAAAATGGGACTATTGCACTGTTCTGCATGCTCGCGTTTGCTGAATAAGAAAGGGAATTTAAGGGGTTGCCAATCCTTAAACTCCTACCCATAGGCTCGAAAGCTCTAACTCTTAGTGCGCGCGTGGAAAAACCCACGTACGCAGAACCACAGAAACATACAATGGGCAACAGTACTGGTAAGCCATAGAGAAGAGCATATGAGTAGGAAGCTTATCCGTATACGTAAACATTGTGCCTATCTCAAAGTTCTTTACTAAAACAGATCGAAAATTTATGCACATGAAATATTTATTCACTAGGGACACCAATTCGATTGTAGGTTTTTTCCAATTCAGGACCGAAAAAAGGCAGAGAGACAAACAGCTTCTTCTTCTATGCGGTCAGAAGCACAGTTCGGGAAGAGTATTTGCTATCTAAAAGTTTCTTCATAAAACCATGAACTAAATGCAGTGGATAGCCGTTTCTTGAGAAGTAATCTTTTAAAAAGTCAATTTTTTTATGCAATGATACATAATCAGAACGAATTTCGTAACTGGGACAAAGAAAGCTCCTAATACTAATAATTTTGAATCTAAATGAAGAGAAACTAAGTACTTTTCCTATGTGCAGTAGAACTGAAATTATCTCCATCAAAACGTTCAGGTGTAGATCAAATATTTAATAATTTCTTTTAGATCAATCATCTTTGCCCTCACCTTGATTTTCAATTGGTGCTGTGTTTACAACCGAACTTGATTAATACCTTATAAAAGTGATCTTTTATTCATATGAATTTTTTTGTTTCGTTGCTCATTGTAGAAAATAATGGAGGCGCTTGGGCTTGTTTTGGTTCTGTTTAACAAACCGATGTGTAGCAAGATATCTATCGAAATGGTCTGCACAGCGTCCAAAGCAAGCCACGGACGATCGTCCGTCGCTTGACGATAAGCATTTGTACACCGTTTCACGGTGTCACTGACATAGGAGAAAATGAAAAGTTTAAAGCGTTACAACTAATAAAAAATGTTTTGAGCCGACTTAAAATGTGTATAACATGGATGATTGGTAAAAGAAAAACGATTTAATGTACAGCAAAATTGAAAAATCACCCGGACCCCTCTTGTAGACATTTACCTTTTTTTCCGAAACGTAAAGTCCCCTTGTCTGCTTTGGATCCTGCCGTAATTCCATCAAACTTTTAACCCTCCATGACGAATGTACTTAGGCTAAACACGCTGTATAGAAGTATGGAGATCTAGAGACACAGTGTAGTTTATGTTATAGCAACTCTGTCAATAAGGGGACCGTAGGAAATCAGACCCTAAAAATTTTTAAAAGTCGTTTTTCATCACTAATCAGTAGCTATACATTAGACATACTCGGAGGAAAAATTTTAGGCAGCCAGTGTAACCCTAAAGGGGTTGAATAGGGGGATGGGGGAGGGGTATGGGTTTTTTGTAACACTTCAATTTTTATTACAAAAACTTTTTCATTATTCGGCCGATCTTCATGAAACTTGGCAGAAACATGCAAAATTGAAAATTAATGTGGGTTGCACTCATATACTTTTTCGAATTATTTTCGCCATAGAAAACGAGTTATTCAAAGAAAACGGGTTTCCCGCCAAAACCCGTTTTCTTTGAATAACTCGTTTTCTATTGCGAAAATGGGAAAAAGTATGAGAGTCAAAAGCTTTTCTTTTTTATTTTACATATGTGTACCAAGTTTCATTAAAATCGGTACATAAATGAAAATTTCCCCCAGCTGTGTATTTGAAATTGATGTGAAGAAATTCCCGCCAAAGGTTTCAAATTTGATTTTCTCATTTTTGTTCCGATTTCAATGAAACTTGGTACACGTATGTAAAATCAAAAAGGAAGAGCTTTTGACTCCCATTGTCCCATTTTTGCCATAGAAAACGAGTTATTCAAGGAAAACTGGTTTTGGGGAAAACCCGTTTCCTTTGAATAACTCGTTTTCTTTGGCGAAAATTGGAAGAAGTACGCGAGTGCAACCCACATTCTATTTTGGTTTTACATACCTGTGCCAAGTTTCATCCAAATCGGTGCATAAATGAAAAAGTTTGATCACCGTCGCGTTCTCGAATTTTCCCAAAAAAAAGTTTTCAGCCGAAGGATTCAAATTTGAGGTTATATTTACTAGCGAATTTTAATGAAATTCGCTCAATTTGTACACATATATCGTGTGCCTGGACAAAAGGCAAAAGAATGTCAATACAACTGAAAGTCTGATTGCTATCTGACGTACAATGTATATTTTAGTAGCTTTTGCATTTCGGTGAATATATCACATCTAAGTTATTGATCTTCAAATGAACGCCACTCAGTGAATAATGCACCAAATATCATGATTTTTTTAAATCAAAGGAAAATAAATTTAGAACAATCGTAAGGATTAATTTTTTCAAAAATTTTGTTAAAAAAATGTGACAAGGGATTTTTAAAAAAAAGTGATAGAAGTATATATATTTTTTTAATTTAAAAACTAAAACGAAATTCAAAAATCTAAATCCATACGATTGTCGTCAATTATCAATAGTGTATATGTACCAAATTTATTTCAAATTGAGTGAAAAATGAAGGCTGGGCGTAAAAAACAAAATTGAAAAAAAAAAGTTAATATTTATTTTCCCTTTGATGATTTCGAAATTTTTACTATACGGAAGTGTCTTTTACATTATATACAAGTTTGAGTTCATAAAACACAAGAAAAGAGATGAAAAACCCAAAAAGTACGATTTGCGTGTATTCCTCGCTACGGTCCCCTAAACATTGCACGTTCCAACGCCACATGAACGAGGCTCAGAATATGTAGATCCATTTCTTCCCGAGTGAAAGTTCACTGAAGCACTGCGATCAGTCCACAGTCATGTTAGGAATCAGTTTCGCAAATATTCAAGTAAGGTGCTGTGTGTTAGTTTTGCTGCACAATGCTCGTGAGTGTTCAGTAACCTGGTCACTCTCCACAGGATCCAAAAACCTTCAGTGCACTTGGTTTGTGTTTAGAAATACAGGATCGTCTCGAAACTTTCCTTGTGTTTCTTACTCGAAAATACAAGTGACCTCTAAATGTAAGCCTGATACAATGAATGCAGTTGGTATAAATTGAGCCGTTTCAGATATTGTAAATCGTCAGTTTGTACAATACTAAGGGTACACTGGCGAATGACTAAAATTTGGTAATTGGCCTTTAACATTTCATGAGTTACCCTTCGCGGTGCACTGAAGTCGAAACATAACCCAAGGAGAATTTTTGTCTGCCTCTAGAAGCTGTTCTTTGATTTTAGCTACTGGAACCGCGAAGAATTTTGTTGGGAATAGCCATTTTCAGTACAACTTAGTGTGACGCTGGTTGCTGCTAACGACGTGCTGCTCTGACTCCCCTTCGTTTTTGGTGGGTCTGGAGCAGAGGTCCAAAGTCAGGGGTGCAGTTGGGGGTAAAACACTTCAGGTATTTGTGTAGAACTTATAGGTAGCAATGGGATTAACGAGTCCCACGGTTTATCCTGGAATATATTAATGCACTACTTACAAATACAGGTTGACTAATTTCATCCGAATTATAAAATCGTAGGTATTTTAATAGTGGTCTGGAGAGCTCAACTTACTTCACCTAGTCTGCTTAACTTCCATGTTGATTTCGACCACACCAGTACTCAGAGAGGCAGTTGGAAATTAAAGATTAACTTTTTGTCTAGTTGAGGATATCTAATGATTAGCTACCAACAACCGACTTGTGTTAATATTTAAGACTATTTTGTGCTGCAACTGTCACACTGCAATAATATTTGATCGAGCTATTGAATATTAGGGGAACGGCACCGCAACTTTGAGTGAAGTGAGAATGCATGAGGCAAAAAGAGGTTGAGAACTGCTGTTGTGACACCTAGACTTCTGTGCCAGCATTGTTGCTATTATTAACCTTGTGTGCAAGTCGTCGTTCTATCGTTTGCATGCCTCTGTCAGTTGTGATAAATCATATTACTTTCAGGCTTTGTTTAACGATGCTTGTAAATATAAGCTGTATGTCATGTCTATCATAAATGACCAAGATGAACTGAATCATTTCTTTAGTCTGTTAAATGAAAATAAGTGTGTTTTGAATTGATTTTGCACCCTTCGTACTCATTCACCACTTCCCCATCTCTGCCATCGTTCCCCCACCAAATAATCACAATCTGTGTCCTGCCACTGGCACCACCTATATGCTTACACATCACGTCGCTTACGACCAGTCCCAACGCCCACCTCTGCACCGTAGTTTCCATATCTTGATTATCTCACTTGATACCAACTCACTCATGCCATGAAATCGCACTAGCACCATAATTATGGCACACACGTCTGCTCCACATGGCCACTGTAAGCAAGCTCCAGCAGTCTCATCGCACACCTCTGCACCGTAGTTTCTGAGTCTTGTTTCCTTCACCTGGCTCCAGTCCCTGTTAACTAACTATAAAATAGCGCAAGCACCTTGTTTAACACAACTCTGTTGCACATGTCCGCTGTATACCAGTTTACATCATGAAACTACAAACTTGACACCTGGGATTCTCAAAGTGCTGTCGTTTTCCTGTCCCTTGGTTTCCACCTGAGTTCCTAGCACTCACCTTCTTCTCATTAAATAAATACTGAAACATCTATTTTTTCCAGTACTTCTCATCTTGAAAATAAAATTACTCCCCCAATAGAATTTTCATAAAAACTGCCTATCCAAGCGTTTTAAGTAGTTGAATTACCTGGAAATTTGTTTTCAACATACCTGAATACATGTTATAAGACTATTGACTGTAATCTCTGCTAGACGGACGTTAACACTAGGTATAGCTATGTAGAAAGTACAAACTTTGAAAAGTAAAAAAAATCGTTATGACACCTATCATAAAACTCTACATTTAAAAAGTATACCACGAAATACATCACAGAAAGTCAACACTTTTAGAAATACACCACGAAATTTACCGAAAAAAGTTCCAAACTTCAATAAAATATATCCCTAAGTATCTTATAAGAGTCCAAAATTTTATGAAATACATATTTCGGAGTTAGTAAAGTAAAGGGTAGTACACAAGATTATGTTTCACCAGCAGACCTTCCCAAAGTACAGTACCAGTGATTTATTTATACCCTGTTAAGATGAGGCAGAAAGACAATCAGCTTAGCTGGCGCTTCAGTAACTACACCGTAGCACTTGTACCTGTATCACTTTGGTTGTGTTATTGCTTTGCATATCTTTAGTTTTTGGCAATAATTGTTCCATTGATCTTAGTTATACAGACGTGTGATATGTCATTCACATTACGGTAAATATTTAAATTTTGTACTTGAAGTTGCTCTTAAACATATAATATGATGCCACAAAGATGTAAATGATGCTCAGAGTGAAAATTTTCCTCAAAATGCAAAATATTCTTCAATATTCCCCATGCTAAACCAATACTCTTACTTTAAGATTATTCTTGCATCTGTGCAAATCAATCCTCATGAACAATATAGTACTGAACCTGTAAAATATTCGTCGGTGTGTAACATAAACTCCAGTACGTGAAATAATCAGCAATATAGCAAAATACACAATATTTGTATAATTTGAAACAATGGTGAAATGTACAGGAATGATGTATAAATATAATCAATCTGTAAAATAATTCTCATTAAGTAAAATGTTCACTGTGTAAATCATTTGAGTATCTAAGATAATTCTAAATAAGTATGTACAAACCTCGATATGATTAATCTTGATTCTCTAAAATCATCCTAAAAATCTGATATAATAATCCGTACCCCCTGGGAATCCAACTTTCTTTCCTACTTTTTTTCTTACCACTAAATGTTATTATACTCCCAATAACAGTGTTCTTGTTCTTTTCTTCATCTTTCTTCATTCCCGACTTTCAGCACCCTGACCGTTGATCCTCCTCCTCCTCTTCCTTATATGGAACAGCGCGTTGTAATTCAGGAGGCTTAACCTAACACTTCAATCTAATGCGCCTAAAATAACCTCAGCATATAGAAATGTTCTATATGCACAGCTGAACATCATACGTCTCTTCATTAAACAATAAGTTCAGTCTTGCATCGCCACCTTCGATCCCTGTGAGCTCTAAAAGTTCAAATGCAATACCGTAATTACCCTCTTCTTCTGTATCCTAAGTGTCTTCTATTATACTATTCATCACAATGCAGATTTAAGTGGTAACTTGAGGAGCTCCGATTTTGCACGCCCCAAACGTGCCCATTGATCATCTTCATTACATTTAGGTCTACTTTGTACACCTTCCTTAAGGTGTATTAGCTCATTCCTCAACCTGAACTTCGATTCCTTAAGCCTGACCACTGTAGCCAAATCACTGACTAAAATTATTATACAGGAAGTAGATCACAGAGAAATCAGCTCAATTCCAAGAAAAAAACTGTATTGTTTGCCGAAGTTTATTCCACATATTTTAACCACCACAAAATCGCTCACTGTATATAATGTTTTTATAACATTTTGTTATGTATTCCTATTAAACAGTGTCTCAATTGAAAAAGCTACCTTGTTTGTTTTGTTCCAACATTGTCATAAATTTAAATTAAAACTCAACATGCTCAGTTTCCAGTGTATTTAGTCAGTATCGCGAGAAGAAACTTAAACCTCACAGCAAGTGTCCGCGATATCCCTTCTTCCACCGATGTCTTTCTGCTCTGCCACTCATATCTCGCTATTGTTTGATTTTGTTATTAGATAGCAATACCATCGTTTATATATTTCTTTCTTGAGTATTTGTATCATGTTTAGCTGGGCACAGTGCATACGTTTGCGTATAGTAGGCCACATGGGCAGTAAAACATAGACGGACATCGCAATTCGCATGCACGGCCGTACACGATTACACCATTATAAGGCTCTTCGGCACGTAAGCGTAGCGTTGAAATTGACATTCATTTGTCAATTTACTGAGAAATCGGAAGGTACAGTACTGCGGCCAACTGTGCTACGTCGCCTAGTCCTAGAGCCGCTAAAATACTTTTCGGACCATCATCTGTTGTAGCTAGTGATAGTTTTCAGCGACTCTGTATAATTTTAACTGCTTCGCCGGTAAAAAGTTTGACAAAGATCTTGCACCGTGAACTGCCGCTGCGACTAACACCTTAACGCATCGTTTGAACTGTCAACTGTTGTTGCGACTAACACCTTAACGCATCGTTTGAACTGTCAACTGCTGTTGCGACTAACGCCTTAACGCATCGTTTGGACGGTCAACTGCCGCTGCGACTAACGCCTTAACGCATCGTTTGGACTGTCAACTGCCGTTGCGACTAACACCTTAACGCATCGTTTGGACTGTCAACTGCCGTTGCGACTAACGCCTTAACGCATCGATTGGACTGCCAGCTGCTGCAGTGGTTGACACTTCAAAAAACTGCTAAGAGCTAAATATGATGGCTAACATTTTAACAATGCTTCTGGCCTCTAAGAGGACTTATGATGGGCCGTAGGGTTATATCGGTTAGGTTCATCCATCCCATATTATAGGGATGGATACCGCATAACAAGCCTAAACCTTAGTAGAACCTTCGGGACATCGTTTTTCGTGCCCACGTGCTTTCTTCATATTCATTCTGCTAATGCTACTTAGTTCTGTTCGTCTTCATCTTTTGCTGTTTGTTATTGCCGTGTGCGTGGATGCCCTGAAGGAACGCCCTTCTACAAGGGATCCACGTATCTCTCGGTAAAGTATTCTTATTTTCGTTCCTTTTCCTCTCTTGAAACGTTGGATACGGAGAGGCTTGAACTGATCTAATCTAGTCTGATCTATAGTCAAATCATCTTTCCCTTGAAACGGCACCAGCAGTTACTGTTCTCCAATGCATTAGCTCCTTGATTTTCAGAGGGGGTTCGTATCGCAATAACCCCTCCCCCCCCTTTCTCCTCTCTTACACAATTGCCAGCACAGGCTTAGTTATATTCTTTTGTTTATTCAATTTTGTGTATCGTAACTGTCGTTGATGGTGCCACGACAGTCTTATCAGCAACCGTTGTTTTCTGGTTGATATTGTCGTTTTTGTATCATCAATTACGTTACATTTTCAGCATCAATTGGATACCTGTTGCTTTGCTGAATCACTTTTATGTTTCTTTTCCAGTAAACTGAGTTCTTAGGAAGATGATACAATACAATGAGAGACTCAATTTCCATGATAAAGGTGTGTGTACTTATTCTTTCACCAGCTGTACCATCCAGCTGGTAAATGATATTATTATGTTATATTCTAGAGTTTATGCCTTCGGTTCTGCACTACAATGACGATCAATGATAGAGAGAAATGTGGGATATACACTGTACAGTCTGTCGATACAAACGTAGAACTCAAAAACGAGGGTGTTGCTATACTGACTGGATCGACACACGTGGGCGCAGCAAATCAGGAAAGAAGAACAATAACTCTGGTCTGCAACATTTTTTAAGTTTAGGGTTTCTCAGGTGTTTCTAGATGGCTTTTACATTCTGAATTCAGAAATACTAGCAATTTTGCCCAATCAGGGCAGGTTTTTATCAATTCTATTTCAATTTTAAGAACGTAAATTACTGAAAATTACGGATTTTCTGAAGAATTTTGTGCATACTTAATTTCAGCTTTTTTTAAATATATTAATAAAAGGGATTATAGAGAGCGTGCATTAGTATTTTATATTTTCTTCTAACCAAGTTATGAAATATAGGTTGAGTAACGGCCAAAATCACACCACCGTAGGTAGGGACAATGAGATACCAGTTATTACCAGTTATTGTATCTATCTATTGTAATCAACTTTCTAGGCAACCACCAAAATCGAGAATATGAACGTGTTATTAATGAGCTCCTGAAAAACTACCAAGCTCTAGCTGCATGCATTTCCATTACAATTCATTGCTTTGGTTCACATTTAGACCATATTGCGGAAAACTGTGGTGATTTGAGCGAAGTGCTATGAGAGCGTTTTCTCAAGGATATTCGAGTAATGGAGGAAATGTACCAGGCCCGTTGGGAAATGTATATGCTTGCAGGCTAATGCTGGTGCTTCAAGAGGGATGCTCCAAATTTACAGCGCAGACGAAAAACTGTGCGAAAGCTAATTTTACCGCAATAATTTTATCACTGCTTTATTTTTTCTATATACACGAAACAGTGAATTTACTTACTACCTTCATTTTTCATCTTGAAGTTCACATGAACTCTAGTTGTGTACTATATTAGGCATAGGTTACACGTTTTCCATTACTTATGCGGTATCTGAAAAATCTAGACATTAATATTTGGTCATCATTTTTCTTAAGTTTGAAATAGCAAAATATCTGGCCTGATTGAACAAAACGAGTTACATTTCCAAATTCAGCATGCAAAATGCATGTAAGATCTGTTGACAAACAATAAACCTCTTTAAAAATATTTTCTATTGCAGCCCAGTGTAATAGACGAAGAAGAGATGAGTAAGTCTATGAAAATTCAAGAAAACGATGTGAGCATCGCCCAGGT
Source organism: Parhyale hawaiensis (assembly GCA_001587735.2). Taxonomy (NCBI): domain Eukaryota; kingdom Metazoa; phylum Arthropoda; class Malacostraca; order Amphipoda; family Hyalidae; genus Parhyale; species Parhyale hawaiensis. Next base: position 63,016,138 of record LQNS02278094.1, on the reverse strand, counting down.
GTTGCATACAGAAGATTTCACCCACCATCTATGTATATAGACTGACAAGAATAAGTTACAGGACAGTAAAACATGTAATTATTGAGCATTTATTACAAATAGAATTCTGAACCAAAAAGCTTGAAAATTAACAGCATTTTAGATACATATTTGTTATGCATCGTGATAAATTTTCAGAACATTATAAAACATGGTTACGAAATAAACAAAAACATCAGGTTGGAACGAAATTTCTGTCCCCTTTCAGAATTATGACGTGGGATATACTGTATTAGGAATTGTTCTTTATGAGCATCCAGGAGACAATCAAACAATAACCTCTGCAGTGTACTGTCCGCAGCTAACCCAGTTAAAGATAGTTTTGCAAGAGAAACGACATTCGTTGGTAAACAGAAAAGGTATGACCCTCCACCATGACAATGCCAGACCCCACACTTCAAGAGCGACTAAGAATCTAATAAATGAATTTGGTTGGGAAATTTTGATTTACCCTCCATATTTTTCTGATCTTGCTCCAACAGATTTTCATCTCGTTAGAAGCTTGCAGAGCCACTTATCAGGACAAAGGCTTACTTCAAGAAAAAGGTTGATATGAAGCTAGCTTCCTATTTTGACCCACAACCAAAAAATTCTATAAAAGTATCAAAAAAGCTTATGGGGAAATGGAAAGAAGTCGTTGATAGAATTATGATAATGCTGGTGACTAAAAATTTTGTATTTCGCGTAACCTTTATTTTCATTTAAAGAGTACAAAAGAGACAGAACTTTCGTTCCAACGGGCAAAATGGATAGAATAAAAATATTACATTTTTCTTCGATGCAAAAGTTAAAGAATACCATCAGAATTGCATTAGTGCACCTTAGTGATGTCCATATTACAACGTTTTTAGGCGTTTAAAAGACGTCCCACATAAAAAACACTTCAGATAAATTGTATAGTTGAAGCTTCTGCTTTATTGGAATAAATCGAACTCCTTCTTGGCGCCTATGAGACGTCGACCAATGTCTGAAGCTGAAAAACGCATTGCGTCGTTCCACAAAGATGGAAACTCACTGTCAGAGATTTTAAATGGTATGGTAAGATAATGTAGCATCATATAACGTATCACAGCCAAATTTAGAAAGGAAGAAAATGTTAACATGTTGCCAAAGACTGGCAGACCTCCAAAAACCACTCAGAGAGAAGACGGTCCCATGGTGAAACAGTGCATGAAGGGCCATTTCAAGCTGCAGCAGGAATTGCTCGTGATGACCTGTCTGGTGGCAAGGTGTCTACATTTGCTATCTCACGTCGACTCAAGCAAGCTGGTTTACTTGCACCTGTTCCTGCTGCAAATGCTCTGATTTCTAAAAAAATTTAAAATTGAGAATACAGTATACTTAGGAACACGTCGTGTGGTCGGGTCCACAGTGGGCTACAGTACATTTTAGTGACGAATCCTAGTTCAGTGTGATTGATTATAATGGAAAAAGGTATGTAAGGTGTAAAGTAGCTGAAAGGATATCTACAAATTGCATCAAGAAAACAGTGAAGTACAGAGAAGGTAGCATCATGGTATGGGGAGGCATTTCTGCTGCTGAGCCAAGACCACTTATTCGCCTGCATGGTACACTGAATGCAGTCGTGTATAAAGAGCTACGTCACCTTCATGCACTTACATCTTTAAGAACTGCAGCTGTTCAAGAATCCATTTTCATGCAGGACAACACCCATGCCACAATGCTAGGACAGTTCCCACCTTCTTGAAGTATGAATGAAAAGCAGTTAATTCGATACCTTAAAGCCCTGATTTCAATCCCATCGAAAACGTGTGAAAGATCATTGGAGAAGGTGGTTAAGCCAGAAATATTAGAAATCACGATAAAACATTTTAATTTGGAAAGATGAGTGGAACAAGCTAACCCAGCAGTTTATACAAAATTAATAAGTTCGTGCAGCAAATGATGCAATGAGGTTATACGTAGAGCACAATGAAATGTTTACTAATTATTAATACTTTTGAAACTTATTAGCTTTGTTATTGGGTGAAATTTATTTATACTTCAATATTTTCTGATAGTGTCCCTTAATTTTTGCACCAAGGAAAAATTTAACTTTTTCTTTATATATCCGTTTATTTCGTAACCATGTTTATAATATTCCCATATGTTATAACGATAAATACAAAATAAGTATCAAAAATTATGTTTATTTTCAAGCATTTTAGTTCGCTATTTTATTTGTAACTAGAACGCCTCGTGGCGTAAGCCCATCACCCGTTGTGGGAGCAAATTTCATTGCCGTCATTTTTGATGGCCAACCAATCCAAGTTTTTTTTTTTTGTTTTTTAACTTGAGTCAGATTAAAGACAGCCCACCAGACTCCCTGCAAAACCTTATGAACATAGCTAAACCCCTTCTCCCTGTTTTTGGGTGAACACCAAATTTCATCGCCGTCATTTTTGATGGCCAGCTAATTTTAATTTTTTGGCATGGGTCACATCATTATTATTATTAAATCACACCAGACTGGCGACGTAGGAACAGAGAAACTCCATGAGGTTAACAAACCCCCACGCAACCAGCCCAGCAGGTGGAGAAAACAAAAGAATGAAAAAAAGAAGATCCGAGATCACAGAATAGCTCTGTGTACAGATCGTTTAAAGCTGCCAATA
>LQNS02278094.1:62988266-63012761 GCA_001587735.2 Parhyale hawaiensis | reverse complement strand
AACAACAAAGGGCCCAGAACACTACCCTGTGGGACACCAAAAACCAAATCCAAAAACTCACTCCTCTTCCCATCAACAACTACACATTGACGTCTGTCAGATAAAAATTGACTAATTACCTCGAGAACTGAGCCACCAATGCCCATTAATCTCAGCTTATGGAGCAGCCCAAGGTGATTCACGCGATCAAAAGTAGCACTAAAGTCAAGCTGTACCAACCTTACCTCATGACTTCCATCAAGCGCCAGCTGCAACACATGAGAAATATGAAGCAGAGCATCACAGGTTCCCAAGCCCTTACGAAAACCAGAATGTGTTGGGGGAAGGACACCCTGCTTTTCAAGAAAACAACCCAATCTCGACGTAACCAACCTCTCATAAACTATCGGAAAAACAGGTGTGATCGAGATGGGTCTATAATCAGACGTACGGAATGAAACCGAGCCCTTCGGAACAGCCGTCACGTGGGCAACACGCCAGCACTCCGGAAAAGAGCCCAGCCGCAACATTCGACGGAATACGGAAGCAAACGGGGCTGCGAGCGCACCAGCCACCCTCTGAAGAAAGAAAGGAAACATACCCGAGGGGAAAACACTAGACTCGTAGCAAAAAAATTATGAAGATTATGAACATAGCTAAACTCCTATCTGTTTTTGAGTGGGGAGCAAATTTCATCGCTGTCATTTTTCATGGCCAGCTTCTCCTAGTTTTTTGGCATGGGTCACATCGAGAGCAACCCACCAGACTCCCTGCAAAAAATTATGAACATTGCTCAACTCCTTCGACCACTTACCGGGTGAATAGACAAATACTTAAATACTTGTATACTTAAATCTTCAACGAAAACATTATCACCTCTCTTACTTCGTTCGCGGGTAATAATAGAGGTTTATTAATTTAGTGGTTTACTGTCCCTCAATTTATACTCGCTAGTGAAGGTTCCACGTTTCTATTGATATATTATGTCTCTGTCCTTTCTTTTTAACTCTGTGAGATAGCCTTTGTTTGGGAAAAACGGAGCCTTCAACAACTCACTAACCTGATAGTAATAATAATAAATAACTAGAGAAGCACTCTGAGACCGCATACTTCGCCTAGTAAGGAATTGTCCACAAAAATTTTTAATTTGTTTTGAAAGCAGTAAACGCCACAAAAATTCGGACACTTGTGTCTCTTGCCATAGAAAAAAGCTCTTTTTTTTAGGACTCGCCCACAACTTTGAATATATCCTGACAGACACTAAGGCAAAAACCAGTCAAAAGCACAAACGAACTTGCCGATCATGACCAAGATATAATAATATGTGTCTGTTAACGTTTCTAACGAGCCTTACACATTTCATGAATAGCTGCCTACTACTTTTTGAGTCATAGTCTAACAAACATTTTGACAAACATTAAACCCACACACGGACGAACTGAGCATCACCAAAATTTGATCATTTGAGTCTTTTAACATTCCTAACAATTTCTGCAAATTTCATTTCCTAAGGCTCAGTTCAAAACTTTTTGAGTTATTTTGCTAACAAACATAAAATCAAACACAGACACAAAGAAGCAAACTAACCAACAGATCGTCACAAAAACTTGGTCTTTACTCCCCGTAATATACCTAACAATCATGTAAACCTCATAAAAATCCGTTCATAACTCTGAGTTATAGCATTAAGAAAGAGAGGCAGACAGACAAACAAACAAGCGGATGAACCAAAAGTTAACCATCTGTTCTTCCTAACATACGTAAATTTCGTAAAGATCCCTCCATAAGTTTTTGAGTTATCTTAGTGAAAGACAGACAGGCAAACTGACAGACGGACAGACAAAGAAATAAACAGATAGCCAAATAGACAAACTCGACAAAATCATAACCTCCTTTGCGGAGGTAATAGCAGAGGCTTAAGCTTCTCATATAATGATACTTTGAATAGGGAATTATTTGAAGACACATGCCAGTTTAAACTCTTTAATTTCAATCCTAGTAGCTGGCACGACCCACACATCGTTCCCACAGCTCAGGTGAATTGGTGAGTAAGCCACCATGTTGGTTGAAAGCTGTCATTAATGATGCGAATTGTTAGAGTAAGTTACTTCTTTACTCTTTATAAAAAAAGTGAAGTTTGGCTTGCAAACACTTTTGAAGCTTTACGCTCTAGTAATCAGCTTGCAGTGTCGCGATATAAGAGTCTAATTTCTAATGAACCATTGCTTAAAATCAAACTGCGAAGATAACTGATGGAATTAAATTCTTTTTTTTTTTTTTTTTTGTTAATTGTGTTTTTTTTTTCGGGGCGACAGCCATGGACCTAACTCTATAGTCTCAACATTGTCCATGCTCATCCCACCGTTATTTTCGTTATTGTATTTTTTCTACAATTAAGACCTCTTTTTGTACATTCATCTTTATTCTTGTGCATTCTTCCTTCCTTCGACATTCTCAAGAACACCACCCCACATATGCTGTACCTAGTAATTATTCCGTAAGATCATGATGAGATAAGAAAATTATTCTGCATGGAAAGCTCGTAAGTGTGCTCATTTTACATGGATGTTGACCATGCAGTTCAGTATATAGGTCGAAGTGGCTTACACCTCTTACCTGACCCGTCACGTGGTTTCAGCCCCCAGCTAACTAGAAGGACACTAAAATACCGCAGCCGCGGTGCTGCCGTACAACTCTCTGATGCCAACAACCCCTTACACAACATCGTGTTGCATTCTGCGAATGAAAAATTTCTGTCACTTCTGTGTTTGCATGATAATTTTGAGGTGCTCCAGTTTTTGATAAAACTGCGGCTTTCAGTATGTTACGTAACTGCATTGGTAAAATTTTCAGCAGTTGCCGGCGACAGTTGTATGCCCCTGCTCACTATGGTCATATACTTTCCAGAACAGATATTGCATAAATTCTCGTTGGGAACAAAATCAAAGTCCTGTAGGGTAACGGAATTACAGTACTGTCCGTCACTAGAGCTGGCATTCAGACAATTATATATTCCATTTGCTATCATGTGCCCTACACAGAACTCCTTCGCTTAGCTTTTAAATCCTATTTAGAAATTTTCCAGACTATCATACTATCTCAGCTAAAAGCCCCATCTATTTCCCCGGTTCCCCGTAGGGTGCTGCTTCCAAGTCCGCATACTTCATTTAGAAACTCTTTATCTTATTCAAATATTCTTCGTCAAGACCGCTCCGTGACACTCCGTTGTCTATAATCAAACCCACGATGTGACATTCAACCGCTTTATACAGTAAATGGTGTATGTTCGACGAAACATTTGGTGCACTGATGTGACACGTAAGGTTTAATTTGCACGAGCCTAATTTTTATGCATTTAATTTCACATTGTAAACGGAATTTATTAGCATTCCGTCGTTATTTTTGTTATGGATGCCAGTGCAAAGAGCAACTGCTCCACCATTTATTGCCGACTGTGGTGACAGAACAAATTGTTGGCACCCACACATCCTCAGATCTTCTTGCTCCCCCTTCCATCCTCAAAAAGTCTATTACGTAACAGTATTCTGGCATCCTCAGTAGGTCTTTAAATTCGTATCCTTAATGCGTCCTTACACCACACTCTTGCATTTTCAACACGTCCCCTTGCACATATCCTCTTACTTCCTCAGCAATTATTTAGTTCATATCCTCTTAACCTCATTAAATCTATAAGAATAATGTCTATCATCGTATCCACTACCATATCATACTCTTGCTTCTTTAACAGCTCGCATAGTTCATATCCGCGTATCCTTATTGGGTTTTTCACCATGCACTTCCATCCTCTTCAGGTTGTGCAGTTTAGGTCTTATTATCCTTAACAAATTTTTGAATCGCACTCTTATCCCCACAAAGGTCTTTTTCGTTCATATTCACTGATCCTGTATGAGTCTTTTCACTTCTCTATAGTATAACCTCAACACCACTTCGCCATCTCCTCCTACATACTGAGAAGAATAGCCGCGCGATATTCCTTCTTCACCGAGGTAAAGCTACTACTCATAGACCATTACATCACTTCTTATAGTTGCCAGTACCCACAACAGAACGTTTCGACACTTGCTATTCAACAATACTACAAAATAGCGCCATTCACCATCGATGACAGAATACTGTATACTTGACATCCATGTACCTCAACAAGCCAGGTGAGATCACGAAGCAGTTGGTGTGTTATAGAACGGTAGGTTTGTTGTCTGTTGTCTTGAAGGGGTGTAAGAGGTCTCGTGTCGGGATGTAGGGAGGTCAGCGGGGTAACGTCGAGGAGATTGACGTCGTACAATCTCTCTCTCTCCTTCAGCACTGGCCGGTAACGGAGTCAATCAGGGTCCTATGGCCTCTCCATTGCGCACCCTCGGACTCTACAGCAATATGGGAGCGCCTCCGACCAAACCTCCCTTCAGCTCTCTCTTTACTACTCCCACTGATAATAACAGTACAAAAAACACCTCTAACTATAGCCAAAATACATACGGCTGATTGCCGGGTCTGAATGCGATCCCTTCGTGTGCTGCGACTGTCTTTTAACGCGATGCCGCCTGCATGTTTACTTTTCTCTGCCTAGCCTTGTTTTGCTAATACACTTATCGCTTCGTTCCGCCAAGGCTCACAACGCCCTTTTTCTAGCAAAATTACTCAAGGTGTTTTTTGAGGGGCAAGCTTCTGGAATCAGGACTAATTCTCGACAATGTTACTTCCTCTTTTTAATGCACGTAAAACTGCTTGCCTTCCCAGCCTACGTGCCATTTTCTACAGCACCAGTAAATGATAGTGGAATATATGTACTCGTATGTTGGAGACTCGGACTCAGAAAATGTGTCAAACCTTCATTATCTGTACATGACTAGGATATTTTAAGTGTGTCAACCGAATTTTTTTCCCCTGGTGCTCATTTTTTGAAAGACATGACATTAATGTAACGCCTGCTCGTACGTCGCATTTCACAAATATATCGGAGCACTGTGGCAATTTCATTTTCTATCTCTACATCCAACGCAATGCTATTGAAAGTTTACTGTAATCTACAGTTTAACTGGTAGCCTATTTTCACGCGCCATGTATGTGTGCTCGCAATATTAACTACGATTGTCGATTTCAGTTGCTCGGTGTTGTAAAGGTGCAGGCGGGTTTGGGGGGCCGGAAGTCAGTGAGCCCTGAGTGGCCCCGTAATCAAACCCACTGATTTCCATTGTCTGTTACTTACTTGTTCCAAAGTTTAACGTTATTAGTACGCCCAAACCAGAACATCTAACGTGAATGTACTGTAAGACAAAGCACTCCATTGTGCTGTTCTGATCGAAGGTTCGAGTTTTTTGCACCTGTTGTCTTGCTTAACACTTAACTTTCTTGTGCCTGAAAGTATTTCATAGGGTTGCATTGCACAACAGTTGCATTCTCGTTCAAGAGAACAGTATGTCAAGCAAATCGCGACGTGGTATTCTGATGGTTTTCCTAAAGCAATAGAAGGATGTTTCCTGAAACCACAAAAAATACTTATTTTCTTCTATTTACACTGGGACGTTAGGGACCCAAGTTTCAAAGCGGTATTTTTTCGTCACCCAACGGCGCAACTGCTGATATTAGTATATCCTACTAGACCAGCGTGTGGACAACTTGAAGGCTGTTAGATGTTTTTGCTGTTCGTGAAACTGGAATTGAAACTGCTCTTAGAGGGGCGGCATCGTGTTCAAAGAATGGATGGTTGAGAGTGCATCTGTAAGCGTATCGATATCCTGATGATGCTTCACACTGTGTCAAAATATTCATACCCTAAAAAAATAGTTTTTCCTGTTAAACAATTTATCATCCTGTGTTACATGTCTTGTGTATCGAAAATTGCATGTACATTGTATCTGGTCTTGTGTATACTGCTTTCATTCCTTCGGTTATTTATTTCCCAAGCCCGTAGTAAAGGACTCATCACCAGGGCTTCTTTTATTTATTTAAGTAATGTTTCCTCTAATAAAACTTTCCGGTGGTCACAATCGATTTGAAAGTTTATAAAATGCACACACTAACTTTTTGAAATGTGATGTTTGGCTTGATTACTTTGCATTATTTGGTGCTTGTGCCCATGTAACGGCATCGTATGAATGCGCTTTTGATTGCTTTCCTTGCTGCATCATTTAATTTTGAGCACGTTTAAAAGGCATCGCAAGCTCGTTTAACTACCTATGCAAAAGATTTTATCACGTATGCTAGTCATAGGTTAAAATTTATACTGTATGTGTGCGTGCATAACCACAATTTCAAGCCTTCTTTCTTCTCTAACTCTAGATGTTATACTAACCATACTGTAGATAAACACACAGAAATTAGTCGCGAGTTGGTTGAAAGCACTGGTAGAGTAGTAAAACGTATTCTTTGTTTACATTATCGTACTTACGCAGTATACATTGTTCTGAATTTTTACCACAGAACCGAGAGTTTCAGGTGACTTAGAAAATATTGTAAGCTATTTTAGTTGATTAAGCCGTCGCATATTTTTACACTGAATTTCTAAAAGCGACAAAGAAATTTCATCTTGCATCTTGTTTAGAATATGAAAACTGCACATAAGTATGGATTGCACTTTACCACATAGGCTACGGTTATTCTCTATACACATAATTTGTCTTGCAGCGATCTCTTGAAAACGTGTCCAAAGTTCCCTGTATGCATTGTGTACTAGTGTGTTGTAGGTAACCCCTGGACCATTTTATTCGACAAACTAATGTGTATCTGCCGACGATATTCGTCATTTGTTTCTAGTGTTTCTCTTAGATTTCATTATAACACCATGTAGCCTGGAGAGAAATTAGTGTACATTATGGAAGTGAGCGGTCCTGCTGCGCCTACCAACTCACGCCCAGCACCCAGACTGAGCTAGGTAGCCATCTAACTCAGTCATTCATTTTCTGTAAATGTTTTCTAGAAAACATGATCTTTTATGCATAACCATGATGTTTAGTTGGAGTTTTATGCATAATCATGATTATTGATCTATTTGCATCTACGATATGCGACAAGTTTAAACTTATCAAAAGAAATATTTATGGAGTCTCCGATAAAAAAACATCAATTACCTATGGACTATGAACTCGTTTGTAAGAGCAGAAATTGCGGCAGAACTCTTCTTGTCCACTTTATGGGCTCCCTAATAAATAAATTCTAAGAACATTGATCGACTGAGTGTTAATAACATCAGATACTTCCAAAAACAGATCAAGTTTTGATACGAAAGGAAATTGTTTAAAGAAGTATGCACATACCAGGAGGTCGTTGAAAATTATCTATGCCTAAGAATTGTTTTGCATAATTGGGTATAATCTTTAGTCTTGAAACAATTATTGGATTTGGAAGGCTGATATGGGGAGTGCAGTAACGCTCTACGTATAATACAAGCCGTTACTGCACTTCTAGTATTTCTACGGATAACTGGAATATACCAAGTAAACGACATTATCCGCGTTGTTATTGATCAGAGAAACTTTGTTCGCACTTGAAAAATACTGCAGTAAGGCGCACTTACCCTTGCATTTTATGATTCTACTGTACGGCGCACCACAGCTTGGTAAAGCTGCTTTTGAGAAACAAGCACGGGAGAGAGTTCTGCTATATTGAATCCTCGGGGGCCGAGTCCTCTTGTACACAATAAGCACATCTTTTGATATAAATCTTTCCTGGTGGTCCGTATATCTGTATCTTTAGATGCGGAAGGGGTCGAAGCTGTCATTCTTTAGACTATCTGTTGTGAAATTTTGGATCGTCTCTCCAAACGTTCCTAACTTGACTATGCATAAATGAACTGGTTTGCTCGCTGGCATAACAAAAGTCTACGGACATTGCTAACAACTTTTCAGTTACTACTTCCCACAATGAATGATCTCACATTAATTACATGGTAGAAATTGTTTGTCCATATGCTAAGCATATGGCATTGGCATAAACATATTAGTTTTCGACTCCGTTCGTGTTATGATGAACCTAAGCCAGGACTATTGTGGGCATCAAATAAAGACTCTTGACGGGTAAACGACAGCGCAGTAAATCAGTTAATATATGTTCTTCACGAATGAAAGCGAAACAAATTTATAACGGAAAATCATTTGAACTAAACGTTACTATTCATGAAAGAGAGCATGGACAGTGGTTTGGCGGCTTACAATAGTGTCAGACATTAATCTCCTGCGTTGTAATATAACAATTTAAGGTAAACGATACTGATTATATCAAAGGTGGATTCGAATTTTGCTATCCGCATCGCTATCTGCACATGGAAAATGTAAGTGACAGGAACGTGGGGAAATAAATAAGCGTACAGGCAATAGTTGAAATGAAGAAGGATTAATTGGGTCCTGCCATCCTGTAGCCCTCAATATTCATTGTTCACAGAAGAAAATTTGTTCGGCGAGTTACCTGCTGAAAAACAGAATTCGCTGTTCACCAAGCATTGTTCGCCTGTGTAATGTGGTGTCAAGCACCACAACTATAATATGTAGCGTATTTTTATTATAGGGGCCAATTGCCAAAACGCTGCGAAATCTGTTGATTTCCCCTCGACCCATCCTATGTTATGGGGAGTAGCGCCCCCATGGGGTCGGTATGGGTTAATTTAGGCGTTAGTTAGGCTTTCGGGACGTCTGTGTTTCGTGCCTACTTTGCTTCCTTCCTGGTTTCATACTCCTACTGATCTTACTTTCCTCTGTTCTTCCTCGTCTTTCTCGAATTGCTGTTCCCATGCACGTTGATCCATCTTCGTGCATGGGTTACACGTTTTGGTCGACATGCTATATGTTCCTTCCTTTTCCTCTCTTGAATCACCAGAGCTGTGTCTACGGAGGCTTAAACAACTAATAGAATAATAATCGGTTGGTTAAAAATTTGTTTTACCTAAAAACACATAAGGCTACCAATTAGAATTCTTTTAAATTCAGAACTATTACATCTCCAAATTATTTGTTTCTACTATTCGTGGATATTAGCGTAAATATCGCCGTTTATTGATATTAAAACGCTTCCAGCAGTCTATCTCTATTATCTACAAACACTCTAACTTGATTTCATTTTGTCAAGATATCGTAGAAAGAAAGCTTCTTCGATGGCCAAGACTTATGTCACGACGTCGCTGAATGACAAACTTTGATAACGCTGGGAGAACGATAAGTAATCGCCTACTGTCGCGGCCACACTATACAATCGCACTTTCAACTTATGAGCGCACGTTCAGCTTGCACGTCGTGTCCATTTCACAGCAAAAGCTCTTTTCCAGATACCCCTGCAAAGAACTCAAGTTGAATGTCGCTCGAGCGTAACGTACGCTCTTAAGTTGAACGTGCGATTGTATAGTGTGGCCCTACATAAAAAGCCTCGTCTTGGCGTCATGACGCAAAGTATTAGCCAATAAGCTAATTTTAACTATCGTCATTGCTTTTAAATTCCTTATTAATTTGCTATTGATGCAACGAAATGACTTTCCTAAGCTATTTTCGTGATCAGTTAGGCGGTATCACAGAGGGTCAGACTAAAATTTATGTGCGATATAGAAGCCTACGAATAGATCACGTGTATACTGTATAACGAATGGCTGAACAAACATAGGGTTATCCCATCATATGGTACCCAAACAGGAGAAGTCACAGCCAATCAGCGACGTTTACCAACTTGAAGTAACTTGGGAGTAACGTCCTCAGAGGACGCCATAAACTGCCTTAGTTTTCGCTAAGTTTTCGACGCAACGCTCCTTTAGTGTGGAGTTTTTCTGATGATTAAGTCGTCATATAATCCGTAATACAGTAACACTATACTGTGTGGAGTCGCTGGTAATTAAATAATAAATAGAATTCGTAACTCAGTAACAATATACTGTCAGGAGTCGCTGGTATTTGCATAATGTAGCTAATTCTTCATTGAACCACACTGTACTATGACTTTTATGTACACATGTGAGTCTCGGCTTCTATTTTGCCCATGTGAGCTCTGATGCACCGACTGCTCTAATAATTTCCATGGAACTGCATCAATATTTGATGTGTTATTACTCCGTGTTTTTCATGTCAAGACAGTCAAGTTCTAATCTATTACTTCAGAATTACGGCACAAGGGGAAAAGTCTACATCATAACTGATGTTAGAACGTAAATATTTATTGCACCAAATGACGTTTAAGCTGATAAATAAAGAATGTCATTGAAATCATAATGATACTTATTCAAATAAAAATTGTTTGGCATGATTATCAACGTTTTGGGCTTCAAGGTACCTATTTTCAGGATATTAGACTTCTCTTCATTATCAAGGGATATTAAATAGAGCTGCATCCTGTGGATGCTTTAGATGTTCATTGTTTATCGATGCTTTTTGACAATTATTTATTTGCTGTCTAAAGGCTAGGCCTTCCGATGGGACGAGACTTCGGTTGAACCATTCCTACGGGTCTCTCTTGATGAAGTCGCAACACCTGTGACCGCTCATGTATGAGGCCTCTTATGGACACGAGGTCTAATCGTTGGGTCAGGGAATGTTTTGATGAAGTGACCCCAAAACCAGCCTATGCGATAGTGGTCCTGCCATCTGTGAAGGTGCTCTGTATAACTATGTACGCGGCATCAACTACTATTGCCTATCTGACTTATTGACATAATATTACAATTACTTATAGCTACTCATCCAAAACCGTACTCGTCATGTTTAAACTAGTACTAATGGATTTTACTTCCATTTTCGAGAGAATTTTCTCTTTGTTATAAAATATTTAATTTCTCTGTGCGCTGAAATAAAAGCCGCCCTTTTTATTCAATGCATTTTTGCAAATAAAACCTTTGCGTCATGTGCATCACGATAAATCATTCAGTATAGTCGTATAACAGCAGTCCGCCTGCCTCAACGAACTTGCTGAGATGAAAGCCACTAACTTCTAGCTCCATTCAATTGAAATCCCTAAAATTCAGTCGTGAAGCAGATTTCATGCCTTTACATGAATATTATTATTATTCTTCCACGAGTAAACCTCATGCCCGTAATACAGTCGTCTTTGATCGGTAATATAAATCCAAGGCAGTCCACAATAATTTCAGCCCGTCTGTAGCACATGAGTACAGCATATCAGTGAATAATGCAGGGGCCAGCACTGCTTTGCCTGCATACGAAGACGCACCATGGAGTGCCTTTGGTAGTAGCGGATGACTTGAAAATTGAGCCAATAAAATGTAAATCAACAATTCCTTGCGAGACGCTCTGTATATACCCCGGGGCCTGTAGCATTGAGGTGACGGTTAGTTAGTGTCACTAGTTCTATAATTCCTGCCGTAAACGTAAAGATATCATTCGTCTAGTTTTGGCACTATTCGCTTAATTTCTCCTGATTTCTAAAAAGTGTAAAACATAGTAGTAGTGCAAGCTTTACTAGCACATTAAGGACACAATGTTTGTATCGCGCAGAACTATTCCTGTGGCTTAACACATTCTCGTGTGCCACTTTGACGCGAAGTAGGTCGTTTTAAATTATCAAAGATTTTTGTCTCGGATTTTCTCCCGGTAGGTCTTAGGTTATAAGCGAACTCGGATGAGTTCTTAGTGGTCAGTGCGCTACTGATAGAAAAAGGCGCAAGTTATGCGTCTCCAACCCACGAGCACGGCTGAACACTTTTGCTCAGCTGTGCCGCACAATGGAAAGAAACGAAAAGAGTAGAAGACAGAAGAAAGAAACGCCCGTGCAGACGGTCTCTGCCTTGGCCTTCCGCATGGGAGAAAGTAGAAGCCCTGCGGAATAAGTCCACCACCTCGATCGGCGGCCCACCTCCCAAATTAGAATAGGAAGTGTTGAGAGCCTTCCTAACCTAACAAAACTAACCTTCTCAGCACGAACTGCGGCTAGCTACTCCACCCCCCGAGGAAGTCATCGAAGTCATTAAGCATAAACTTACCGGCAGACAGAGAGTTGAAACCGTCTGAGACCGAGAAGTTAAGTTTTAGCTTTAGACTTTCAGAGACTGGTCTAGTTAAGGCCCATATATATTCTGACAGGGATAGGGCCCGCCATAATATACCCCTGAGGGCAATAATCGTGTACCGTGTTGAGGCAGTTGACGCTATAGATATATGGACATGTAACTTATGCAGTAACTAATATCCTCAAATCAGTAATTTTACCTTTAATTTGGTATTTTCCTGCTGCAATGGTGCGTGTGTAAACGAAATTTCTATGTAACTCGTAATGCCAAGCCTTTTGGCAGACTGAACAGCAGCCGTTAAATTGAATTTTTTGGAAAAAAATGGAGCATTAATACTTTGGACAAACATGTTCGAACCATTGCAGTCATTAAGTATAAACTTATCGGCAGAGAGTTGAAACCGTCTGAGACCGAGAAGTTAAGATTTTAGCTTTAGACTTTCAGAGACTGGTCAAGTTAAGACATAAGATATTCAGAGGCTATTCATATCCTTCTATTATTATCAGAAACAACTGGTAACCGCTCCTTAGCCTACGCGCCGATAGCTCATAATTTAGAGAGCAGGTTGGGTTAGTTTTGCTGTTGGCCGACGGTACACGCGACGCGTCGGTAAAAATATAAAACTGCAGGACGATATCGTGCATCCTGTTGAGTGGTACGCGTACGCTTATCAATGTGATGCGCATGCGTCTACATTCCCAGTATAACCGAGATGCACTAAAAACGTTTCATACTGGAAACATTTTACTATGATACGAATTGTGACACTGATAATATGTGAACTATTGACTGGTGAGGAGAATGACAGATATAGACGGTCTCTGTTTTTAGTTTCTGAAGAAAAAGTTTAGTACAGTGCTAGTAATGAATTATTGTTCGGAAGAGATTGAGAACCAGATTTTAATTTCAGCTGTGTTTCTTTTAACCGTAGACCAGTGCACTATTTAGAGGTCATATGGCCTCGACTTTAAATGTTCAGAAACGTCAATAATATTTTTCATAGTTGTCCTTCTATATAACTACAAGAATTTTCTTCTGAAAAGTGATTGTTTTCTTTGCCGCTGCCTGCAAGGGAAACTACAACGCCTAATTCCCTGCCCTGATATAATCCTATATTAATGTTAAGGAAACTCGATATTATATCATTATTGGTAGACTCTCTAGTTCAGGCCGGCCCATTAAACGCCCTTTAGGTACAAAACTAGAAGCTTACAACTGCTGTAGTGCCCATAGAAGCAGCGGATCCTATGTGGGTGTTTGACCATGCATTGACCTTCATACAGGAAACATTTTACTATGAAACGAATTGTGACCCTGATTATATGTGAACTATTGACTGGTGAGGAGAATGACAGAATGACAGAGAATTTCTTTGAAATTGCAATAAAACGTATTCGTAAAGCTTCTTCCTAAACAAAGGAATTTTCCAGTCACTGTGTTCCCTTATCGAAAGTTAATCGCTGTAAAAGTACTATTTAAACAAGTTTTGCGAGTGTCCTAATATGAATTAAACAAAACTAATACTAATTTGAAATATCTGATGGGATGGTAGGCGAATGTGACATCAAATACATCATAGACACAACCATATGAATATTAAGAAATTCATTAAAATGATGACTTCACCAAAAGCTATACTCTCTTATTACGCGCCTTCATCACCCTCATGACATACTGTAAGCTATACTGAGCGGTTGCATACAAGGTCAACACCTATTCTTGCGTTAAAAGTGCCAGACTATAGTTTTTTTCACTAATGATAACAAATTTATATGAATGTCCGTAGTTTATCCAAGTTGAACAGAGTGAGTGCCTATAGCATGGACCGAACTCATCAGAAGATTGCAACCTAAAGTGTGAAAGCTAATAATTACGTAACAGTAGTAGAGGTCATGATGATAATATTAATAATAAAATCATTTATTGTTCTCATATGGTACTATGTCCAACAAGATTAGGGTACAGCGCCTGAGGTTTTCATGATTAAAACTAACTTAAGAATAATACTAAACACTAGCCTCAGAGCGTTATACATAATTATGGTCTGCTTAGAGTCACTGGTACAATGCCTACGCATTATGAATGAGATGATAAGAGAAACGTAGGCTACACAGAGTTAAAGCAGAATAGGTTTCTTGGGAGTTTGAAGTACCGTTTGCAGAATACAGTTGGCCAGAGAAAAGAGAATCGAGAGAAGTGTTGTAGCAAAGCAGAGGGGAGCAGTGGGACACTTACGGATTGTTAATGTCAGCTGCATTCATTTTTCATGTACTTCACCCATTTTTTTTACAAATATAGTGCAGCCTATATATTTTACAAGGATGTTTTAGCTTCAGGAACTAAACTAGCGCATTAAATTTAGATTTATATTTTAATGATGATAAATGAGTAGTGTGATTGCTTCCTACGAAAAACATCAAAGCAGCTGCAGGTGTCATAAATTATGTTTTTCAAATCGACGCTATAATTTTACCTACAGGTTTACTTAAAGGAATCGCCATGGCTTATAATGAACTTACGTACGTATAGCTTTTCTGCCACGCGTCTATGCGCTTCGTCATCAACTCTATCTTGATCTCGTGGGCGTTTTCAAAAGATTTCCCCTTAAGACCTTTTTGAGCTTAGAGAAAAGAGAAAATCACACTTGAAGTCAAATGGTGTGATGAGTAACAAAGTGTAAGACTCGAAGACAAAGCACCAGGGACTTTCAGTAAAGTCCCACGCCGCCAAGACCGAAGTAAGACAAGACAACGGGAAGAGCAAAGTCAGAAATATTGATTGTATTTTTCGATGTGGGGTTTACCATGCGTGAAACACGCTAGCGTGTTTCACGCATGGGGGCAGAGTTCACGTCTGCAGTGAAATCCAGCGGCATTTGCTTCGCTTATTACGCGAAATGGAGCGAGCAGAAGTTGCGACACAAACACTCATGGCTGCTTCACCGTAGCTGTCGCTAGGTATTGTCTCAGTGTTCCATGTCATGGGCCTCAGACAGTTCATTTCTTACTTCCATCAGTGTAGTTGAACAACGCCTTTCCTCATCCAACCTGGTTCAGTATTAACCTTTCACTGTGTAGTCACTGTAGTGTATCATATTCGATTCGTATTTGCTAGTATTATTCCTTCGTGATGGTAAAGGTAAAGTCAACTTTCACTGCTCCCTCCACTGGGAAATCCACACGCACTTGTTCGTGCGGCTGAAACAGGCCAACTGGTCCTAGAGGAGTGGGAGTGAGTACAGCTGCAGCCGACGACCTGTCAGTCAGAACTATGGCGAAGAAACGGAAGGTTCAACGACCCGCCATCCCCTACTTTAAGAAAAATACTCCCACAATAGCTCTGCGCACCAAAAAAATTTGCTAGTTCAGGGTGCCGAGCACCAAGACAAAGACCTCGCCTGGCCTGGGCATTGTTCCCGGGACCCTCAGCACAACTGTGCAGCAAGCAACATCCTCTGCTATCAGACAAGATAAGTCATGAAGTGAAGGGTAATTTTCTAGGCCGAAAAAACTCGTTTTGAAGATGTGCACGTAAGGTGGCCATGACGACGGAGCTGCGAATGAACAAAAAAATGAATTTTTTCAGAAATGAATGGAAGCGTGGCAGAAGAGGTTAAGAAAGTGCATCATTGACTCAATGGTGTGCGTTAGAATGGAAATATATATTTTGAATTTGCAGCTTTTGTGGCACCAATAGCTGTATGCAGCTTTTCGAACACATACCGTGCATTACTTTTGGTCGTGCAGACCAAAATGTTTTCAACCACTCAATTTCCATTAATTATTATAGCTAGAACATAACATATTCTTAAAACCATCAACTCACTTTCGGCAAAGCTCTTACTCCTGCTTGAGTTGTATCCCAAGATCTTGTAGTGAAAGTTAATGCATCTAGTAACCATTTAGAGCAGTGGTTCTTAACCTGGGTTCGATCGAACTCCAGGGGTTCGGTGAGACAGTTTCAGGGGTTCGGCGATTTGGTTCACCCAACTCGTGTGATTCGTGACGTCATGATCTGCTGGCTGGATGATTCGTGACGTCCCGATCTGCTGGCTGGGTGATTCGTGACTTCCCGATCTGCTGGCTGGGTGATTCGTGACGTCACGATCTGCTGGCTGGGTGATTCGTGACGTCCCGATCTGCTGGCTGGGTGATTCGTGACTTCCCGATCTGCTGGCTGGGTGATTCGTGACGTCACGATCTGCTGGCTGGGTGATTCGTGACGTCCCGATCTGTTGGCTGGGTGATTCGTGACGTCCCGATCTGCTGGCTGGGTGATTCGTGACNCAGAAACGTCAATAATATTTTTCATAGTTGTCCTTCTATATAACTACAAGAATTTTCTTCTGAAAAGTGATTGTTTTCTTTGCCGCTGCCTGCAAGGGAAACTACAACGCCTAATTCCCCGACCTGCTATTATCCTATGGTAATGCTAAGGAAACTCGTTATTACGTCATTATTGGTAGACTCTCTAGTTCAGACCGGCTCATTAAAGGCCGTGTAGGTACAAAATTAGAAGCTTACAACTGCCGTAGTGCCCATAAAAACAGTTGATCCTATGTGAGTGTGTGTCAATGCATTGACCTTCATGCGATGGATAATACAGAGGACTTGTTTGAAATTGCAAAACAGCGTATTCGTAATGCTTCTTCCTAAACAAAGAATATTCCAGTCACTTAGTTCCCTTTCCGAAAGTTAATCGTTGTAAAAGTACTTTTTATACAAGTTTTGTGAGTGTCTTAATATGAATTAAAAGCTAATGCCCATTTGAAATATCTCGAGGGATGATAGGCGAATGTGACAAGAAATGAAACATAGGCACATTCATATGAATATTAAGAAATTCTTTGAAATAATTACTTCACCGAAAACTACTCTCTACTCTCGCGGACTTTCAGTGAAGTCCAACGTCGCCAAGACCGACATAAGACAACGGGAAGAGCAAAGTCAGAAATGTTTATCGTATTTTTCGATGTGGAGTCCACTTGGGAGGGGGGGGGGAGGGCAGAGTCCACGTCTGCTGTGAAATCCAGCAGCATTTGTTTCGTTTGTAAAGCGAAGAGGAGCAAGCAAAAGTTGCGACACTAACACTCATGGCTGCTTCACCATAGCTGTCGCTATGTATACTCTCAGTGCTCCATGTCCTGGGCATCAGACAGTTCGTTTCTTGCTTCCATCAGTGTAGTGGAACGACGCCTTTTCTCAACCAACTTGGCTCAGTATTAACCTTTCACTGTGTAGTGTATCATATTCGATACGTATTTGCAGTATTATTACTAAGTGAAGGTAAAGGTAGAGTCAACTATCACTGCTCCCTCCACTGGGAAAGCCACACGCACTTGTTCGTGCGGCGGAAAAAGGCCAACTGGCCCCAGAGGAGTTAGTTCAGCTGCAGCCGACGACCTGCCGCTCAGAATTATGGCGAAGAAACGGAAGGTTCAACGACCCGCTCCCCCCTACCCTAAGGTAAGTACCCCCACAATAGCTCTGCGCACCAAGAAAATTTGCTAATTCAGGGTGCCGAGCGCCAAGACAAAGACCGCGCCTGGCCTGGGTATTGTTCCCGGGACCCTCAGCACAGCTGTGCAGCAAGCAACGTCCTCTGCTATTGTGGGTAACAGACAAGATAAGTCATGGAGTGAAGGGTAATTTTCTAGGCTGAAAGGACCCGTTTTGAAGATGCGCACGTAAGGTGGCCATGACGACGGAGCTGCGAATGAACAAAAAAATGATTTTCTCCAGAAATGATTGGAAGCGTGGCAGAAGAGGGTAGGAAAGTGCACTATTGACTCAATGGCGTGCGTTAGAATGGAAATGTGTATTTTGAATTTGCAGCTTTTGTGGCACTAATAGTTGTGTGCAGCTTTTCCAATACATCCCGTGCTTTACTTATAGTCGTGCAGACCAAAATATTTTCAACCGCTCAATTTTCGTCAATTATTATAGCTAGAACATAACATATTCATCAAACTATCAACTCACTCTCCGCAAAGCTCTTACTCCTGCTTGAGTTGTATCCCAAGATCATGTAGTGGAAGTTACTGCATCTAATATCCATTTAGAACAGTGGTTCTTAACCTGGATTCGATCGAACCCCAGGAGTTCGGTGAGTCAGTTTCAGGGGTTCGGCGATTTGGTTCACCCACTCGTATGATTCGTGACGTCACGATCTGCTGGCTGGTTTTGTTCTCTGCATGCAGTGATTTTTTTGTGCAAATGATGCATGGCACAGTTTGCGCAGTAATATGCAGTATATGATTATTTACTTTGAATCTGAAGAACAACCAAAGCGAACTTTATTTTTCCTGCTACGAACGGTTCGGTGAATGCGTGTTTGGAACTTGGGTTCCGTACCTCCAAAAAGATTAAGAACCACTGATTTAAAAGAACTGCGCTGTGAACTTCACGGCATGTAATGAGTTGGAGCCCGTCGAGATTGTTCAGCTGTCACCTTGAATTCATTGACGCAGCTTCTAATATTTGATACTCTTGGCCAAACCTGATCATACATCGCTTGCTGGTTAAAACGGATTTACAATCTCAAGTCAAGATTAGTAGCTATAACAAAGTAACAAAATCGCAGCAATGGCGACGATACTTGTTCACGAGACTGAACGTTTAAGTGCTTATAACCTACCTGCGAATGAACGCTAAGTATTCGTGCCCCGAATGGTTATTTATGGTTCAGAATTTTCAGATTACTTTGTCTCAATAGACCTAGTACTGTGTAGTACGTACATTGCTACGAGTTCTATTCTCTTCGGAGTTGCTGCTGATTTGGAGATAATTATAGGAAGGTGTTTCAGCCTGCTTTCCACGCATTCGGCTGCATGTTCACCACCTATACAATTCAGTGACTGGTAGTCCCTCAAATTATACGGACAGAAGCTAGAAATTTGTATCGTAAATTTCCGTGTAATGTAGAAGCAAGGTTATACTGCGAATATTGTTTTGAGAGAACTGTAAAGACGCTCCCTCGGGAGTACCGGATGGGCTCTAGGATTAGGTTAGTTATGTTCGCCCGTCCTATAGTGTCGAAAGTGTGGCTCCCAGGAGATCCCCATCGGTGCCATAGCTAGGACTTCGGTTCGTCAGGCTTTCGCGCCCACTTTGTCTCCTTCCCTTTTCGTACTCTAACGTAGTGGTTCCGTATAACTGATCAGTGTAGACCCTTGCAAAGATAGCAGTGCATCGTCATAGACCCCTAGTGTTCTAATACTGGATGCATGGATTATGCTACAGTTAGGTAGAAACCTGTGTTACAAAGGAAAAAGAAAAACAATTGTTTTGTTGTTTTACATGCTTTAATCAACTATGTACGTAACGCAAATACGATCAGAGTTGTAGAATACTCAAAATAATGAAGAATATTAAAAAAGGAAGAGGTAATATATTATCAATTAAAATTCCCTGTACTAGGGTATTTTTGTAAGGGATATTCTAGATTTGAAAGGTTATTTAATAAGCATTCCTGCATTACTGCTGCCCGTCAGTGGTTCAAGTTGCATCAGATTTGTAAAAAAGTAATGTATATTTTCAAAGTTTGAATTTTTTACGTCAAAAAAACCTTGACCAAGTTAAAACTACTACCTGGTGACATTTGGTTAGGGTCCCTTTAAAATTCACGCTAATACTAAAAGAAAACGCTACTTTCAAAGAAAATGTGCATCATTTCAGAGAAAACTCAACAGTTTTGCAAAATAGATAAAATCTTATATGTCATGCATATTGATTTTTTATTTTAATACTGCATACATAGGTTTTTTGGGGCAAAATTTATTTTCAACCTTTATATACAAAACAAAGAAACAGAAATAGGTCTTTTCTTCAAATTGACCCCTTAAGGGGTCTACGGTTGACTCCCTGGAGACTTACGGGGTCTATAGACCCATGTATAGGGAACCACTGCCCTAACAGATGTTTTTTTTTTTTTTACTCTTCCCCGTCTTTTCCAACTTACAGTTTTCATGAGCGTTTTTCGCGTGTGGAAACACCATTGTACATGGGTTCCATTTTTCTGCCGACGTATTATATATCCATTCTTTTTGTCCTCTTCAAACACCGTAGTTGTGTCTAGCGAGGCTCAAACAGCGTATTCACTCACACTGCATAAAAGCAAATTAATCCCTGTGTTCGATTGAGAACAATATTAAGAGTTACTTCCTCTATTTTTCGGTTTCGAAATTAAGATTATTAGGTATGCAAAGTGACAAGAAAACAAAATCCCCTTCCCATGAGAGGTAGGCTGTGAACTCCCCATTTACAGTCATTCTGAACGTTTAGAATATGTTTCATTTCCACCTGTTTTAAAAAAGTCTAAATGTTCTAGTTAATTCTATCGGGAGAAACATCAACATACAGTCCTGCATGGCTATCCCATCAGCGATGCTGAGGTTAATGTTTAACCTGTCGTCCAGTGTCAACTTTTCTTAATTATGTTTCGAACGTTGTTGCTCCGAAGAAAAATCATAATTTGGTGCGCAGTAGTAGGGTTCTGTCATTTTATGTGCTTATGGCGTGTCTGTAAGTTATATTTTCATGGTAGAGCAGCGAAACTTGAAATGAGCTTGCAAATTATTCATAAACCAATTCAAACTTATCACCCGGGCCTCCAAAAGGCAATATTTGCATCTGAAAGGACCGTCCCAAAATTTCATTTAATTCTAGTTTATTATTGCTGAAGTTTCAGTGGTGTCTTTTATCGTTTAATATTGTTCTATAGATAAAAAGATTGCTAAACAAAATTGGAGGGGCTATACGAGAAGTATAGGAGCGCTTTAATTATACCTACGGGCGTTCCTGCACTAGGCATGTTAGCCCTCCAATTATTACCCAGGCCTCAGACCAGCTAGGTCGAAAACTTTTTTTGGTGGAGAGACTGCAGAGTTATTGAGACGTAACACGTAGAACTGAAGTAATGTCATTAGGTTTTTGGCGACATGTTAAATAGATTATAATTGAAGCCGTAGGCCTAGCACTGACCATTGCCGGATTCCTGAACCCTTCATGAAGTTACAAATATCGTAACTACTGCTGCGGGAACAAATACGTCGAACTATATAGTGCGCATATTCAACCCTTTTCATTACGCAATAGATGAACATGCAATGCAATAAAACAACCAATCTATATTAGATTATGCTACTTCACGTTCTACATTGTTAATAAAAGTTGTGGAATCGAGTTTAATTTGGATTTTCCTCAAGTCTGATATAACTTTCTTTAGTAAGTGAGCTGTGGCTTCTTTTGTTCATTGCAGAATAGTGACATCAGAGTCATGGCGGTCGCTGATTGGCCTAAAGTTGCCGCCCGCTTGTTCGTTTAGATCTAACATAGCTCTCTTCAGTAAATGAACTGTATCTTACAGAAAGTCCAATAGCCGTTACTTACACCACCTGCTGTGGTGATTTATGCCCCCTTAGTTAACTCGAATGTTCTCTCAGGTGGATAATGTGACCGACCCTGTCCCTATTCTTGTCAGAATGTCAGTGGCCTTCCCGCACCCAAGAGTTAACCTGACAGCCTTACCGCAAGGGTGGTTATAACTGGCCTCAGTCCTTGCCAATGAAAGAAATTTGTAAATTGGGTAATTCTTCTGTGCTTCTCAATCTGCTCCGTGTGATGAGCCACTAATGGAAGGAAATGACCCACGGGACTCCTAGCTACTTCCGAGGGGGCGCCATGGCAGGGGTCCTCCACATGTGTGTTTCTTCTGTCAGCTTTTCGTTTCTTCTTTCATCTATCTGAAATACTTTGAGCCTTATTGCCCGATCAGTAGTAACGAACTGCAAAATTTTGGAAGACAAAACTCGCTTAAGTGAGATCCTCATCAAATTCTGAAGCCTGTAAAAATGTTGAAATGAAATATTCGACCTTCAGTGACATGCGGCTTTATTTTGCAGATCTTGCGAGCCAATTTTATAAACGACTAACTAGCTTGATTGCATGATAATCCGCTACTAGTCGCCTAAACACTAATATTATAAGCTAGTCATTTTTATTTTAGCGGCAAGGTTTGCATCCGAAAGTTTTGCGACTTTGCCATTAACCTTGCCACGCGAACTCCCGCAGGGCTGCGGGTATGCAATGCCCTATTACTATATCTGGAATAATACTTGGTTATTGCTCTAGGGTGGAGTTCATTCCAAATTTCGCTGCTCCTGATGTACGTGTACCTGATTTCGTTGTTCGTGACGTTCCTGTTGATTTCGTCCTTACCCACTCTATCTTTTCTTTCTCAAATCTCGCTATCTCCGACCTTCAATATCTCCCATGGTGAGTACCGTTCCTGTTTGCAGATATGTAGTATCCAAATAGCGCTTCATAGTTTGTAGTTCCTGAGGTACGAGTTTGCTAGTCAACAATAGGCGATCTCTTTTTGTGAACCTCAGTGCATTCACTTCATTACTACAAGAATATTTAGCTTTCTCATCCACTAAGTCAGCTGATGTATAATTGTGTGTCAGCTTGCATCACAAAGGCTATTTTCTTGAAAGCGAAAAATTCAGAAAATTTTGCATTTGCTCCTGTGGATGCTACGCTTGGCATGACAAGAGCGTATAGCACTTTAGTATTCCCATATCTTCATGCTAGCTAGCATGGGGAGTATAATTTGCCCAATAGACGAGCGGATATTTTTACAACTTTTGGACTAGCAATGCGATGTAAAACGCCTTGTACTTCTCGATAGCTTACAAATCTAACTTTTTTGCTTTAAAAAAAACAAAATTCTCTCTTCAGTTTTCTCTTAATAAATTGTTAGATGCGAAACTCACTGCAGAGAAATTATCCCACAGAATGTGACGGCTGCCTGTCGAGCAAACTCTTGCGATCCCCGTGCTTCCCTCGACCTCGTGGCAACACTACAGCCTCCTGCATGGGTGCCTCCCGGCCACCTAACCTGACGGTGCTGCAGGTATGTAGGGGTGCTGTGTACCATACTGATTCTCACACTACAGCCTCGTGCGTGGGTGCCTCCCGGCCCCTAACTTGACGGTGCTGCAGGTATGTAAGGGTGCTCTGTACCATATTGATTCTCACGCTACAGCCTCGTGCGTGGGTGCCTCCCGGCCCCTAACTTGACGGTGCTGCAGGTATGTAGGGGTGCTTTTAGTCGTCGATTCAGTTATTATCATTGTCAAGGTGTTTTGACGTGGTGAGGTATTTATGCAAACGTACCTCTTCACGTCCATGCTTACCTTGATAATGATAATAACTGAATCGACGACTACGCCTCAAGTATGCAAAACATAACACTGAATTTTATTTTAAACATTCATAACGGGAAAGAACCAAATGTTGGGATGGTCGCAAATTCACATGAAGTAAGATGAATTGACTCGTTGACCTGAACACACGAATGGTTAGGAGGTAAAAACAGTTGGCATGCAAGGCCCAAGCACAGTACACGTATGTTGTGACACACATGTAATACCTTGGTACCTAGCTAATTCCGTCTGATGAAAAACCCCCATAATGATCTATTAACATACATTACATATTTCACATTTAGGGCTTGCAGCCCCACATCTTTGAAGCAAATTTTATAACTAAAATATTAAACCTTAATTTCTATATATAGATCATTTAGATCATTTTTCGATTTTTTTTTTTTTTTTGTTGACGCTCGCACACGCCAAAACCATTTCACACTTATGCTAAACGCCAGTACTGGTCCATGAAAACATTTCACTGCACATTCCTACCTGGCTTTACATTTGTATATGTATAACACTGGCCTTCTTGGAACACTGCCCTTCATTTTGACATCAATCACTTCCTATTAAGAGACACAAATGAGCGTTCTCGGCATTCACACCCAAACTATACACTTTGGACACCTAAGTACTCCATCATTTAGCTATACTTGGGCTCTACCCTGATCATCAACACATTGCTGGCTCAAACACTTAGCAACAGTGGGGCTTTACAAGTCTTCACGAACGACAGGAATACGGGGTCGAGCGACTCTTCAAACTTCCGATGTAAGAACACGGGAACAGGTATACGGGGTCGAGCGACGCTTCAAACTTCCGATGTAAGAACACGGGAACAGGTATACGGGATCGAGCGACGCTTCAACTTCTTCTGATGTAAGAACACGGGAACAGGTATATGGGGTCGAGAGACGCTTCAAACTTCCGATGGAAGAACACGGGAACAGGTATACGGGGTCGAGCGACGCTTCAAACTTCTTCTGATGTAAGAACACGGGAACAGGTATACGAGGTCGAGCGACGCTTCAAACTTCTTCCGATGTAAGAACACGGGAACAGGTATACGGGGTCGATCTGTCGCAGAAATTATAAGTAAGTGCAGGAACACGAGAACGGACTTCGGCACTGTGTGCACGTGCGGATGTAGTGACCCATTGAACACTTATGAATGTGTCATCCTACGTCAGCATCCGGTCACAGTCGTTTCAGAATTTGATCACTCAATACTAAGTCACTTCAGGTAAACTATTTACACAAACGTGCACCACTCACGGGCACGGAGAAGGACTTGGGACATACCCTGAGGCTAGGGTAGCCCAAACAGATCTCACTCATGTCACGGTCGGTAAAG
>LQNS02278094.1:62972342-62987660 GCA_001587735.2 Parhyale hawaiensis | reverse complement strand
TTCAGCTGCATCGACTGTTAGGTTGAGGAAATGCTTTGCACTCCATTACTCACGCTAGAACATTAAATAAAATTTAATTAGACATGTTTTCCCATATTTTATTTTATTTTCTGGTCATATATACATTTCAATGCGGCGACCTAACATTTCAATGCGGCGACCTAAACTTTTCCTAACATGATGACCATCAATGATCGCATCGCAGTGGAGGAAATCAAAAAGAAAATACATGCTTTTCGCAGCCAATATAAGCGAGAATTAAAACTATTCCCCGAGTCCAAAGCTTCTGTTTGAAGTTTCGGACAAGTCAAGCCTCGAATGCTTAATTTTGGCACCAAATCGAACGTACTCTCTGTCAACCACATGAAACCGACACAGCTCATCTCTCCTATTATCGAGTTAAATCATGTTTGTGCTGGAGTGGTTTCATCCTCCCTTAATTAAGTTTAGATCTCCAATATCTGACCAGCATACATACTTAAGAGGTGCCGATAAAAAAACATATGCTATAAGTTTTGATGGTTGTATTCTGCAATCGGAAATCTTAGGCGATTTGCAGATATCATACCGTACTGCTACAAATATATATCGGGAAATTTCTCATGATTCGGCGATGAGGATGCTAGTTGATCTAATTACACTCACTCACATACGGCATAAATGACATACCGACTCGTTGGTCGTCAGTTCATTTATATTGTTCAATATGATAGCGTTATTTTTTAGGGACATTGCAGATGATAGTGAACTACAAAAACAAACAAATAGAGCAGCTGGCCACTTGCTCCATCTTGCCGTCAAACAATAATAATTCTTCAGCTCATGGTATAAAGTTCGGCACATTTCTAGGACGATTGCACTCAAGCAACAGAAATTTGCGTGTGGAATTGTCAGTGCCTGTACGGGACGCCGGTGATCAGAAAGAGAAAAGTAGCCTCTAGCGTCGCACCTGCACTTGTTGATGCAAGGAAGAAAGTGTCTTGATTTTTGATCAACGGTCCAACTTTGTCAAACAGGAATTGAAATGTTGGCAGAGGAACTGAGGAAATTGCATATAAATTACTGTTGAAACATAGAGGTCTCCTTTGAGAGATACTGCAACAGCATCCCGTAGCTGCTCTTATTGGACTCTCTGTGAGCATGTCTTTTATTTTTTTCTTCTTTTTAGAGCCTTTAGCCAGCACTGTAAAAATGATAGCTACACACGCATACTTCTAATCATCTGAATTCATTGTTGCAACTGAGTTCGACTGCTCAATAGCTTCCTCACGCGCTTGAACCAACAACGGTGAGTACAGACCAAGAGCGGTGACGCGCATCATTACGCTCCTTGGGAGGCGCCAATGCCTGTGGCCCTGCGTGAGAGCGCGCTTGCCCCACCATAATATGAACAGGGCCTAAGACATACTCGTGCGACCACACATGCGGGCAAGTAAAGGCGTGCGCAGACGAGCGACATCTTCGCTGATTATGACATGATATAATTGTCTGCATATCCAGCTTGCCTCGACATGTTAATGCACACGTACAGGGGAAAGCTTCTTGCAGTTGCAATGCCTTAGGGTTAAGTTATTTCAAGTTGCACAAAATTGAAATGGAAAATATTAACGTAATAAACTATATTGCCTGTTTATCCGCTGGATTTTTACTTCCTGTACAAAGCACTCAGCGAATGAGAAATTTCTGCGATATTGAAGCTTGTAACCGAAAGTTTGCTAAGTACAGTTGTACTGGCTACCATCGTTGTAAGCTGGATTGAAAATCCTTCTGTACATGTGACACTGCAGGTGGAATCGCTACCATTTAAAGTAAGATTTTAGGAAAAACTCAGGCGTTACATACGGTAGTAGGGAATAGATAACAGGGAAAAGTGGACTGCAAGTTGCTCTGAATTGCTGAACGCGACGAAAAAGATAGGCCTAGATCCATCTTTCTGAATTCTCTCTTCCGCCAACTTTTTCGTCGAGTCTGATAGAGCGTTTGTTGGCGAAATGCAACTTTCGGCAATTTTGCTTCTCGTCTGCAGTGGGCTTTAAATTGGCCTTTGCTTGTGTACATCGATCAATTTATCCTTGCATCATCGTTATTGACAAGCGATGATAGCCAAGAAACGACAAGCAGTCCAAAAAATCTCCAATGAAACCTTAAGCTATTACGCCACAGTGCTTTATGATCCGTGGTCGGCTGTAGCTGTACTTTCTCCTCTGGGGCCAGTTAGCCTATATCTGTAGCACGAACCGGTGGGTGTGGGTTTCCCAGTAGAGGGTGCACTCAAAGTTGACTTTACCTTTTGCCTCGACAGCCGGCGTGAAGGGGCTAATGTCAGTACTCAGTTATTTCCCCGTGTAATAATCCTCTCACTTACACTGATCGTTTTTGCAGAGGATGGCGCCTGCATCTTCGTACCCAATAGCCCTGGCGCCGTTCCTGCAGGGTTCCTTCAGCCCGCCGATATCATCCAGAATAAGCGCCGAAGTGCTGACAGGCGACACTCCCTTGGTGTACATCACCACCAAGGATACCCCAAGATCCAGACGTCGAGGATCTGCTGACGCCGTGACAAAACAGGCCACGGATCACGGCCAAATCGACGGTCCTGTGGCCACCGTTCTGCAGAACCACTGGAACGATTCTTCAGCTGCTACCACATCCACAGCCTTTCCTTCGTTTTCTTATGACAGAGGGGAAGGGAATGTGGACCCGAAGTTACTTACATTAAGTCCATATGCGTTACCAACAGAAGAACAGCAGTGCCATCCATCCCACCTGGCGCGTATAGCCACATCTGCCGCCTCATTCTCCCCTTTGAACCACATTGCTCCAGGTCTCCACCAGACCTCCCTCACCCTTGCATCCCCAGTCCTGGGCTGCTCAGGATACTTGCAACACAAAGAGTGTTGTACGCTCACTGTGCCAGATCACTGGAAGGATCACAAGCTTCCGTACATTAGGAGAAGAAGTGTCAATGTGCCGCTGGATGTGCGCAACAAACATGATGCTTAACTAGCACCTTTATTATGTCGTGGTTATAGTAAGGAACTAGTGTAGTTAGTGAAAGCATTGAAGTGAAGGCGCCCATTTAGTGTACGCACTTTGCAACTTGGTGATAATGAATTGTGTACATATATATAAATCAGCTATACATAGTGCCGTCGAGCATTTTTTAAGAGAAGTATTTCAGAGGATCCTAAGGTGGGCGGGAATGAAGACTTAGCTATGTAAGTACGTCATTACATCTTTCATGTTTCGAAAAAAATCTACTTACTTTACTTTGAAATAGGTCTTGTGGACTTCAAATATTTATTCTAACAGAAGCACTGCGTATGATGTTGTAAACGAAAGTGATTAGCATAGTGTGCGATTCAGGTATACTGTTTGGTGATGAAAGAAAGTTCTACCTTACACACCGTGTTACGCGTTACAAGAGGATTTGT
The DNA here is from genome assembly GCA_001587735.2 of Parhyale hawaiensis. Taxonomy (NCBI): domain Eukaryota; kingdom Metazoa; phylum Arthropoda; class Malacostraca; order Amphipoda; family Hyalidae; genus Parhyale; species Parhyale hawaiensis. The sequence continues at coordinate 62,984,226 of LQNS02278094.1, read as the reverse complement.
TTTTCGTAGCAAGGGCATAATAGAGTTGTCTTGGTGGTAAATTTCTACCCTTTGGGCATCACTTGATAAATATTTGCTAGCGCCCGTCCCTAGTTAAACCTCGATATTTTAAATCATTATTCTTCTAGATACTGATGTGTTCAACACGAATTTCTAGGCTACGGCCGTTTTATTTTATTAGTTTTCTAGATAATTCTATGCTAAGTTTACCATTCCATCAGTAATTCAGCGAAGTTTAATTCCGCGTTATTACATTACCGATACATATCGTTACCGTAAGCGGTAAAGGTGAAGTTTAGCTACAACCTAGAATTTCATGATTTCTATGACTTATCTAAGTATTATGAGGCATTTTAAAACTTTCTCAGGAATGAACTTTCCGTCGCAAATGCTTAGTTTTCGAGATATTTGACTTTGAAGTTCCCATTGTTTTTCTATGGGAGAAAATACCCGGCGACCCCATAGGAACCTAAAGAAACCTAAAGAAACCTAAAGAAACCTAAAGAAACCTAAAGTAACCTAAATTAACCTAACCTTACCAAACCTAACAATACCTAACCTAACATTACTAGTGATTGGTCTGATGTAATTTTTTGACGTACGCGGATGCGGATGCAATTGCGAATGTTGCCATCTTGGCATCCGCGGATGCAGATCCGGATGTCAACAAAGGTCCGGATGTTCCGCGGATGTGGATGCGAATATTCGTCCCACCACAAACACACACGCACACACCCTCTCACGACGGCAGTTTATACAACACTTGGGGGTAAAAACTTGAATGGTACTGTGTTGACAGGGACAGCGCTTGCATATATTTCAATCCAAATGAGAATTTGCACTTTTCAGCACGAGGGATGAGCTTATTGTCCAGTGATAAACCTGCGCATCCGCGCCTCCTTTGCTACGGATTTTACAGGTCTGACATCCGCGGATGCGATTGCGGATGTTACCATCTTAGCATCCGCTGATGCGGATGTCAAAAAAGGTGCGGATGTTCCGCGAATGCGAATATTCGCCCCATCAATAAACCTTACCAAACCTAACCTAATCTTACCCAACTTTACCTAACCTAACCTTACCTAACCTAACGTGACCTTACCTAACCTAGCATCAACTAACCTAACCTTAACTAACCTAACCTAAGTTCCTGTGGGGTTGCCGGGTAATTTTTCCCATAGGCCTAGAAAAATAATGAGAACTTCATAGTGAAATATCTCGAAAACTAAGCATTGGCGACGAAAAGGTCATTCATGAGGAAAATCTTAGAATGCTTCATATTACCTGAATAAGTCATAAAAATCGTGAAGATCTTCGTTATAGCTGAACTTCACTTTTACCACGTAAGCTGTTATTTTCATATATTTTTTGCTCATCATGCACAATTCATTATCTAACTTGACCCAACCCCCGTACACTAACATTCTCTAGCCTAACCTACGTTGATTTATCCCAATCAAACTGACTTAACCTAACCTTCGCTAACCTAACCTACGCTAACCTTGTGTAGCCTTGTGTAGTTCTTAGCCTACGCTAACCTAACCTACGCTGACCTAACCATCGCTGACCTAACTATCGCTGACCTAACCATCGCTGACCTAACCATCGCTGACCTAACCATCGCTGACCTAACCTTCGCTGACCTAACCTTCGCTGACCTAACTATCGCTGACCTAACCTTCGCTGACCTAACCTATTTTAACCTAACGTATATCGACCTAACCTATTCTAGATCAACCTGGAAAAAATTGGGCAATAGAAGAAAACTTATGCAAATCAATGTCTTACAGTTGCGACGCAATGTGACTGCGCCTAGTTTAACTGCTCTGTGGTACCGGTATGACGTGAAACTTAACGCATCAATGCATCGGAAAGTAATGATTCTCGACGGCTGTAACTTACCTGTGTTTAGCGCATTAATATCTACGAGAACAGTTTAAAATTTTGGGGTTATACTGGCAATTGAAAAAATACTAACTACCTATTCCGAGGGGTTTGAAACACTAATCCTGGCTAATAACCATGGGTATGCTACGAATAATGAAAGGCATCCCAAACAATACGTTATTGATAGATGTTTGAAAGAAATAAACGCCCTCAGAGATCTAGGAGATCGTCATTTTGAGGCCGGGATCAGGATGTACATAAAATGCAAACTAGAACAATGGGAGACGAACAAGAACCACACAACCACTCCTGGCTTCCCTTACTTTAATTAAAAGTTTTCTCGATTTAGCGAAAATTTGATAGCGGAACTGGAAAGGTGATATAGCACCAAAACTTATTAAACGTTTTCTTAGTGTGAAAACGACCCGTTAAAAGCTTGGAAATGCAAAAAGATAGACGATGAACAGCCGGTGCAGATATTACGATACGGAAAATGTCTTAGATTGATCGAAGCTTTCCTGATAAACTGAACCCAAAGTATAATTATAAATAATAATGTCCAAACGACAGCCGGTACTCAGTGGAGTCCCGCAAGGTACTGTGCTTGGTCCAATACTCTTCTCTTCCGCATCATGATAAATGATATGGGGCGCTAATGCAAGTTTGCTGTTCCCTCGTCGTTATCTAGGTATGATGTCCACACTGTAAGTGCTGCTGGTGCTTCCTACGCACGCGCTTTCAACACATCACTTCTGGCACACCTTTACAGTTGGGAAAGTCTGCATACGAGCTAGGTTCCGATTTTTTTTTTATTTTTCAGGTCGGAAGTCTCTCAAATTTAGCGGAGAGAAAATTTGTATGTATACAAAAACGGTAAATATTTAAGCCTATGGTTACTACTGCAATAAAAGCTTCTGCCACTTAGACCGGTCGGCCGGCGAGCGATTTGCATCGGTAGATAACAACCGTTTTTATGCCTTCGTTGTCTGGCGTGACATTTACCCGCTCGTTACAGATATCCGTTTAACATGAGCAAGAATGTTTACTTCTACACATAAAATGTTAAACTCGCATATACAACATCGTATGTGCGAAATGCATATATAACGCGTACCTCATCAGCTAACATTGATTTATCTACCCCTATTTTTTGTAAATATTGGTTCATGTTACTTGATGAATTGAGTGGTTTTAGAATGAGATTTTGATGGAAACCAATGAGCATTCACGTAAATTTACATTATTTAGCCGGGGAAAGCGCAAGCTCATTTATTACCTCATCTTGGATACTTTGAATTAATCATTACCAAATAAATATTTTATGCTCGCATCAAGCATTAAAGTTGCCTGAACTTTATGCAAACGTACTCTCACCGGACGTAGACTACCCTAACTTAACCTGACCTACCTAGTTCTGTCAATGCATTTCAATGAAATCGTGCTGCTGCTGCTGTGAGCAGAATGTGTCTTGTGGTAGTCACGTCCAGGCAGCAATTGCTTCGTTCATCCGCAGTCCACAGTCTGGGATGAGATTTTTTTTTAATATTTACGATACTGCAAACACTTCTTCACTTTGTAAACCCCTTCTGGGGGCATAGAATTGGCCATAGGGTTAAGTTAGTTAGGGTCGCCCTTCCTGGGTTACGGGTAGCAGCGCCCCCCAAGGTAGCTATAAGCGCTTATGTAGGTCACTTTAGCCATTAGCTAGGCCTTCCGGTCGTCTGTCTTTCGTGCCCACTTTACTTCCTTCTGATTCCATTCTCCGCTTATCTTGCTCTCTTCTGGTCTTCCTCTTCTTTCCGGAGTTGTTCTTTCCCGCCCGGTGATCCTGTATGAGAACACCAACGTGCATGGGTTCCTCGTTTCTGTCGATATACTATATGTCTCTTATTCTTTCCTCTGTGACATCGTCTTTGTGCGGAAACGGAGGCTTAAACCTCGGACCATTACTCACTTTGTAAACCCACTTCTCGTTCCCAAATGTATTTCTAAAGCAGCTGGAGCGCCTCAGTCATCACAATGCGCTTCATAACTATGTGTTGTCTGGAGAGCAGCCGTAAATGACTATGGTATTTTTTTACTACAGACGTTGCCAAGAAGACAAGGTCAGTTTTTGCCACTATTCGCCCCCCCCCCCTCCCAATTTCGGAATTTTAAATCATTAATGTGCTGGATATTGATGCGCTGAGCACGAATTTGGGGCACAGCAGTCGGAAATGTTTAGTAGTGGGGATACGGATGCGTTAAATTTAGCATTAAATCAACTGGGGTGCGTTGCAATTACCATTTCTGAGTTACAGGTACTACACCGGTGATCCATCCAGTGGAAAATCGTGCCGCAATCATAACCCAAAAAGCTGTTACGACGGCTGCGTCACGGGTTGCGGTGACGTTGTTAACACCAGCGAGGCATCGCTCACAAGCTCAAATGTCTGGGTTGTAACCCCTGAAATCTAGCTTATGACTTCATCTGTTAACATCCAAGCGGCTAAAGCTCGTTCACACTATAGTAAATAAACAAGTTTTTCATTTCCACATCTGGCAGCATTTCTGTGTACCTATGTATATACAAGCGGAACTCTGACATCAGCTCGATATCGGCAACATAGCGAGTGACGACACTACACCAAATTATTCGGCGGCTAACATTTTGTCGAATGTTTATGCAGACTTTCAGTTGTGTTAACTGGAGCATAACAAATTATTCAGAATATTTGTGTGAACCCACCTGCATGAAATATATCGGGATGTTCTTTTTAGGTTCATGGACATGTTTTTACGTTTGTTTTGCTATGGAAATATTACATGATAGCAAACCTACTCTGCATTTGTATCGCGCCTGCAGTTAATTTTCAGCTGATATGCACCGTATTTCAGCTCCCAAATTTTCTTCGCGAATTTCTTGATATATGTTCATCTTTTTTTTTTTGCTTCACAATGTCTTGACCTCCTCTATTTGTATTGGTTTTGTAGTTAGTCTCCTTTTGCTGTTGTTTTACCCCGATAAACAAGCGACAGTTCTCTGTCCGTCGGATGGGGGTGAGAGCCTATCTACGTCTTCCGAGACTCAAGCATGCAAACGCACCGGCGTGGCATTTCTACACAAACATTTTTAAAACTCGATAGATAAAGTGCATTAAGAGCAACACTATTGTTTATATTACTAAGAGAAGATAATGTTGCATTGTTTGCCATTATTGTATCAGCGTAATTGCATAATAAAAGGAAGTAAAATTCAAGCTGAAAGACGAGAAAAGCTGTATGTTCCATTCAGTCGCCAGTAGGGTGCCGACACTTTAGTAACCGCAGGATCTAACCAAAAAAGAATTGGTATGTTGCAGCAAAAATGCTCGACTATCAGACCGAAGTTTATGAACCCGTAGAAATGAAGTGGGTCGCATAGCTGCCAAAGTTTAATTGGTATAATGCAACGTTAGCTAGCACTAACAATAATTGTACGTTATTTAGGTTTCAGAAATTGTTTTTTTTTATGGAGAAAGTATTGAATCAGCATATTGGCGGACCCGGAATTTCGTCATTGTTTGTAGTTGATCTTATACACTCGTTGATAAATGGCGCTTGGCTCACCCGATCATGTCACAATCACCTACCGTATTAAGTAACGATTTTTCAGGTTGGGTAGCCCAACTGGGTTGTGATTACAGCATACCTCAGTCTTGGTACGCATGACTCCTCGCCATTTTTTGTCTGTAAAATGTTTGCCCAAGCTGTGATGTCAGTAGCAGAACAAGGTGAACAAGTCCTGTATACGCTCATACCCATAAAAAGTAAAGCATTGTTGGATGCAAAACATCTTGATTTATCGTTCGCAGTCTTCAATGATGTCGTTCCCCTAGCTGGTTTAAAAATGGGGAACCGACTTGGCTTTTTTTTTGCAAGTTTCTTACTATAATAACGCGTCGGGCACGACATTGTTAAGGGCAAGTTCACACGTCATTCACATCAACGCGTTCACTCATACACTGTCAACGCAACTTTGTGTACATCACAAAAGTTATTAGAATGTTTTCCATCAAATTAGTTTCCCCGCCAAGTGTCACTACGCAGGTTACGAATATCTCACTAACTTTAGAGTGAAATAAAACTCAGGAAACAATGTAGCTTTCTGTGGTTTCTAGGGCACAGCAAAACATTCGGACAAGTGGATGAGCGAACGCGTTGATATGAATGACGTGTGAACTCGGCCTTACGCTGGACGGCGACGGTACAGCGACGCCATGGCTGATAGATAACTTTCATGTGACCGAGCAATCGTATGACTTTGTATATTATGTACAGACTTCTGCTTTAATATTACTTTATCGAAAAGAAAAGATGGTTTCTGTTTCTGTGATGGTTTTGGCCTAGTGTTTCCTAAGCAAATTTGATCAGAAAATCACTTAACACAATGTAGGTGTTATTTGAACGAATCCCAACCAACTGCACTAGAGTGCTGACGTAATGTTGAGCTTAACAAATCAATATCTGAAAACTATTCATTTTCGATGGCTGTGACCTATACACTCGGGTTCAGCATATCAATATCTATCTGTCGAAATAGTGGTATGAATTTTGTTGTTTGAATGGAAGGGTAATAGTAATAGTAATAAATACCAGAAAATATGAAGTGGTAAATGCATTCAACAAAGTTAACTGTTTTTAATAAATAAAATTCTGTTCTGGGATTCTAAATATTGACTTGATGTGAGCAAAAGAATTTTGCGCTCAGTAACTGCTCGCGCTAACGTTGGCATAGTTATTGCGTGAACTAAAAATTTCTTCCTAAGAGAGAGAAAACGCGTTTTCAAGCAATAACTACAATAAATATGTAACTACGTCGGCTAAATTCCGAAACCTATTTAAGTTACTCCATATACATATTTCTCTAAAATTCACATTTTTTTAAACACTTGTAGATAGACACATAAGACTGAGATATTTATGCAGGCATAAAAAAGAAGATGCTCTCTCAAACAATTGCAAAAAAGTACCGTAACTCCTCTCTTAACATGGCCCGCCTGAATAGGCCTATTGGTCAGTCTATTGCCAGCTTTCTAATTTAATTTTATGGTTATCGTCAATACAGTTGGTTAGATAGCAACCCAGATAAATTATCAGTCCGGTATATTTTTGTTGCCCACCAACTTTTGAATTTGGGACTTCATACCTTCTCATTTATAGATTTTTCTGTTTCACCCAAATTTCGTAAGTACCACCCCTGCAAATAACTTTTTGAAATACTGAGGTTTTTATTTCCGCAGTACAGTACAGCCACAACTTCATTCAGACGCAACAACTTTATCTTTCACAATAATTACTAAACATTTATATGTGTTTATTTATTTACATTTACATATAAGTTTATTACAAAGTAGATTACGCTCAAAACTGAGGAGTAAAATCTTGTCGCAAGTCGTTGTCGTGTCTAGTGACTTGTATCTAAGGATAAAAAAAATAGGTAATAGATAGCTGTTTCGTTGCATATTTGTTTATTTACCGCGATAATACTGTTTCAAATATTAGGGACGCGATAATAATCGGTGTTCTACAATATAATTAACACCGATGTGTATTTATTTCCTTATTTCTATATACGTTCATCTGCCCATTTTCTGTCATACTTTAAGAAAACAGATATGGTAAAATTAGGCCAGGTTGAAGACTGAGGCCATCCTGTGACGCTTTTTTGAAAACTGGTAGAAGGAACTAATACCAGGCTGCAGATGTTGGCAAACGTATTGTAATATTATATTTGAATGCGCTTCTTGCTTTGCCAATGTTAAAATTCAATAACTTGAGATGCATACAGCTTCTCTTAGCACTCGCATGCATCGTGGATTGCACTCCCTTCTGCGTTTTCTCACATCCAAACTTCAGCCGCACTGAAATCTGGCCCAAGCTCCAATTCACTATATGATCAACGGAACAAACGATAAAATACTCTTTACTGGTTAGCAGTCGGGTAATGACCACGAGAACTACTTGGCAATAACTACCTTTTCCCTTTGGTTTCTACCTCAAACAAAATAGCTTTTCGCTTGAGCAAAAGAAGTGCGATTTTATGATATCGTAAAGTGTCTTAGATACCGAGCTCCATTTATATTACGAATGATGCTTGACTACTGACTAAAAAAAATTTCAGCTTATCCCACTAGGGAAGGTTTACATTGTTCAGCAGAATTTATACCTAGAATGCTAATCTCTTATGTTCGTTCAGGTAGAAGTATTATTGTAGGGCATCCTACATAAGAATTCTCGTCATAATTTCTTCTGGGTCTTTTTCAACAGCCGGTTGCCTTAGTGTTTTTTTATATTGGCAATAATCATATTCATCAAACGTAATTAGACAAACATTTTTTTACAAGTAGTTTCCAGTTGGTTCAATTTAAGTGATGATTTCACATTTCCGTATATAGCTTTTTATGCTTCACCAAGCTGTTTTTAAAACATGTTAGTACATCAATGTCGGCCTTCTGCAACAATTGTCAGTAGCACATTTTACTATCGCCATCACCACGTTGTTTAACACGGCCGTGCCGAAGCGATGTCTGATTTGGGCAGTTAATGGAGACTATCTGCCCGCCGATGTTATATGTTCGTGAGTAGTTGAAACAGCACGGTGACTATCATCTTATTCTCTCGTGAGTGATTCTTAAAAATTAAATACTTTTGGTAAGAGAAACTGTTTGTGTTAGGCAAATTGCATTTCGTTAAATTGAGAATTAAGTGTTAGATGAGCAAGAACACGTTTGTCGAGCTCCTGCTATTTGTCAGCAGTTTTATAGAAGTAGATACCTATAAAGCTAATAGTCTGCGCGGGTTGCGGTGGCGATTTCACTCATTAAAAATAAAATTTAATATCTATGCGGATGATGATAGGAAACTCCTGAGAATGAAGCTGTTGCGGTTGTACAAACTACTATCCCAAAACGATTGAATCACTATCGACAGACTGTACTTTTTCTATAGTCTAGTGGTGCCGCGCATTTGACGAAAGTGAGAGGTAGGCTAAGCGTGATTGGTGCATCTTCTACGACGGGCAGTTCAGTGGGGATTTCTTCTTACGATATCCTTGTGATCACGGATCTGACAGTCTCCTAATCAAATCTTGTGCCGTAAACTCTCTGTTCATCAGGTAACTAAAACGAACCTTACCGTAGGGAAGTAACACAATACCTGTCTCGGTTGGTTGGTTTTACCGCAGCAAGAAGAAATTTAGTATAACCGGTCACGTACAGTAATTGTGTTATGTGCGTTAATCGCATAATTACCCATTTTGCTTGAGATAGTTACACTTAGTAGGCGGGTTATGAAGATACCACGTAGGCTATTCTCAGTTTACAATCTTTATCCAATTACATTTTTGTATGTCCTCTCAGGTGCGACTTATTTACGGCTGTGTCAGACTAGGCTGAAGAATTTTGTGGTTCTATTAATTGATGTCTGCTCAGCGCAGCTCTCCATATAGAACTCACATTGCTGCAACTGAGAACTGCAGCCAAATTGGGAGAATGAACACTGATGCTCACCGTTGTGGTGTACAGACTTCTGACGGTTCGCCGCATAAAGACCAGCGTCCTTGCAAAAGGACATTTCAAATAATGCTATTCTTACGAGAAACCGACATTTTAGTTGCCTAACTTCCAACGCTAGGAGTTCGTCTCATTCCTGAAATGGATAAAACCTAAAATACATGAAATCGGTACCTAATAAATTTGATCCCACTCTCAAATATATCTATTACCTTTTAAGACTCATTTATTCGTCAGCTATTCAGCAAAAATATGTTCTTCGAAAGGAGTAAAGAATCTAAATTTATTTTGAAGCAAAAAAACCTGTCTCCTAATCTCAGTGACCGTAAGCGTGCGTGAATGCGCTATTACCGAAATGCTGGTACTTCAAACCATGCGGCTATCGTGCTTACAGATGTAACACAGTTAAGTGCCATTTTATATATATAGGCCTACGTATGAGAAAAATAATACCGGTGAAAATGCATCTGGTACCTGGGTTACTTTCTCCTAATTCGATGTGGCACAGATTATTAATTCCTGCTGATTTTACGTGCCGTGAAAGGATTCTGTATTTTCACAGGGCAAAATTATGAAAAATGTATAAAGCGCTGGACCACTGAGTGTAGCACTTCAGGTGACGATCAGCAAGTTATTGCTAGCACAATGATCTTAAGTATAGAACTTTTCGTTTATTAAACTGTTTATTCGCCGCAAACATACTCGTATATGTTCGCCACATTTTGTTTCTCTTCGAGTAGTGTGAGTATGCGCTGCTCTCACGTCATTCATGTCATTTTATCTATGATACCAAATTGAAATGTATATCGAAACAGTGTGCGAGCATCAGGTTGTGCATGCTAATGTATTGTGTTGCTTCGGAATAAGACGGGCTGTTGCAGGAAGGAAGCAAAGAGCGTAGCGGGAGGGCTCACGAGAAACTAGCATCGAAAAGTGACGTCATCAATGACGTTTACATGGACAAATGGTGCGGCTGCGCAGCCTATGAATATTTTAATTAATTTAGCCGCAATAATTGCCGCCAATTGCAAATTTCATTCCTTAAGCTCGTAAATAAATTAAGAGAACATATACTAATTAAACTATGAACAATTATCGACAGAAAATTGCAGTGGAGGCTGGTGGCAATGTTCACAGCACCAGAGGCAAGATCTTGGCCGGTATGGCGCTTCGATTAACATCTTCTTTGAACTGAAGCTTTATTTACACTTCGTATCCAGTTCGCAGTTCTCTTCACAAAACATATTTAAACATATGACCGTGTTTTTTTCGACTTCATTCATGCAATCTCCCCCTCCTGACTGGCCACTATTTGAGCTGCACCCATGCACAAAGCACGGTAAAATGGTTGTCGTCAAGTACAAAAAGTTTAAGCAATAACTGTTCCTATGGTTTTTCTCTCGCCATGATATAACACTGATTATACTTTTGGTTAGGATTGAGAGGTCATCCTATGAAGGCCTCTGGTCCGACCCTCAAATACTACGACTCGTCGGTGTGACGTCATTCATTGACATGCGGTCACGGCTAAGTTTCGTTTTAGTCCAACTGAGTCCTCCCGTTACGTTCTTTGCGTCCCGACTGTAGGGTTTTGGTCTTTTAACATAGGAAAGGGAAGTCTCGTCCGCAGACCTCATGGGATACCTCACCGTAGTTAGCCCTACAGGACATTTTTCTCTTTTTCTTTATGTCTTGCTGTCATTTTCTACTATCTTGTTTTCTGTACTTCCTCCTCGTCAGCGACGTTCTGTTCACACGCGCGAGGTCGTCCACGCGCAACCATTTTCGCAGCAATCCAGGATGCGTCAGTTACACCTTCCTCTTGCTCTCCTAAAATACCCTGCACTGTCCAGCCGCTCGTTTCAATTAGCCTTCTTTTTACTGGGTATTTCTGTGGTTGCAGCACCTGTTATGACATAGGAAATTATCACCATTTTCCCTGGATCCGGTATGGCAGATGCACCCTGATGCAAAAGTTGCCCGGTCCCTCAACTTCTCTCTTTGGCGGTCACCTTGCCGTAACTGCAACTTTCAGCGTTTGAACGTCAAGCTAACCCACAACGATATTCGTTGCTCGAGGCAAGGTTCGTATCTCGATACAAATTTTTCGCTCTGATTTTGTTAGTTTCGTGAATTATTCGTATAGAGAGGTACCTTATGTCAAGGCTCCACTATAGTTCAATGCATTGGTAAAATTACCGTCACGTGACAGACTGTCAGACTGTTGTTGCTGGAGGTCGTACTGTGCTGCAGGTGATATTTGTCTTTCGAAGCCCATAACAGCGAGCTAGGACTATTAACACAACACTAGCCGTCTATAATACTCATATCAGAATACTTGCTGGCAGACGATTCGCTTCCTAGTTTAACCTCGCATGTATAGAAAACTGCCATCCTCGCCAAAAAGACATAGCAACTGGCTTAAATTAAAACTCATCGATCAGAGTCCCAAAGTGGGCGATGGC
>LQNS02278094.1:62899514-62918162 GCA_001587735.2 Parhyale hawaiensis | reverse complement strand
CGCCACATGATGTAGAGCGGGTAAGAAATGCTTAGCTTGCACATTTTGAGGATTTTTGCAGAAACATTATCTGGTCCTGAAGCACTGTTCCCGCTAATTTCATCGATGGCTAATTCAATGCTTAGTTGTGTGAATTCAAAATTCATTAGGTAGTTATCAGTTGCTTGAACATCAGGGTTACTGGTCTTTTTGCTAAAGACTTTCTGGTATTAACGGCTCAGTATTTCACTCATCTCCTGATCATTATCAGTCATTGATCCATTTTCGTCCAATAACGGTTCTATTTTTGTTTTCAGAGACGCGTAATTTGATGCATAAGAGAAGAAGTACTTACTGTTTTCTTTTATCTTCTTGTTGGCTTGCAGTTCTTTTTCCTGTTTCTCTTCATCAAGAGATTTTGCAAGTTTATGTGTCAAGGATTTTACCCGACAAGATTCCAACTCCGAGCACCTTACCCGGACATTTATACCGTACACTGCGTTTGTTTTGGAATGTCGGGGCAGTTTGACGTTCCAGTAATTTCTTTGGCGGTAGAATTGTCGAACGTATCGTTCAGTCGTGTTCATACGCCTTAATGCATACTCGTAGCTGTAGCACATCATAGGTGTCACCGATTAACTTTTCGATCGGGTTGACTTCTCCGGACCTTCAGGTAGATGCGTTGGCTTCGCCCCGTTGGACCGAATTACAAAGCATTACCCTAACTGATAAAACTTGAGACTTTAATTTTACTCCATAAACTGGAATTTTCAAGCTTCTCCAGCGTAATCGAACAGCTGCTACCACTTTCAGCTCGATTCGTGTGGCGAACACAACGTTCCTATTTGTGGTTCCGAAGATATAGCAAGCTCAGTAAGGTTGAATTTATCTCAACACTGTCACCAATTGATGACATAATAATTATGTGGGTCAACCATAAGCCTGGCGTAGGAGAAACAATCCCGGTAGCAAGACAGTACAGCCTGAGTAAGATGGGTTCCCCCTATTGGACCTGCGTACTTCATCAACAACGTTACAAACAAGTCTTTCCCTATAAGCAACCAACGTTTGACTTCGTCCTTTGAGAGTTAAGCTCATGCAAGGCTTTACTTCCTTATAGACTTGCGTAGCCCTCAGTGATTGACATAGAAAACGCAACATGAATAATGTATCAGCGAACCTCCAAGGCCACCTGAAGTGGCCAGCGATGCCAAATAAAAATATTTTATTATTTTGTATACAATAGATTAACCAGACGAGGTTTTTTCTTGCCTTAATCCAAGAATTTTAAAGATCTGATGACGTGAAGCATAGGAGACGTGTGTAGTTAGCACCGCCGCAAACAAATTTGAGAAATCCTCGCCGTACTTATCCTCGCCTCTCGGTACTGTGCGCCTAGCAATGCAAATTCAACTGCGATAAGAGTCTAAGACTCGAACTCTGTACCGCAGCTCTCGATGCTGAGCCAATGTCACTATAAGTCACCGAGACCTAGAATAATCCTGTGCAATGTCACGGACTCGCCACGGTGGCAGAGTGTTCCATAGTTGTGTCATCGGAAAATCTATCTTGCAGGGCTAACGTTGCCTCTGTTCCCTTCTACTGACTACCTTTGTTCCATTCTATCTCTACTTTCAGACTTTCTGTTCAGTGTACTGTTCCTCCGTGCATCAACTCGCCATTTTCTTGTAAAATCCTCAAAGGACGTAACCCTCCATTTTCTCTCTTGAAATCCCTCGTTACTGATGAAGGAAACTTGTGACTAAAATCACAAGCGATGCGAGAGGGTGTTGTGTTTGACGTCGTTTGAAGGAAATTCGATTTTAATTAGGTTTACCTCGAGATGCATATGAGCGTTCATAAAGTTCGCTGTCCCCTTTTCGCTAAGGTGCGACGGTTCGTCAGTACCGTTAAGCTTTCCTTATCGTGCATCGCTGCTAAATAATCCCTGTTTACTGGACATGTATCGGCTGAAACTAGAGTCCGTTCTTCCTCTGCTCATAAATCAGAGCGCCGACACTAGTCCCTGTAGCCACTGCGGCAGGCGTGAAGTTCGATGCATTGCGCTCGCGTTTTGCTATTCATTGCAAAACCGATGGAACGATTTCCTTTGGGGCCTGTCCAAGGTACTGCGTAGTCATAATCGCTTAACAGTGCTTGTGCAGTGCACCATCGCGTGTTATGTCGATGGGGGGCGTGTGAGGGAGTCATTGGAGTTGCGTGTGACGTAAGGAGAACGTGTGAAGTATCGGTAGCGAGATTTGTGACGTAAGGGGAACGTGTGAAGTATAGGAAACGGGAAACACGCGATGTCGCTCCCAGAAGGCTGTTCGTACCTTATGTTGTGCGCAAGTTGTTGTTATTTTGAGGTGCGTATGAACGCTTCGGTCTACGTAAAGTCCGTGCACAGATATAACTGAGAATTTACTCGATGGCAGTGGTTCCAATTGAGGGTGCATTTGAACCCACCGACCTCTTGTTGGTTCACGCACGGATCCATGAGGGGTGCATTACATTTCAAGCTTCTATGATGATGCAGATTAATTACTTCTTCAAAGTTAATAGAAAAAATATATTGTTGTTGATTTGTTTCAGTAACTTTCTTAATTAAAAAGTGTTTAATTATTGACGTAATTGCCCCTTAATGTCACTTTTTTAATCATTTTAAACGTCATAAGTTTAATTGCAATGATTACCGCATTAAATTCTACATTTCAGTGTTGACAATCATTCGAGGTTAGTCAACAATGAGTTTAGGAGAGCTAAATGTGCAGATTTACTGTATGTGATTAGCAGTGATACCACGCGAGTAATAACCTTCCCAAGAAGATTATTAGGCTTTTATCAGTGTTTGTGTGTTTGCACGTTTGCTGTCGGTCACTAAGATAACTCAAAAAGTTGCGGACGGATCAGTAATGAAATTGATAGAGAATGTTAAGTATGTTACGAGGAGCAGATGATGTACTTTTGGTGAAGATTTGTGCAACCATGTGTTTGTTTGTTCGTGACATAACGGAAACAATTTTGAACGAATGTTCATGGAATTAGCAGAAACAGTTAGGAATGTTAGCAGAACAACTGACCCAATTTTTGTGATGATCTGTCTGTCCGCTTGTCTCTTGGTCCTTACATTAACTTTTGTTTTTATATTAATTTTGTAGTAAAATAACCCAAAAAGTTTGAAATTGTTAGAACTGTTGGAAGGCACAAGCGACCATATCTTGGTGATGATCGGATCGTCCGTTTGGGTGCTGGGCTGTATGTTTATCTTACTGTTTGGCAGAACGTAATTCAAAAAGTTACCGACGGATGTTCAAGAAAATTACAAGAACAGTTATTATTGTAGAGAGGCACGAATGACTAAATGTTGGTGGTGATAAAAGAAAAATCCTCGTTTCAGGATCAATTTGAATTTTTCGTAACCGTAGCCTTGCTTGGCGGAGGTATGCGCTCTCAGATCGTTCTACTTAATATTCTGTTTGGCGCATTGTGTTATTGTTTAGATGCTATCCTTTCTACTACGTGACATCATGCTTGACGCTTACGCATCCACAGAAATAAGTCAAATAAAATCAGAACATAATCTATTACGTGGATAGCCTACCATAATGATAGCAGGAGGTAGTGGTGGTGCCAGGACATCGGCATTGTGGGGGGGGGGGGAGGCTGAGGGGGCGGTAGTAAAATGTGTATGGTCTTCGCAATGTAAACATGCACTGATGTTAGTTATACATATGTATAGTAGCAATATGAGGACAAGACTGTGGAGACATGGTTCATGGCCTCCACTGCCAGGGGGTCCATGAGTGTTTCAAGTCCCTTCCATTGGATGTGCGTAGAAAATTGAAATTAGAGAATCACCGCTCTATGGGAACTAGTGTTAAAACGTATACACGAGTTAGATATGACTTCAACATTTCTTCAAATGGCCGCTATCATAGTATATTCACATTCCGTACACTTGTGGTTAGCCATGAAAAATGTGCTAACAGGATAAAATAAAACCTAACGTGTATAAATTCTGTTTGCACCCGAATCTACGCTGCGACCCACGGCATTAGTCCAATTTGATTTTTCAATAAAACTTTTATTTCCTGTTAATATAACTTTTTATTTTCATTGTATGTCGCAGAGTAATCATGTACAATGTTCATAATCCTATTATTTGAGAAATTGTTTGCTTGACACCATTTAGAAACTTACATTTATCTAATACACCCTCTATTTCCTGAACCACAATATTAGTCTCAGGTATCAAAATTAGCTAAATATGATGAATAAAACACAAATTAACTATCAGTTCATTTATTAATTACCAAATAATACTTCAAAAATACTTGGAACATATTGCAACAGCACACAAGGCAAAATAAACAAGAAACAATCTGATTTATTATGTTTTTTTATGAGCTCAAAATGCAGCCATCAACGGAATGAGTCAATTCCTTAATAGTAGTACCATCGATGGATCTTGCAGCGACTTGTATGGCCTCCCACAATTCTGTTTTTGAAGAAAACTGCTTACCCTCTGTATTAATTTTGCGCTTTATGATAGACCACGGATTTTCAATTGGGTTCAAATCTGGAGAATTGGGTGGCCACGCCATCAAATTCTGGTTTTTGAACCCCAAAGAAGCCAGGTATTCTTTTGCAGCTCTGGCTGAATACGAGGGTGCATTGTCTTGCATGACAACCAGCTTTTTGCGAAGATCCAAAGTTTGGTCGTCAAGGCAAGGAACAAGACATTCATCGAGTAGGGTGCAATAATTAGCAGAATTGATTTTAACTCCTTCACGGACCATTGTTGGACCTACAAGTTTATCATTCATGATCCCTGCCCACAACATAATACCACCACCGCCTTGATAGCGGCGAAAACGATGGTGGAGCTTACCCTTAAATTCGACCCATCCTTTAGACCATCCGTTTTTGCCATCGAGAGTCGCTCTGGTCTCATCTGTGAATAAAACTCACTTCATATCCTGTTTCATATAAGACCTAGCCCACTCAGCTCTCAGAAGCATGTGCCTTTGTGTCAATGGAGGTTTTTTTTCGGGAGATTTAATATTTGCAATAGCCCCCAAGATTCGGTTTCGCGTAGTTTTTGGCACTTCATTCAGACCAGAGCTTTCAAAAATTGTTTTGCTTGTGCTTCAGGCTTTTTGAAGACTTAACGTTTGATTTTTCTGATATCCCGCGTGTTCATAGCTTTCATTTTACCTTCATCAAACCGTGTCTTCCGATTGGAAGGATCCCCAAAAAACGTTGGATTATTCTAACATGGCGGCCTAAAATCCTGGCAATAGACGCACATGAGGTCTTCTTGGCCGTTTCTTTGATAATGGTTTGCTTCTCTTCATCTGTTAGATCCTTAGCACGCCTGTTTTGAATATTATTTAAATGGACTAATAGCGTAGCTCACAGTATATATGCTAAACAAAGGAATGTTTTGTAACCAACCTCTTCAGAATGTAAACAAATATTGCCAGGTGAACTAAGCACACAGTGTTGCCATATGAAAACATAATTCTCGTCAGGCAGAAGATTTCCAATGAAATATCAATAAAAAAAATTGTTGGAGTAATACCGTGTGTCGCAGTTCATTCGTAAGTCCTATTGTTCGTAACTCGAATTATTTACAAGAAACGCTTGTGGACGTCTTTGTGGCATGTATGGAGGCTTCCAACAGATCTTGTAGACGCTCTTTTATTACATCCTATTGTTTTGGATATTGTCGACGCTATGGGCCTAAAATATAATTGTGTAAGCGGCCGTTTCCGATGTTAGCGAAAAATAATTTAGATGATACTGACAGTGCGTTGAGCATACGTTCCAGTTAGAATAACATACAGCTTTTCAAGTCCATAACCGGTCATGATAATCTTATCTCCACGTAAGCATGCCTCCGTTAACGATGTCCTCGAGAACGTACTGTAGGTGCGTTCATGCGGTAACGGAAAGCGCTTATCGTGGCGCAGGAAGGGAGAGCGATGTGTTCTACATTCTGTGTGTTTGCCAGATGTAAGAGGCACACACACCTGACGCTTACTCATAAAATAACATAGTTTACAGGCTGGGAACCTTGTTTTGCAACCGGAAACGCTATTAATTTTTCAATTGGATTTGCAAGAAACCACTTTTGTATTTATTGCTAAACTAAAGCTAAAACATTACAATTCCCTGATATTCTAAGCATGTGTGCACTGCTTTAGCTCTAAGAGAAATGACTACGGCGTGAATATGTAATTAATATTATAAGCATGAGCAAGTGCTCACCTGAGAAGGAGATATTGGCTGGATTCCATAGTATCCTTGGCCTCGAGAATTGATTGTATTAAGAAGTGAATTGGGTTTAGATCAGGGGATAATGAGACCACAAATCTTTGATATTGCAGTAGAACGCATTGATTCTGCACGAGCTTTGAGACCCTTTAGAAACGTGAGGATTGAGCTCCGTCTTAGTAGCTTGGTAGAAAGTCCACTTGCGATATAAGCAGCATGCCAGTCATTATTTGTACACTGCTAAACTAATCAAAAATTGAAACAATGTGTCACATAATTCCTCATCCTGTACAATAACCATGCTTAGGCCTTCGGAACATCTTTCTATTAATCTGTGTCGATATTGCTGTTTTCCTCGTTTTTAGTCTCGTAGTGAACTTATTTAGTTCAGGCGTAGACCACACCATACATTGACTGGACGCAGAAATGGGGCCTCTCGCAATTGGGCCTGGAGGCCGATTTACGTAAGCGTTAATAAAATGAGTTCTCATAATCACAGAAGCGTCAAACAAAGATTCATTTCTTCGTCGTAACGTAAGTTAGCTATGTCTTTACACAGCTGAGAATCTAAATTTACAATCATGCATCTTCAGTAGGCGATATATATCATACCACCTTCGGATACCAAGAATAATTGAAAATTCATCATAATTTCTAGGAGTGTTGATATTTTATAGAAAAAATGGCAAATAAATAGCTACTACACCTAATGTACTTTAATATCATATACAATTTTTTTTTTTTTAAGGACGGATTTGAAGCAATAACCTCAGAAATTGATGTATGTAGAGCTTTCGGTAGAGCTCATCCCTATTGCTGCAAGGAAAGGAAGGGTAAGAAGCCCCAGTAATACTGAAAAACCTAATTAAAACCACAGTAATACTACAGAATGAAACCACAATAATAGCCATGAAGTAAAAATGCACAATATTAACCAGGAGATAAAGATTCCAGGACAGCCGTTAGAAAACATTAAAATGACTTTTTGGTGCAGATACAACCCTTCATCACTGGAACCTCGACAGTTGTACCATGTCATTTCACATTGCTACCTAGGAATACTACGCCAGCCATGTGGTTGCTTACGTTACATCACTTCATGGTTGCCTATGTTACCTCACTTAATGGTTTCCTAAGTTGAATCACTTTCATAGCTGCGTAATTTGAATCATTCTATGGTTGCCTAAGTTGAATGACGTCAAGGTTGTTCTCTACACCACACCACATCTTGGTTGCCTACATTACATGATTTAATGGATTACAATGTTTAGTAACTGCATGATTGCCTACATTACATAATTTAGCAGACGACTATTTTACATTACTTCATGGTTGTCGAGTTAAATTATTTCATGGTAGCCTTGATTACATCACTTCACAGCTGTCAATGTTAGATCACTTATAAATCACACTAGGCCTGTTAATGCAACATCGTTTCACTGTTGAAGATGCTAGATCATTTCACTGCTACCAATACTGCATCACTTCACTGCTACCAATACTGCATCACTTCACTGCTACCAATACTGCATCACTTCACCGGTACCAATGAAGTATCACTTCACTGCTGTCAGTGCTCAATGCTACACCACTTCATGGCGGCCAGTGCTTCATCATTCAGATCACTTCACTGTCGCCAATGCTATACCACATATCACTGCTGCTATTTCTGTATCACTTCACTGCTTCCAATGCTAGATCTCTTCATGGCAGTCAATGCTTCCTTACTTTCCTGCTGCCAGGGCTTCATCACTTCATGTCTGCAAGCTGCTCCGACTCAAATTTCAGCTCTGCTGTTTGTTTTGAGTATTTCGCTTAGCCAGTAATCTCGCTTAGCCCGTATACCTAACCTAACCTAACCTAGCCTTCCCTGACCATACCTAGCCTTGCCTTACCTAACCTTACCTTACCTAACCTAACCAAACCTAACCTAACCTAATGTGCGATACAGCGAGCAGCACAGCACACGAACTTGAACGCCGCCCGAGCGCACACTGATGCACGTACAAAGAATAGTCTCAAACGTACATAGCGCGTGGCGAGTTTGACGTCTGTGCGTCCCGGCGGCACCATCGTCTCTCACGACGATTTTGCGTTCACGTAAGCTTTCCTGCGAGCGCCACCACTAAAATGCGCACTACCTAGGCAAACCTAACCTAGCCTAAACTAACCTACCCTTACGTAACCTAACCTAACCTCCTTACCTAACCTTCTAACCTAACCTAACCATACCTAACCCAACTTAACCCAACCTAACCTAACTCAACCTAACCTAACCCCACCTAACCTAACCCCACCTAACCTAACCCCACCTAACCTAACCCAAACTAACCTAACCCAAACTAACCCAATCTAACCTTTCTAACCTTACCTAACGTTACCCAACATTACCTAACCAAACCTAACCCAACTTAATCAGCGATACAGCGAGCAGCGCGGCACACCAACTTGAACGCCGCTCACGCGCACACGATCTGCGTACACAAACACACACACAAATCGTGAGAGACGATAGCGCGTCTCGGCGTTGCTACGTTAACCCTTCACGATAGTTAGTTACCCCTTCATGAAAATTTCAGCAGTTGTGAGAAATGTCAAAACACGTAAGTAACCAAGCTATGGTGACTGTATGTTGATCCTTTAGCGTGTATGTTCATATGTTTGTCTTAATGTTTGTGTGAACATAACTGAAAAAGTTACGAATAGATCGTAAAGAAAATTACAAAAACTGTTAGGGATGTTACGAGGCATCAGTACTAAATTTCGGTAATGATTAAAAGGATATCCTGGTTTCAGGACCATTTTGAATTATTTTTTGTTGACATTGCGTTGCTTGGCTTATGTACGCTCACTCTACTTTACTGTTTTTCCTTACTTCCTCCTCTACTATCTGACGAGTTGAGGGCCTTATTCCTCCCATCCATGATACTGGCTTAAAACAAGGACAATTCGTCATTGAAGTGTGCGGTGACCATGAGCTCGGTGACGTCGGCAAGGTGCACCCACCTTTACTGCAATGCCCTGCCGCCTACAACTGCGGTAGATCTGGGGAGAAGTCTTGCCAGCTACAGAGCTGTAATGTGCCAGAGGGCGGGCAGAGCCGCATCCATAGTTGCAGTGCATTTTAGCACAATAACCGCAGCTAACAAAGTACTAGGAGTGACAGAATGTTACAGACTGTCAGCGTTCACTACGGTCCTGCTGCCAGGAGGAACGGTGTCGTGCTTAGACAGACTTCAGCTGAGCCTGGGCCTCCTCCGAGAGTACTTTAGGAAGATTCGGCTGAGCGCACCTCTGACGTGCCTTCCAATGGGGAAACGAAGGAACTCTTCAAGCAGGTTCATCCATGAGACATTCCCTCACGATAATCGAAGCTTCTGACGCCGGTGAGAGTGAGGTTTCTCGTCGTTGCGAGAACTGTTCTCACTCTAGAGAATGGAGTATGCTCCTAATTTCAGCTCACGCGGGCGTGAGGGATGACTTTTTTGCAGCCATTTATTGGAGAAGCTGCCTGATGTTTATAGAAAAGGTGATATAATGTAATACTTAGCGAAGTCGCAGGCTGTGGGACTCGAGGCACGTTTGGTTGAGACGTCGCTAAAATGGCATAGTTCTTTGCGCTTGGGTTTTTGGCGCGATTAGCGTGCCAGTCGAACATTCCCTTTGTACTATTTCAAGAGTGAAAATTGCCGACCCAATTAAAACAAAATCTACACACTTTCCTTAGTTCTAATTCATTCCAATTGTAGAGAGATGTTCGAAATTCTACTAGTGACGCTTGCTAAGGTAGCGGATTGGCAGCTAACATTTTAAGTTATCGGTTGATCCACACAGTTGTGTGGTCAAATCAGTTGGCCCACGACTGCATCTTTCTTTATTCAATTCTGGTAACAGTAACTGATTTGTGCTGAAGTTATTTATGAATTACGGTAGAATCGTCAGTTCGTATTGCCTCGTATGTAATTGCTTTTGCATGCCTACTGCCAGAATATATTTGTGCATCACCAGGGCGTCTAAAGCACTCTAGGAGGCCGTTGCGTCACTCACACCGGAGCTGTCCCGAGTCCTCTTTCGAAGGGGATGTTGATCATCATGTTGTAGCTGGCCGCAGTTCCTCCTGAGAAGGTTAGTTTGGTCGGTTAGGTGGGGTCGCTATATTTCCCCTTCTCTTACGCGAGAAGAGCCGCCGAGTACCTATGTAGTCAGCGACTCATCCCATGGGAGTCCTATCTTCTCCACGTGTGTGTGTGGAGGGGGGGGGGAAGCGGGGCACAAAAACGACCCTCCTCGTGAGGGTTCTCTTTCTTCTAGCGCCTTATCTTTTCTTTTTTCGTCTCTGGAAGATATTTTGCCTGATTTTCCCGTCAGTAGTAGTGCATTGAGTCAAATGAGATTTTCTGGCGGGAATGGCGAAAGAAAATTTGCCTGCTGTTGAAAAGCTTTGTAGTCTCCCCTACTGTGCTTCACTCCTAAATCGCCGCGCTGCGTCTCATATGGTCAACAGGGAATCTAACAATAATAATGTTGCATACAAAGATAGATACGCTCTTAACGTAGCACAGTAAATGCACAATTTTTTTCCTCAAGAAATTATTCGTCATACGAGACCGAAGCAGTCACACATACAGCTCGTGTGAACGGTGATGCTGCACAACGTTTTGACGAATTTCCTTCACGCTTCTGTCAACAGAAGCCTCACGTGAAATTGTGTGAACCCAGCTTTAGTGTGGATCATCTGTTATGATCTGCCTCTCGTCGTCACGCACTGTAAATCTCAGGATTTGGCTGCTTGTGAAAAAAGACAAGCTGAATTCAACACCAAGTTGATATCTCTCATGTAAAGCCCGCAGAACAACTCATTTTCCAAGACGTCCTGTGACTTCACCTCATGTGAAAGAAAACTCCAGTAAAACAATTGGGCCTCACGAACCCAAGTGTCCCAAGTGCCTTCTCCGCAGGAGATGTTGCAGCTGGCCGCAGCTCCTGCTGAGAAAGTTGTTAGTTTTACAAAGTTAGGTCGGATCTCTATTTTTTTCCTTTCTGTTCCGTCAGGTGGGCTGTCGATCGAGATAGCCGACCTCACCTCATACGCGAGACACCTATAGTCTCTATCATGTGGAAGGCCACGAAAAGGGCCCTCCACTCGAGTGTCTTTTCCTATTCTTTGCGTTTTTTTCTTGCCAGTAGTAGCGCTCTGAGCCAACTTATACTGTATGGCAAAAGAGAGCCGATGCCGAAATAGGATTTTCCTACTCGAGCCTCCTGGCCGACTAGCATCACTGTCCAATCGCCCCTTGGTGGAAATGGGGGTTAAACTAATCATTTAATAATAATATCGCATACCAATAATACTTGAGTCCCCTCCTTGCTGTTTATTGGCGGTACTTGGCAACGGTCACACATGGTTATTTACGTTCTTTCCGCTTGAAGTTTCATATCCTTGTTAAACGCAATTTTACCGAAGCAATAGTGACACTCAGCGCACCAAATAATATAGATTAGATTAATGCACTTTAGATGCTGAGTTTTTTATGTATTTGTGAAAAACCCTCACGTAAAGCCGACGTGAAAGCGCTGGCTTGAGCTGTCAACTCTTCCCTTCTTGATCCCATGGCAACCAACCACCTTGTGCCCACTTCCTTACTGTGATGACTGTTTAGTCTAACAGCATGTCCATATGACAGTGTTGAGCGACAACGGTTCTTTTTTATAAATTCCTAACCCAGATTTATCAGGCCTTTTTGGTAATTGCACCTCTAACGTTGGTTTTTCATTACATACATGCTTTATTGCTGCTGAACTTCTCCATAGACTTCGATGGTCTCACTCAGCTGACTTAAGTTACTTTTTGATATGGTCTTTTCTTGTTTGAATAAATAATCTCATAACTAGTCATTAATCTCTTAACAGCCGTTCAACCTCAGACACGTCCTGTAACTAACACCAATAATTGGCGACTGTGTATTCATCTGGTCAGTGAACTAGCCGTTTTCCGAATCCTATAACATGTTTAGGTGGTAAATATCAGAGACAAGGATATATTTATTATCAAAGGCAATGTGCAACCGTGGAATGTGACTAAAAATCCGTGGCTCGGAATTGCTAGAGTATCGAGTGATCAGCAGACGATAGAAAGCACAACACGGTCTGAATTAAATGTAATCCACGTCAGAGCTCCGAGAAGAAACTGCAAGTTTAGCAAGATCGTGCGGCATAACTCAAGGCTAATTCGGATGAGCTGTTTCTTGACCAAGGACAGCGTCAAACCTATACCATGCTCAAGCCCTTGTAATAAAAATCAACTTGGTTATTTATCACTGATGAACAGTGATAAGGCAATTATGTAGACTCAATTGTTTCTTATGATGAGAAGGGACTTTCTTACTGGAGATGGCATTTCTTTGCAGAATCTCGCACCATGACATACTCCACGCAAAATGCTCACATTCCTTGAAGAAAGTGGACTACCGATTGTAGACTGACTTCGAAATTCTCCTGACACATATCCAATAGAAAATCTATGGGCAATAATCAAATGTAGGCTCTAGAAAGTAGACTATTCGACAATGCAAAAGCCGATTAGTGTTGTAGGTCTGGTACCCTGATGAAGATCTAGCAGAAATGTACTCAAATTTGGTCGAATGTACGCCAAATCGAGTGCAAACATTTGTATAAGCGTGAGGAGATCATACATTTCCCCTATGAAATGAATCAAATGCCATACCATTGACGTGTTTTTCATAACCCTTCGCTCCGTAAGGTATCACACACGGTACAGTTTTAATAGTGTATTCCTACGGGAAAGGCAAATTAAATAGTGCAGCGAAGGGCTAAATAAACTTCAACTTAATAACTAATTCTATTTATTTCATTACTGTCCGAACTAATTTGCACAACACTGTGAAGAAAGTTTCAGCAGTAACTGTTCCTGTGGTTTCTCTCGCATCAAGAATATGACGCTACTTAAATTTTTGGTAAAACTTAGCTATATGCACGTCAAAAAAAAAATTTTTTAATCGACTCATTTTCGATGTAGATTACAGAATGTATTGGAACACCTTTTGAAAAGGTTGTTTAACCTAACCTAACATAGTTTAGCTCTCTCAGTAAGTTAGTTAATGCGTCATTTCGAACCTAAAGAACACTCTGAAGCCATTCACATGGAATGTACTGTATCCAGCAATGGAGCTCTTCCTATCATTAATAGTCTGTTGTACAACAAAAGTTCTTTTTTTGCACATTCACTTGGGGCTACACAGTTTTCCTTCAATCTCCTGGTTATTCTTCACCAAGAAAGAAACTTGCCATCTGTGGTTTTGAACTCTGGCCAAATTTGTGAGGGTTTCTTTCCTGTTGCGCAGTGTGGTCATTTTCAGCCGTGAATCATCCTTTATTGCTCAGGATTTAGATCATCTGAGCCTGTCTTCCTGACCACACTACCTGTTTTTTAAATTATTTAACAGTTTTCTTATTTTAAAGGAGAACAGGAAGTAGTGCGGTTTCTTTGGTGCAGTCGAAAAAAAAAAATGTTTATACTCCGTAACAGTCTGTCTCGTGTCTCCAATTCTGTTTTCGTGCTCTCCTCAAGATGTTCATTTTTCTTCTTAGGGGGCATTATGCTGAAGTTATCAATATTATGATCACATAACCTTTACCGGTACTCAATATATTAGAACATAACTTCTTAATGAAAATCAATTAAGTTGCTAGAAAACACGACCTTAACTGATATTGCGAGGAATTATTCACGCTTATTTTTTATTTCTTCATTTTTTTTTTTTTGCAGGCATATAAAACTGCCAGATAAAATATGCGTAGCAGGGCTTGAAGGTTCGACGGTAACTGCTTCTCTTCTATACTCTATCTTATTTTTCTTTCCTCACATATTCATGCTGAGTTTTCGAGAGCACTGCAGCAATATTGATGACATGATGAGCAGTTTGCGCGAGACGAATCGCACTTCGGCAGAGTTTGAGGCGCGGGTGTCTCAGTAAGGCGCCGCCGTTGCCATGGGCAACGAGGCAATTGTTTACAATTTGTGGCCTTGGCATTGAGAGAAACAGCGTTGATAATGGCGCGTAAATCAGTCAAATGCAATAACGACAACCGTTGTTTGGATGATTGTTTACTTACCGTTTTATTTATGGGTTTATTGCACGTTTTATTTGTTCAGAGATGCATCCAAGTTCTTCACGCTTGGGAGCTGATCCTAGCGTCAATATATAAATTTAACCGTCTCTGTTATACGATTGATGCTCGGGACGAAATGTTGACGAAAAGCTCTTTCCAATTGCTATAAGGATTAATATTTCTTCCTGCCTTTGGTTTAGCAGCACATGAAAGAAGATGAGACGAAGAAAATGACCATGCTTGGGTGAAGTGGAATTGGTCGCACGAAACAATAGATATCCTTATCCATAGACCACACCATACATTGACTGGACACTGGCCCCTAAGGCAGATTTCGGTCCCGCAATTGAGCTTGACTGCATGGTGCCGCAGACGCAATTTTTATATGGTCTCCCATTAGTTTTTTCATACTTTGTTTAGCTATTTGACTTGATTCTTTTGCATTCAGTAATGACTGGTAAACCTGTACATAATTCTAAAATTTCTAGAAACAACAAATCCACAAAATATTAAGGCTTGAAGTGTAATTAGGTAGAGCAACTATTTATGACATCCTTTGATATTTGCAGTAGAATAAAACTATTTCTCAAAAGTTTGTGAAATAAACAGTCTCATTTTGTAGCACATAATGCTTCTCAAATTTGCGGTATGCTCGATTTGCAATAAAATGCCAAGTGAACAGCCGATGCAAATGTTAATGAAATTTATTTAGAATACGGGCTAAGCGCGATTACTGGCTAAGCGAGATAATCATAACAGACAGCAGAGCCGAAGGGTGAGTCGAAGCAGTTTGCAGACATGAAGTGATGAAGCCCTGGTAGCAGTGAAGTGATGAAGCACTGGCTGCCATGAAGTGATCTAGCATTGGATGCAATGAAGCGATATAGCAATGGCACCAGTGAAGTGATATAGCATTGGTAGCCGTGAAGTGATCTCAATGATGAAGCACTGGCCGCCATGAAGTAGTGTGGCATTGAGCATTGGTAGCAGTGAAGTGATACAGCATTGGTAGCCATGAAATGATCTAGCATCTTCAATAGTGAAAGGATGTAGCATTGGCAGGCCTTGAGTGATCTAGCATTGACAACTGTGAAGTGATGTAGCATTGGTCGTCGTAAAGTGATCTAAAATTGGCAGTTATGAAGTGATCTAACATTGGCAGCTGTAAAGTGATGTAATGTAACCCGCCATGGAGTGATTTAAACTACGACAACCATCAAATGATGTAACATTGTCATTTATTAAGCAATATACTGGTATGTAATGTAGGTAACCATGAAGTGATTAAACATAGTAATCCCTTAAATCATGTAATATAGGCTACCAGTATCACATACAACATGAAGTGATGTAACGCAGTTAACCATGACATGATGTAGTGTAGGGAACAACCATGATGCCATTCAACTTACGCAACTATGAAAGTGTTTTAACTAAAGCAAACATTAAGTGATGGAACATAGGTAAGCATGTAGTGATGTAACGTAGGCAACCACAAAGTGGCGTAGTATTCTTACGCACTAATGCGAAATAACATGGTGCAACTGTCGATGGTTCCAGTGATGAAGGGTTGTATCTGCACCAAAATGTCATTTTAATGTCTTTTAATGGCTGTTCTTGTATCATCTCATGGTTAATTATGCAGTTTTAGTTCATGGCTCCTTATGTGGTTTATAAGAAATCATAATGACAACAAAATTAGTATAAAAAGTCATAATGACCCTAAAGAATTGGAAGGAAAGTAACTCCGAGATCCCTACTCGAGATGGCTTTCGAGATGTATGTAGTCAAGAACTCCAATAACGAAGTTTACCATCGTTGGTAGACGAAGTAAACGTTATTAAAGTACATTACATGTAGTATCTGTGAGCCCTTTTCATCTATTAAATGTTGATATTCCTAAAATTATGATGAATTTTCAATGATTTTTGGTGTCCGTTGGTATGAAATATATCGCCTACTGAAGATATATGATTGTGAATTTAGATTCCCTGTCCTGCAACGGATTCCTTATGGTACGACGAAGCAGTTGATCTTTGTTTGAGGTCTCTGTGATTATTAGAACTCATTTTATCAACACGTAAATCAGCCTCCATGGGCCCAATTGCGAGAGGCCCGATTTCAGTGTCCAGTCAGTGTATATGGTGTGGTCTATGCCTAATCAAATCGAAGATCTGGCACTTACTTGCTAGAATTCTCAGCCACCGCAGACGCTAAGACCGGTAAGTATTCTTTGTTATGACCGCCAACCATTCCGTGAGTGCCAGTCGTATCACGACTCATTGCAGCAACAACAGAACTGGAATTACTCCTTGCCGCGCTGTGCAGGGGCCTCAAGATGACATTGGTACGCCGTACGAGCTACGCGCAACTCACTCAGACATCTTAGTTGTGAATCGGAACGACTGTAGGTGACACACTAGCTACGGGAAGCTGCTCGCCCGCCTGCTCTTCATCTTCGAACGACTGTTTGACCTAACTTTTAAAAGGCTGGAACTGAAGGCTGCTTGCGAATCAATGTTAACTCTTTAATGTCCGTGTGCGTCGACTCATGGGTCGTACAAAGATTGATATTCAATCAGGACCTTAAAGAGTTAACCCGTTACCGCTTAAAGAACGATATGGTCACGTTTGATTTGATGCTGTAAAAACAAAAAATGGGTTTTAGTGTCACATTAATCGGTTGCTAACCCTTTACCTCCTAAAAAATGTTTGGTGACCTTTCAATTTATGCTCTGCAAGCAAAAATTTAATTTCACCAGGGACGGGTAAGGGTCAATAGCTAAGGAGTACCGCAGCTGAGACGAGGAGCAGCCGAGCGAACGTCCGCCACAGGTGCAGGTACCGCGCCAGAGAGTGGTCGGTAGCGGGACAGCTGGTGCCGCGTTCTCTTCCTGGTACATCTTCGGTTCTGTGAACGGTGCAAGTTACCGGTGGTAGGCCGTTCGAAACTTTTCAAAACTTCGATTCTGTTTAACTCGCTTACATTTTTTTGTTAGTCTGTTATTGTGATGGAACTATGAATTTTCTGTTAATAACACTGATAACAGCAAGTTTGAAAAGAGTTATCAGTGAAAATTATATTTTCAAGAACTGACGGACCAAAAGGTCCATTCCCAAAGAGTTGAAAAATCCCGGGCTTTGGCTCGTTTTGAATTATTGCTAATCTGCCAAAGCGAAAACTGCAGCCCATGAATGATTGTGCAAACTTGAGCAATATACTCCTTGAAGTAGTGACATGCTGCGTTAATTGTTTGTAGAAGATAACAGAAACAACTGCCTCGATTTCAGCAGCTAAAGCAGGTTAGAAGCAGATTTAGAATCTACGCAGTAAAGATTCGAAGCTGTGGAGAGTGGTGCTGCTGCCAGCACTAGCTCAGGGTGAAATTTTCAATGTTCCTATAACTTACGAAGAAAGCGAATTTGTACTCTGAAGCACAAATAACTGCTGACCCACCTAATATTGGATAATGTATTTCTTTAGTCAACATCTTTGCAAATTATTGAATACTACCGCGGCCACTGCTCTTGTCCCTCATACGATCGAAGAAGTACCTCAGAAAAGATGGTCAACCGCTTTTGAAACCTGGGCAGTTTTCCAATACGTAGGTAACTTCCTAGCACTAATATGCCATGCTAGTCTCTTAACTTTGCTTTGTATGTTCCAGTAGCCTACTTCTTCAAAAATTGGGAAAATGAAATTATCTTTGTCTGCATTCTGCGCTTCTAACTTCTGTTTTGGATTGTTGTGTAATGTGTTTTCGCCAGTTGTAGGATTTATAGCTGCTGGTTATGAAGTCTACCATACTGATGTGCCAACCTTAACGTGCCCTTTGGAAGAACGTACACTTCTAAGCCCGGGTGCATCTGTATGTCTGCATTCCGTGCAGTGATTGGTGTCGACTCAGCGGACAGCTTTTCAAAATTGAAGAAACATTTGCTAGTTTGGAAATGACATTTATACCTTTCGAGAACTCTGTATCATAGTTACGCCTTCCTACGTTAACCTGCCAAAATTTCGCAAGATCTTAATGAATGAAATTTTGTCAACTTCAAGCCTCCCTCCTGATGAGCTGAGGCTACAGCGACACGGGTCGTGGGTAACAAAATTTCATCTGCTTCTCACTGATTTCTTCAATACTAGCTGGACCCGTGAAACTTTCACGGCTTTGCAAGGCCTTTCAGACAGACTCGTGAAACTTTCATATTTTAGCATGGAGACACCACACTTGTTCTTCAACACCGAGACTCGATGTG
>LQNS02278094.1:62833336-62844130 GCA_001587735.2 Parhyale hawaiensis | reverse complement strand
AAAAAAAAAGAATAATTTATCGCTGTTGAATACCCAGCAATATTAATTAATTAAGAATATAAATATACATAGAACACAATATTCGTAACAGTACGACATTTTGCCTGTACGTTATTTTGCCTGTACGTTATTTTGCCTGTACGACATTTTGCCTGTACGACATTTTGCCTGTACGACATTTTGCCTGTACGACATTTTGCCTGTACGACATTTTGCCTCTGCGACATTTTGCCTCTGCGACATTTTGCCTCTGCGACATTTTGCCTCTGCGACATTTTGCCTCTGCGACATTTTGCCTTGTACGACATTTTGCCTGTACGTTATTTTGCCTATATGACATTTTGCCTATATGACATTTTGCCTATATGACATTTTGCCTATATGACATTTTGCCTATAGGACATTTTGCCTTTAGGACATTTTGCTACTAGGACATTTTGCCTCTAGGACATTTTGCCTCTAGGACATTTTGCCTCTAGGACATTTTGCCTCTAGGACATTTTGCCTCTAGGACATTTTGCCTCTAGGACATTTTGCCTCTAGGACATTTTGCCTATATGATATTTTACCTACACAATATTTTGCCTATCCGACGTTTTGCCATTAGGACATTTTGTTCATTGGATATTTCGCCTGCCGGATTTTATGTCTGCCAACTATATACGAATATGTATATCTATTAAAGTGTCACTCCTGGTGATGTGAGAACAAGTAAAAACTGAAGTCAAATGGAATTCAATTGGGTCAAGTGTAGCTACTTTGAATTGGATGAAGTTTCGTGGAACCGATTATGCAGTTTTTGGGAGCTTCTTAGGGTTGCATTGAGTTATAAATTGGTGGTTATATGGAATTAACTAAAGCTACGTGGAGTTAAGTGAAATTATTTGGAGATGGTTGAATGAAAAGATGTACATGGATTTAACCTAGTTGTGCCTTCTTTAGCATTGGAGGAGTTGTAACTAGGCCAGTCTTATCGGCTGACGTCACATCTACGGTTAAATTGGAGTTCTATAGAGTTTTGGTCAATTTTATATACTAAATTGGTGATAAATTTTGTTGAATGGAATTGCATAAAGTTATACTGAATTCACAATATAAGAAGTTGTATAAAATAACTTAGACTAAGTGAAAGTTTTCGGAGTGGCATGGAGAGGTAAATGAGGTCCACGGGACTTGAATTGGGTTATGTGGAGTCAAATATATAGTGTTGATTGTTTGCGAACAGTCCAGTTGATTGTTTGGGAACAGTCCAGTTGATTGTTTGAGAACAGTCCAGTTGATTGTTTGGGAACAGTCCAGTTGATTGTTTGCGAACAGTCCAGTTGATTGTTTGCGAGTAGTCCAGTTGATTGTTTGCGAACAGTCCAGTTGATTGTTTGCGAACAGTCCAGTTGATTGTTTGCGAACAGTCCACAACTAACAAACGCTTGAGTCCAGTTGATTGTTTGCGAGTAGTCCAGTTGATTGTTTGCGAACAGTCCAGTTGATTGTTTGCGAACAGTCCAGTTGATTGTTTGCGAACACTCCAGTTGATTGTTTGCGAACAGTCCAGTTGATTGTTTGCGAACAGTCCAGTTGATTAATTGCGAATAGTCCAGTTGATTGTTTGCGAACAGTCCAGTTGATTGTTTGCAAACAGTCCAGTTGATTGTTTGCGTACAGTTCAGTTGATTGTTCTCGTTTCAATACTCGGATCACACATTAGCAGAAGATAAATAATACAGAAGAAAAATGAGAATAGAACATCACAGAATTGTGACTATGAAAAAATATAGAAAAAATGCACATGGCAAGTTAGACATGTCCCCAATTGGGGCGAGCTATTACCCCACCTAACTAACTAAAAGAGCGATTATGTCTCACACTGCAGCTGGATCAGTAAAACACACGTAAAGATCTCACAATATATTGAAAAAAACAGCATGGAAATCTAACACAAAGAGGAAACCGCATAACAGCGAGAATAAAATAAGCTGTTTTGACACTCTTGGACACAAATTTGAATCACAACTGATATCGGTCGTAATTGAACACTTCACTAATACTCAGGAGATATATCTATGTGTAACTTTGACAGCAAATATTTGAAAAATTGTGAACCACTAAAAACACAAATTAATCAGTCGAAATATTGAGCCAGGTGGCAAAAACGGTACTCTCAGACAACGAAGATGTAATACAATTCATGTAAACAAACATTTTATCATATAGATTCTGTGTTTCCGAAAACTCCGGGAAAGAGACCACACTGGCTATGCATGTTTAATTAATTTCTAAACACATTTCGCTGACCACCGTCTTCAACTCCAGACGCTCAAAAGTTTAGTTATAGTAGAAATTGTACGTATACTCTCGCAGAAACAAAGTACCTAGCACATTTCACCATAATTCAAGTCATGAAAGCTTTGTGATATTGATTTATCTTAATCATTATTGTTTAAATCTTATTCTAAGACATTTTTGGGTGTTGCTTATTTTCTTAGCGCGAAAATAATGAAGCTTCGAATGCTGCTTCGGTTATGTACACATATTTACATATCTCTAAGCTTAAAACATTTTCCTCAAAAGAAAACCCTTTCTGTCGGTTTCTCTGAAGTAATTCCACCTCTATCAATGCAGTAATACTCCATCTTAGTTTGCTAATAGCATCTTCCCCACACTCACTTCAAGACACTTCGTTAGCTAATAAGAACACGTGAATCACATCGCTCCGCGAAAGTCCAATGACACACTTGCTTGAATACTTGATTAATACTGAGAAGTAAGACAGTAAAAGAGAGTTTCTGCCTTGACGTTGTCATTTTTTCATCTCCTCCTCGGACTACAATTATCAAAATACCACTCCATCGAGGACCTCTCCGGGATTGCGCTCTCAGTGATGGCTCCGCCTGACGGGACATTATACTACAATCTATGCATTTGAACTCGCTGGGGATTGCACACAATTCTTATTCTTCACGCACTGTATGGTCATTTGAAGTTCGTGCCACTTTTAAGGGGAGCACTCACTCTGGATCAATTTAGCATATATAGAACACGGTAAGACTGCGAACTTCGTCACGTATGTTGCGAAGACTATACTCTGCAGTTCGTATTAGAATATTATTTATTCGATGAAGATACACTGCAGCAATTGTTTGTGTAACACGTCATCATACCATAGCCAACAATAATTTACTCAGACACTGGAACATATATCGGCATTTACTTCAACTTGGGACTTACACATTGAAGCACTTTCAAATTGGAAATACTTTCACCGTTGAGACTAGTCGACATAGTTCTCACGTGGATAAACGAAGCATTTGACGACTAAGCACGGCCGAAGGGCACACTATGTAGACACACGGGCGATTATGGAGGTACCAGCAGGCACGCGGACGAGGGTACCTCACGGTGCACACACTGTCATAAACTCAAATTGATCTTGCAAGGGGAACAGCTTATATCACTCCACGAGCAAAAGGAGACGAGTTCTGATATTGCACACATTTGGTGTTAAATTGCGCATCACTATATGAGACCTTATCTCGACTTTTACGAACGTATCTCTCGTATTACGATTTCATCCGGCCCCCAATCTCACGTAAAAGTCGAGAGTTATATGTATTTGTGTCTGTATGAAAAACGAAGGAAGCAAAGCTGGTGCAATAGAAAGTCGTCCCGCTGACATTGGAAAGCTTAACTAACTGATGGGCTCCCAGTCTCCATAACAGGATGAGTGATCGAACCCAGTGTGATACTCTGAAAGAAAGGTTCTACATATACAGTAGAAGGCATATAAAAGTTCTGCAACAGTACCGACTTGGAACAGTGTATAAGATTTCCGCATTGAAAGAAACTACTGAAATATGCGAAAAAATTATAATCACTCACTCATTAATTTGAATGGTAGACGTTGATAAAATGCTTTCCTAATGCTACAGGAACACGATTCCCATAGCCAGACTGGTCTTTAGAGTTAATGCATAGACCGCAACAGTACTTGACTCTAAGTCCAAATGTGGCCTCTGACGTTGGTGGCCAAAGTGGGAAAAATGGGATTTTCTCAAGAGCTATCATGAACGTGTCCAGATACGATCATGCAGGCAAGCGCCTAAGTGCGTCCCCGCCGTATCCAAGATACCTTCTCCGCAAGAGAAATGTTGGGTACCTTGGAATTCTTTTCTTTAGTATTAGATAGGGGGAAAACTTGTAATGCTCTTAATTTCATAATTATATTCTTAATAGCTCTTGAGAAAATCCCATTTTTCCGTTGCCGACTTTAGGCCTCTAGCGTCAGACCTAAGAGTCAAGTACTGTTGCGGTCTATGGTTAATGTATAGGAATTTGTGAGAATTCTTTTCATCTCAGCTTTGTTTTTGCTCTGCTTTTTGCCTGCTTTTAATTAACATATATACTATATAGCGACCTCTACAAAAATATAATCTGTTGTATAGTAAAGCGATTAGTACATCCATTAGCACAAAATACCATTCATCTGCACATCAATGATAAAAACGGTATTAATTTGATTTAATGTAAGTAATTTCGGTGTCCAAAATTCTATAATTGTCACCCCACCGTCTGTCTGTATTTTCGAATTTGTGTTTTTTGCTAATAAACACCCCCTTTGCATCCCCATTAAACGCTTGCTTGTGGTTTAAGGTCCCTTTGTTAATTAGCAAACATTTTCTTGCTTCATCTGTCAGCTGTATTTCGCACTTTGAGTGGGCCAGTAAGTTCACTGTAGTCTACGGCTATATATATAAATAAATCATCTGTGAACAAAATAAAAACATAAATTATACTCTTAACTTAAGGACACTCCACAACTACATAAGAGTTCCCATACTTTGTTTATTTCAGATGCTTACCTCCGTCAAGCAGGTTATGTCTTTGTCAAACTTGTCCATCTCTCTGTTTGTCTGTAACTAAAATAACTCTAAAAATTACGGATGGATCTGTACTAAACTTACAGCGAATGCTTGGCGTGTGAAGTGTAACAGATAATTAACTTCTTACGAAGATCCGTTCATCTGTTTGTCAGCCTCTTTTTTTTATTTCTTTTTTATTATTTTTTTTTTTCTTAGTACTATGACTCAAGAATTGTGGACGGATTTTTATGAAATTTACATGAGTTCTAGACTTAGTTCTAGAAGTAAATTACCAAATTTTTCTGAGGATCTGCTTCTTCGTTTGCTTGTCTCTGTTTGATTTAATGTTTGTTTGCAAAATAACTCAAAAAGTTATGAACGCAAAAAATAATGAAATTTACAGGAATTGTTTCAATTAATCTACAGTATAATAAATACCGATGTGTATTTATCTGTTTGTTTATCTATTTTCTGTCACGCTTTAACAAAAGAGATAGGCCGAAAATAGCTCAGGTTGGAGGCTCTGGTCGTCCTCTCAAGCTCCATTGAAAAAAAACTGATAGGTAGAAAATAGGCCGGGTTGCAGAAGATGGCAAACGTATCTTAATTAGGGACAGTTGCAATTCAAAAATGAAGATATCGCAGGCTTAGTCTGATTCGTGCGAGTATTACCTTCTCCATACATCGAATCTATGGCAAAGTATCGGGCGACCTCAAGTCTAAATGCACTTCTTGCATTGCCGAAGTTGAAATCGCAGCACTGAAGATATCTGAAGCTTCCATTAGCACTCTCATGCATCTTGATTCTTAGTTTCTTCCCACGGATGATTTCGTTGCATCAGCTATTATTCCAACTTTGATGCAATTATCGACGAAACATGTTTCAATTACCAAATAACTATCGGACAAATATGACACCAAATCGAATCAGTTCTTTTCAGTGTTGTTGAACTGACTGCAAAAATAATGAATTATTTTCACGTCAGAAAATGAGAGTCTTGATGCTCAGTAATTAGGGTAATTAGGATGCCGTGAACCCTCGTCTGGATGATCTTTAAAATTGGCAATTGTATGATGGAAAGCATGGTAAATGAAGAAGGATCAACACAAATTATTCCCTGTCATTAAATGACAGCGCGGGTACACTAGTAAAAAATATATAAATAATAAAATTTTGGTGATGATCTGTTTGTCTATTTGTGTGTTTGAATAATGTATGTCATAATGTTTGTCACAATGTTTGTCAGAGTGTTGATCAGCAACATAACTCGAAAAGTTCTGAACGGATCTTCAAAAAATAACAGAAACTGTTATTACTGTCAAAATGCACGATTGACCAGATTTTGGAACTGATAAAAAGGAAATCATACTTTTAGAACCACCATAGACCGCAACAGTACTACACTCTTAGGTCCAAATGGCCTCTAACGCTGGCGGCCAAAATGGGAAAAATGGTATTTTCTCAAGAGCTATCATGAACGTGTCCAGACACGGTCATGCAGGCAAGCGACCAAATGCGTTTCCGACGTATCCTAGATACCGTCTCTGCAAGAAAAATGAAGGGTACCTTGGCATTTTTTCTTCAGTCTCAGATAGAGGGAAAATTTGTAATGCTCTTAATTATACTTATTTTCCTAATAGGTCTTGAGAAAATCCCATTTTTCCGGTGCCGACTTTTGGCCGCCAGCGTCAAACCTAAGAGTCAAGTACTGTTGAGGTCTATGGAACAACTTTAAATTTTTCGTTAATTTTGCCTTGCTCGGCGGAAGTATGCGCTCTCATAGTGCTTTATTTCATTTACACCTTCAGTTCACAGTCCATGTGTATTTGTTCTTAGCACTGCAAAAATATCTAGGAAGTATGAAAAAAAGGCAAGCTTGTTAATGCTGACGGACGGGCTGTCTGCGTTCATAAGTCAGTAGGCGAAGGTGCAGTGTTCGGCAGGCAAAGTGTCCGGTAGGTGAAGTGTCTAGCATGCAATGTGTCCAATTGGTGAAGTGTCCAATGGGCAAAGTGTCCAATGGGCGAAGTGTCCAATGGGCGAAGTGTTCAAAGGGCGAAGTGTTCAAAGGGCGAAGTGTCCAATGGGCGAAGTGTCCAATGGGCGAAGTGTCCAATGGGCGAAGTGTCCAATGGGCGAAGTGTCCAATGGGCGAAGTGTCCAATGGACGAAGTTTCCAATGGGCGGAGTGTCCTTCCAATGGGCGAAGTGTCCAATGGGCAGAGTGTCCATTACGCAAAGTGTCCATTACGCAAAGTGTCCATTACGTGAGTGTCCAGGAGATGAACTGCCCAGTACGCGCAATGTCCAATAGATAAAATGTCGCTTTGCGAAATATCCGTTAAGCCAACGGTTAACAGGCGAATTAATTGTCCGTAGGCCTGCTATCCGTAGGCACACTGTGCACCATGCGACAGAAAGAACAAGTGGCTTGTCCATTTGGCTATTATAACGTTCGATCTATTACGTCACGCACCCAGGAAAGTTCGTATGTTTCGTTAGGACAATGTGATATAATTATTAATCCATGGTTTCAAGCGCCGAGCCAGCGCTCGCCGCCAATAGCTCTAAATGCAGTCATTTTCTCATTTAGAGCCGTCTGCACGTTAGTGTACACTGTATTAATAAAAATTCGGTGTTTCAACTGGAAGAAATTAGAAATGTTTCCATTTTTGAAACAGAGCCTGAAGTGTCCGTCGATCGTTTCACTGGAATAACCTTTAGTTCCCATGGCTAACAAATTTTTGCAATATTGTTTCTGTGGTATCGCTGTGCCTGTTGATAGGCTTGTTAACGGGAAGTTTTCCTCGACTCCGTCAAATCCCAGGCCCAGAAGTTCTATATTAGCGTGTTTGTCCAGTATTGCTTGAGTAACGTACGCTCTTGACTACAATAAAAGGTCGAAGCAAAACTTTTTTCTATTGAAAAGTTGATGTTGACAACGAAAAACTATGTGTTTCGGAAGAATTTTATTCATAACATTAGCGTCGTTTGCTCTCTTGAACTTTATTCCATCTCTCAACGAGCTTATAAATGTTTCGCATGTAAAATTCTTTCGGTTTTGGTGTGAAATATGAATCTCTCATTTTCAATCTCTTCTCGTGATGGCACACTACGGCCATCCAAATGGTTTTGCAATTCTTCCAATAAGTGATAGTCCTAGTGAGCTATAGGTCAGAAGGATATGCTGGACGGGGCAAAACTTTCCAACTGAATCCTCCTATAGGAGATCTTTAGGTCAGTAGAGCACATATACCTCTTCCAAGTAAGGCAACGGTAACGAAAAATTAAAATTGGCTCTGAATCCATGAGTTTTTGTACAAACTTCAAAAATCTAATCATTTGTGAATTTTGAGAGTATTAACAGTTTCTACATTTTTCTTAAGATCAGTGTATGACTTTTTGAGTTAGGCTGCAAACAAACATTATGATAAACATAAGTCAAGCAAACAAACGAACTAACCGTTCTGCACCACAATTTAATCATTTACTAACAGCTCCAGTAAATTTCACAAAGATCCATTGAAAACTTCCAGAGTTATTGCGTTAACAAGCTTAAAGTCAAACACAACGACAAACGGATGGACGGACAAACAAACAGGTCATCACAAAAATTTGGTTATTTACTCTTCGTAATATACTTAACAACTCATGTAAATTTCATAAAAATCTGTCCATAATTTCTTGAGTTATGGCATTGAGAAACATGAGGCAGACAAACAAACGGATGGACGGATCTTCACCAAAAGTTAATCATCTGTTTCTCCTAACATACCAACAATCCCTGTTAGTTTTGTCAAAATCTGTCCATAACTTTTTGAGTTTTCTTGGTGACAGAAAGACAGACAGACAGAAAGACAGAATGAGAGACAGACTAACAAACCCGACGAAAACAAAACCTCCTTGGCGGAGGTAAAAAATAGTACACGCCTATATGAGTTGCTATTGTAATATCCTGATTGTCGCAGGTAGCGTCAAAGTGTAATGTTAGATGTACATTTTCCACAACAGAATTATTGTTTACCCGATTTAACCTTCACTGTTCTATATATCCTATACGTAAACTTCTATAACAGCCTTCGGGACACTTTTCCCAAGTCTCTGCTTCCTTCCAGCCCTTCTTCCTATCGTAATTCGGTCTTCATTCTATTCTTACTCTTCGTTCCGGACATGACCCTACTCCCCTGCACAGTGTTCTTGATTGCGGTTCCTCGTATCTTAACCCACGAGCTATCCTTTTCTTTTCCTCAACCTATTATAACTTCTGGTTGTGACAAAGGGCCTTGAAACTAATATTTGACGTTAGTGCTATAACATTACATCAAGGGTTGTAATAATTGTCCACGCCGATATGAAGCTTTGTGCTTGCGTACGCTGTCATTTTTTTTATAAAGGTAAGCACTGCTGAAGATAGCTAATCTCTGTTTCTGGTATTAGCAAACGGAATTTAATACAAACGTCACGAATTTTGGGTCTCATTAGGTCGCATTATCTTCCCAGCTATACAGAAAAATTTAGACTCATTTGTGATGCGCAGTGTGTACTCGAGATGACTGGTTGCGCCTGGCTAATTATTTACTTTGGAAGAACAAGAGCGGCTTATGGCCTCAGTCTCTTAGGATTGAAGCATAGCGATTGTGCCTTTGTGTCACCGCAGTCACAGAAGCACAAAGGGCTTTAATTACAGTATAGCAAATGTACTTCACTGGACTTTCCCACTTGGCTGAAATATTTATGTAGTAAACAACCTATGTACTCAGAACATACTGAAGTTAGTATAGACACCAAGTTGTCTACGTACGCCAATCAGATAGTTTATTAGTTTCACCTTGTGGGAAGCAAGGACTGTTCAAACCAAGACCCTGAAGCATTCAAGATGAAATTTTCTCGTCACTTACAAAGAAAGAGTGCGGAATGAATTAACTATTTGTCAGCGGTTACACGCACTATGGAGATAATTTGCTGAACTTTCTTTCGTTGTGCTCACGTGTCCTCTCCTACGGCAGAAGAAATAGCTCCCCGATAGGTCACCGCAATGTGTACTTTACCTTACATTTTCGCTATATCTTTCTTTTCTAGCGTTCTTGCGTCTTTCCTATTCATTACCCTGTCAATCATCTTTTTCAAAGCTTCACTACTTTTCCTACGAGCTGATCCTCGGAGCATTGCTACCCTCGATCGCTCCTCTCGTTCTTTTATTTCTAATTTTGGGGCCTTTACATTTATTTTTGGCTGCTCAGTGTAGACCGCAAGATGAGCTCTGGACAGGCATAACTGAGACAGAAATATAACATATAACAGGAATACCAACGTTGAAATTTCTCTCAGGCCATCATAGTTCATTTCAATATATATTTGATGATTTTAGCATATATAGTTAGCACTTTAAAGTTCAATTTCTTTTTAGTTCTGATTGAATTTTAGTAATACCTCTATTGCCATTATTATGGGTCATGGCATAGACTACTCCATCCCTGGACTATTCACTGTAATCGGGTCTTCCGAATTGAGCCGTAAGACTAATTTGCGGAAGCATTGACAAAATGGTTAGGCTCTTCGACTTCGCGAGTGCCTCTGGTTGTGAGCAATTGGTTGAAGGTCCTATCCATTTGTTGGGAGGTGTTCTTGACCTACTGATGACTGATACTTCTGATCTGATTGGAGTCTCAGTGGTGTCTCCCATTTGTTCCTCGGACCATGGTGCCCTATCTGCGACGCTGAAGGTTCGTCAGCGGGTCCCCAGAGCCCCTGTTAGGTGTGAAATATTTTTGAAGTCCAGAGTGAATTGGGATGCTGTCTCTAGTGCCATCCTTGCTCTACCTTGGGGTGTTGTGAGGGAGTCTACTGATCCTGGGTCTACTTTGGATCGGCTTCTCTCTGACATGGTGCGCGCTTATGTCCCTTCCCGCTTCATAACGGTTAGGACGGGCGATGAGC
>LQNS02278094.1:62768152-62782049 GCA_001587735.2 Parhyale hawaiensis | reverse complement strand
TAGTTAAAATTTATGCTACAAGATAGATATTCATGTATAGATATCAGTTGTCTCTTCAGGTAGAGGTGTTACGCGTGCTATAAAATATGAGCTTAGTCTACAAAGTCTTCCATTAGCAAGTTTTCTTTGGAAGAATACGATAGGACCGTTCGCTATAGATAAAAGTTTTAGCTTCCGTATCCATGACGATGGTGATCCAAAGAGAGGAAGGAATATGGGGCATGTAGAATACCAAGCAAATATGACCGATGAACCCATATATATACACAACAGTTCACCGCCTATGTGGCAAGAGTAAGTCAACGTGAGAAAAAAGGAAACGCAGAATAAAGAGAGACGCAGCAGAAAAAAAAGATAGAGTGGGCACAGAAGTCAGGGAAACCATTAGAAATTATTATTCAAATCCCAGTCCGTAATGTGAACTATCCCGATTTTTTATTCTTTAGAATCAAGAGAACTTATACTCGTACATCACAGCTCACTTAGTTTGGTTATGCTACGGTGTGCCTACTGTAATTGCACTCCTGCAAGAAGGTGCTTTGATCGTTGTATAAACCATAGTTTTTTTTACTTGTTACAACTCATCGACGGGCCAATTTCTAGAGACTTGAAAGTCAATCGAAGTGTCAGTGAAAAAGTCGTTAAAACCTCTACAGACAACACTACGGTGTATTAAGAGAGAAAGTGGAAGGGACGAGTAGTACATCGAGAGAAACCTGGAGCCCATGCAGAAGAGTGCATGGATCAAAGTGCATGGGAACTGCAAGGAGGGAAAGAAAAGGAGGAATACGACAAAGCAATAAGAGTACGAGTATGAAAATGGAATTAAGGACGCAAAGTGGGCACGCAATACAAATGATCTGCAGACCTAGCTAATTATTAGGCATCCTATGGGGTTATTACAGGGGTTCTACACCCCGTAACATAGAATAGACTAACGTATCCAACCTAACCCTACATGACCCATCTCTTGCTCCCGGAGGAGCCCAACCCAGGATCCAAATGGTCTGTTGTGTTGTCGTGAGCACTGCTCTGTGCACGTCTACCAACATATCTATCACTAACGTTAGCATTCAAGTCAGCTGGCTAAGTAGTGTCAGCAAGTGTCATTAAAATATCTCCGATATCTCTTTAAATTTCGGATTGAATTTAAATTTAGAAAGCTGTGCACTCTACACTCGTTGAAGCAAACTTAATGTCTTCGGCCGAGTGTGGAAGGTACAAGTTCATTTGACTGCAATAGAAATCCGCCTTAAAATATGCAAATATCTAAAACTTTTCCTTTGGCTACATGACATACAGGTTGACTTTGTATACATCAAGAGACGACACACTCGATAGTTTGTGGTAGCTGGAGATGCGGTGGCTGAGCTTTAGTATTGACTGTTAGCGCAGTGGAATTGTACCAGCACATTTGCACTGAATATGTGATCGATAACAAAAAGTAAAATGAGAGTTTTCCAAGTTCTTTTGTCTGTATACTTAAAGAAAATAAACTTAAAACCATTTTATGATTAGCGTACTTCATAAACGATGTTTCATACGATATGCTATTCTTAACCTTATCTGCCTGGCAATATACTTATCTGGTTAAACCTAATGTCAGTATGAATCATCTGGGCAATAATTAATTACGAAATAGTAAAATTTTCCAAGTTTACATTCTTACTAACTTTACAAGTTACTACGAGCTTTCACTGGTCCGTAACAAAGTTGTTTAAGACTATAAGGTGGACAATTAACGTATAGGCTAATACGTACAGGGTTATGGCGAGCACCTGCAGCAACTCTTCAGCCAGCATGGTAAACGCGTCCCAACTGCCCGTCCATTTCAGCCAGCTCTGCTTCAGTACGCCATTGGATGAGTTCTCCATGGATTTGTAACATATTACTAGCTGACTGGAAGTGGCTACAGGAATTAATTGCAGTTGAAGTTTAGACTCGGGAGGCTTATATTTACTACTTGAAGGCATGTCCAGAGATTCGGTTTGCTGGGATGAATCAGTAAAACGACTTGAACTGCTAGCTTCAACAGGTACATTAGAGTTTGCAGTGTCCTGCGTTTCCACTGGGTGATTTGAAGATCTGCTTTGTGAATTCGATTTTAACTTAGTCTTATCGTCAGTGTTGGGTTTGTCGCTAATTTCTTCATGCATAAGCTTAGCTCGACCGAAGCGGGTTCTGCGTTTGTCTTTTACGGTTAAGTTTTCTGAGGGTCTCGGCGGCCGAAAGTCACTTTTTCTTTCCAATTGCTTGGCACCAGTTTGTTTGGCTGCAGCCGCAGCAGCAGCAGCTCCTCTT
Organism: Parhyale hawaiensis; assembly: GCA_001587735.2. Lineage (NCBI taxonomy): Eukaryota > Metazoa > Arthropoda > Malacostraca > Amphipoda > Hyalidae > Parhyale > Parhyale hawaiensis. The sequence goes on along the minus strand of LQNS02278094.1, from coordinate 62,779,748 downwards.
CGAGGGTTTCTTTGGCGAGGCACAAAAGAAATGTATTCAGGAGAGCTAGACACCGTCTTTGTGTCTTTCGGCCTGACGTCTATTGATGACGGCGTGAGTCTTCGCTCGGGGCTGTCGCTGGCATCTCTAAAATTTCCATATGATTTGGTCGAGGACGAGTCGTCTCCATTGCTCAGCAATTTTTCTCTTTCCCTCTGCAGATCCTCTTTATTTTCTTCAGAATCCAAGTCTTCATCTTTCTCATCTACTGAAGACAGCGCCAAGTCAGGGCTGCTTCTCTGGATAAGAGGCGGCTTTTCTCCTGAAGATAAATTCTTAGGAGCACTTGGAAGAGCGCCCGAGTTGCTTGGGGTCGCCGATTCTTCCAATAATGATATTCGAGCGTATTCTTCAAACATACCTGAGGATGAAACAAAACATTATGTTGCTATCTAACTGGAGTCAGAGGAGCGTCGCAACCACAACATTGTTTACACCACCGTATCGAGAAAAAATCATGACTTGCTATAGTAGGGAAGCTACTTTGTACGTGAGACGGTCACAGATTACACCAGGTCCAGTGGTTGATGTCATTGACGTAGCACAGATAATGCTGGAGTTTGGAAAATGAAACGCACAACTTATATGAAATATACGCCAATAACAAGAAACTTTACGTTGTTGAACAGCTCGGCCGAAACCGTATAAATATTTGTTAAAGAGCTATCTTTGCAAATCAGAATAGAGAGAGTGCGTGTTTGTCATTGTAGAATCGACATTGAGCTTGTCATTGTAGAATCGACATTTAACGTAATTTGGGGTTTAGTGATGCATACGCTACTTAAATGTATGAGTTGTATTGACAACGAGTCAAAATATTAACGTAATTTTCGCTACTGCTCTGAATCTGCTGTAAAGTCCGATACTATCAGGCTTACTTCCAGAGAGTGTTAAGCACACCGGACGTTATCCTGCAGGATGTCTGCGATAAGCAGTCACCTGTATTGCCAAGTTAATAATAAGAGAAGCGTAGCCCAAATATTTAACAGATTCTAGCGTATTTATTGAGCATATCTGACATATGGCGCACCCTAGCTAATGTTTAGTAATATTTCGACTAAGAATTCCCACAAAGTGAACAAGACCAGTATATAATAGCATACGATTTTGTTGTTTACTTGCTCGTCTCTCCGTCCCCATATGAAAAATTAGGTAGAAGAAAATTATTCTTCTGCTAAAAAAGGAAAGGGCCGTTGCCCTCATCAACTTTTGAAATCGAAGGACTGAAGAAGAGTATTGGGCAAATTTATGTGGTACTATACCACAGTAAACTAGATAGTACTTCCTGTGCGAATATTCCGTCTCTGAGTTCATGAATAAATGAAAAGAAAAAGGAACAAATATTCCTGTGAAAAGAACAAGACTTCAGAGAAAAAAAAATGGACACGGGGCTTGCAGACAACGATTTTGTGCCTTCATTTGCCGACGGCCAGGGTCACTAGTGCTAATAGTTAGGTGCTAATATATTTATTTAGGTATATCTAATAGGGGATTCCCACGACAGTCAAATGAATGTATTCTCTCAGCTCAGCACCCAAATGCGCTGTTGTGTCCATTTAGAAAGCCGTGCAATGAACAGCTTTCCGAGCTTTAAATTGGCCCAAATTTGAAGTGACATCAGAGACTATATAAGTAACAAGAGCATTCTGAGAAGTCATACCTCCCGCCAATGAAGGTAAAGGTAACGAAAAATTCAACTTGGTTCTGAAACTATGATTTCCTTCGTGTCAACACTAAAATTCGATTATTTGTGCCTTTTGACAATAATAAACAGCTTCTGCGATTTTGTCGAGATCCGTTCATAAATTTTCGAGTTATGCTGCTAACAAACATTCTAACAAACATTAGTCAAACACACAAGTAGACCAACCGATTATTACCAAAATTTAAACATTTATGTATAGCAACATTATTAAAAATTCCTGTAAATTTCATCAAGATCTGCTCAAAAGTCTTTTGAGTTATTTTGCTAACAAGCATGAAATCAAACATAGAGACAAACAAACGAATCTACACATCGTTGCGAAAATTTATTCATTTAATCTCCGTAATATACCAAACAACTCATGCAAATTTTATAAAAATCCGTCCATAACGGATTTAGCCAGGGCTTCCTGAAGTGCCTAAAACCACAAGAAATTACATCCTTCGCTCCATTGCTTATGTCAAATCCCCTTTAAAATTGCCTCCTCTGACCCCAAAACATAAAATTTTGAGGATGGAATGGCCCGAATGGGCAGAGAAATACAAGACGATCAACATGAATCATGTTCTTTTCACCGACGAAACCCGGGCAACCATTGTTGGACCTGATGGGTGGAGTAAGGGTTGGGTGCTACCTGGAGGTTAGTATCATCAACGTGTAAAACGTCAACAACAGGGAGGTGGTGTTATGGTATGGGCTGGTATCATAGGGGATCGTCTTTTGTAGGTCTGGTTAGAGTACCTGATGGCGTAAAAAATTACATGTGCATTATATGGCAACATGTTAACGGGCGCCTTGGTCCCATGGCTGGATGACATACCCATTTTGTTGCTTCGGAACTTTATTTTCATGCATGATAATGCGCCTTCTCACTCTGCCCGTACTACCAGAGCATTTCTGGACTCTTTGGGGTTCCATGGAAAGAAACGGAGGGTTTGGCCACCTTGCTTACCTGATCTAATACCAATCGAAAACTTTGGGGCCCTTCTGAAAAGGGAAATTTATGCAGATGGAAAGCAGTACAACTCAAAATCTGTCTTGTGGGAGGGGCAGTTCCACCTTCAGCAATAAAAAAAAAAACTAACTGGCTGCATGGATTCAAAGATTGTTGAAGTTAATAAGCGTCATGAGGGTCATGTTGGCAAATGAGACTTTTTTTCAGGCATTGTAATCTTTTGATTTATGATTTCTTGTTTAATACATATTTTTCTCATTTGTGTTCACTTTTGTACCTTTGGTGATATAAAACTGTGAATTTTTTTGTGTAAGATCTATTACCGCCGCTCAGTGAAATTAGTAAAATTGACAAAAAAAACAGAATTTTTCTAGAACCAGCACGCTTAGTCGTTTGCAAATTTGCAGACACTATAAACATCATAAATTAAACTTTCTGTGAAATTTTCACTTAAATTTATAGCCAAATAGTCGAGATGTGGTCAATTCTGTGATAAAACTATAATGATTTCTTTTCTAAGTGTAATTATATAACCATAGTGCTATAGGTACTCTGTAACAGAATGAAAAAACTTGCACCATCTATCTAACGTAGCAAGAAGTCCATAATGGGAAGAACAAGCCGAAAAGACCTACGAAGAGATGCAATAAAATAAATGTATAAATCAGAAGGAATATGAAGAATGTCAGAAGCGAAGCTGGTTCGGAAAGATGGGCGAATTGATCAAAATTTAATTGAATCATAGGTGGCCTTATAAGCAAATTGTTGCACGCGCTTAGCATAATAATTTTCATGTGGTGGCAGCAACTTTATATATATATAAAAACGGAATACGATCGATAAGACTAGCATTAATGGAAGGATATACCGACCGAAGGTGCTGAAAATGTGTACAGCTGTACCAGGTATAAAATAGCGTTGGTAGGGTAGTTCATATACCCAGGGTGCTAGAGTCTGTACCACATATATGAGTGACGAACTATTTTTTTCGTATTATACACCTTCTGAAGGACGAAAATAAAGGAGGAATATACCAATGAGATGAAAGTCTGTGCCACGTAGCATTCGTTTTATGATGACTCAGGTATGCACCAATTAAAATGACGGCAATAATATTGTGATGCTGCTTCTTAATGTTGTTACCTCCGTAAAGGAGGTTATGTTTTCGTCGTGTTCGTCTATCTGTCTCTTTGTCTGCCACCAAGATATCTCAAAACGTTATGAACTGATTTGGACGAAATTTACAGCAATTGTTAAGCATACCGTATTAGGAGGAACAGATGATTAACTTTTGGTGAAGATAAGCCATATATCCGTTTGTTTGTCTGCCTCATTTTTCTCAATGCCATAATTCAAAAGTTCTAGACGAATTTTTATGAAATTTACGCGAGTTTTTAGGTAGCTATATCACAAAGAGTAGATGACTAAATTTTTGTGATGATCTGTTTGTTCGTTCGTATGTTTGTTGATGTGTTTGATTTTATGTCTGTTAGCGCAATAACTCAAAAAGTTTTGAGTGAATCTTTATGAAACTTGCGGGAATTGTTAGTGATGTTTAAATTGAATTTTGGTGCAGATCGGTTGATTCGTTTCTATGTTTGAGTGGCGTTTGTCATAAGTTTTTTTACGCAATAACTCGAAAAGTTCTTACTGGATCTTTGTGAAATTTACAGGATGTTTTAATAATGTTAAAAGGCATAAATATTCAAATTTTGGTGCACATTGGTTGATTCGTTCCTAGTTTAAGTTGTGTTTGTCATAATGTTTGTTTCGCAATAACTCAAAAAGTTTTGAATGGATCTTTGTGAAATTTGCAAGAGTTGTTAGTAATGTTAAAAGATATAAATGATTAAATTTTGGTATAGATCGGTTAGCTCGTTTGTATGTTTGACTTATGTTTATCATAATGTTTGTTAGCAGCATAATTCTAACAGTAATGAAAAGATCTTGAAAAAAGGCAGAAACTTTTCATACTATTAGAATGTACAAATGATGAGATTTTGGAGTCGATACAAAAGAAATCATGGTTTCAGAGCCAATTTAAATTTTTCGTTACTGTTGCCTTAGCCTACTTGGCGGAGGTATGCGCTCTGAGAGTGCTCTAGTTACCATATGTATTCTTAAGGAATTTACGTATCATGTAACTCTATATTGGAGAGAATAATTATATTCAAGAAAATAATCACATTCGTTTATAAGTATCCACCTTGGCGTTGTATTTTCTAGAAAAGTATCGGCATCGGCAGACTGCGAGGTATCGGTATTGGTATCGGCAGCAAAAGTGATATTATTACACCCCTCGCAAGGAGGTTATATTTTTGTCGTTTGTTTCTGTTTTTATGTTTGTCTTTCTCACTGTCTGTCACAAAGATAACTCAAAATGTTAAGAATGGATCTTTACGAAATTTATAGGGATTGTTAGGCATCTCAAGAGTAACAGATAATTACTTTTGGTGAAAATCGGTTCAACCGCTTGGTTATCTGCCTCTTTTTTCTTAGCACAGTTAGTTAGATATCAGTTTTACCACCGTAGCCGCAACTCAGGCGAATCAACAGTGAATTTAATTTTTAATATATCATCTTTAGGAATATTTAATCTCGGCATTCCTGCCGGAAGAATTCAGTGTGGCTCAGTGCGCTACTATTGGCGGGAAAAAGGCGCAAAGAATAGCAAAAGAAACGAGTGGACGGCTCGCTTCGTGGCCTTCAACACGAGAGAGACTATAGAGATGTCCCGCGTACCAGGTCGGCTATCTCGATCGATAGCTCACTTCACGGAACAGAAAGAGGAAACTAGAGAATCTACCTAATTTTACAAAAAAAATCTCATCAGCAGGAACTGCGGCAAGCTGCAACATCTCCTGCGGATAAGGCACTCAGGAACCTTGGGTGCGTGATGCCCAAATGTACAGTATTGTGGCAGGGATAGTTTTCTTAGCACAATAACTCCAATAGTTAGGGACGGAGTTTTATTAAATTTACAATAGTTATTAGGTACATCACGAAGAGTAAATTACCAATTTTTTTACGTCTGTTTGTTTATTTGTTTGTTTCTAAGTTTGATTTTACGTCTGTAAGCAAAATAACTATCAGTTATGAATAGACTGTCATGGAGTTATTAAGTATCTTACGAAGAGCAAATGATCAATTTTGGAGGTGATCAGCTGATCTGTTTGTGTGTTTGGCTAATGCTTGTCTGAATGTTGTCAACATCATAACTCAAAAAGTTATGAGCGAATCTTAAAGAAAATTACAGGAGCTGTTATCACTGTCAAAAAATTACAGATAACCATATTTAGTTGCTGATAAAAAGAAATAATATTTTCAGAACCAATTTAGACTTTTTGTTAACATTGCTTTGCTTGGCGGAGGTATGAACTCTCAGAGTGCGGTAGTTTAGTAATGAATTGCTTGAAAGTCAAGTAGCACCAAGATAGTTCAAGTGGAATTACTGGAAACACTCAGTTCTTTCTATATTCTGGATTCCAGCTGTATGTAAAACCGTTAGGGTCAGAGTTTAACGACAATGACAATTGGAAATGCTTTGGCCTCTTTTCAGCGCGAAGTTTCAACTGCCACGAAGAAATTCAGCTGAGGAACACCTAACCGAAACTGACTGTACACAACGGCAACGTAAACTGCCTCTAAGATAGACTAGCTACCACACTCAAAACAAGAATCTGACATACATAGTACCTAGCTCCTATTCTATGCGAACAGAGCTTGAGAAAATGAAATAGCTCGATGGTATTGCAGAAACTATGTTTCCCATAGTACTATGGTACTTTAATTTTTTTTCTACCTCTCAGATGATGCATTTTTTCCTGTCTCAATGCTTAACATCGTGACGAAGAAACTCACCAACCAACAAACCACTCAACCAAGCAAGCAAGCAAACAATCAACAAACTGAATATTATTTTGTACCAGATTCTCCAGCCCAAATATGGCGTTACGGTTAAATTTTAAATCACGTGTTTTACTGCTTCTTCATAAATCTTAGCTCTGTAGACAAGTTATAACAAACAAGATACAAATAAAGTGAATAAAAAGTTATTTGGTAAAAGTATCAATTCTTAACTTCATACGAAGAAAAACAGACTGCATATAGTTTCTGGCGGTGCATACTGGCTCGACCCCGATGACGTCATAACGCCCGCCCCCTCACTCCCGCCCCACCAATTCTACTATGTCTTACGCAGAACTTTTATTGTACCTTGGCTACACTGTCAAAACGGTGCACAACTCTATGCTTATAATGGTCATAAAAAATAGATATGTACTAACTCTATGATATATACTAAACTTACGTATCTCCTCAAGAGGCTACAGCAAGTGATATCAGCTATCAGAGATAAAGAATGTCTTTTTGCTGATAAGAAGTGACAGGGCGAGTCTGCATCTGCCGTACGTATGTTATTAAATATTAAAGTGGAGAAGCTATCTGAGAGCGCACGCCTACGCCCAGCCATGCAATGTTAATGAAAAATTCAATTGGTCATAATCCTGGAATTTTCATTACAAAAATTTCACCAACTGTTCCTGACAATATTCCCAGCAGTTACTGTGAATTTCTAGAAGATCCGTCCATAACTTTTTAGTTATAGACAAACCCACAAACGGACGTACAGATCATCACAAGAATTTACTCATTATACCTCATAACATTTCTTACAGTTCCTATAAATTCCTTGATGATCCGCTCATTACTTTTGGGTCAGGTAATTGACAATCCGAAAAGCAAACAGAAACATCAACAATTAAGTTTCAACAAAAATTTGGTCATTGGCTCCTCGTAACATTTTGAACATTTCCTGCAAATTTCATGAAGATCTTTTTGTATCATTTTGAGTTATGTTGCCAACAAAAAAAAATAATAATAATAATAAACAGGCAGACAAACAAATATTTGAATAGATCATCACCAATAGTTAATATTCTGTTTCTCCCATCATACCTGATAGTCATAGTAAATTTCATGAAGATCTGTCCATAACTTTTTGTTTCATCTTGTTGACAGGCAGACGGTAAAACAAATAAGCATACACACAAAGAAACTGTGACAAAAACGTAACCATCATGGCAGAGGTAAATATCGAGCTTTTGTTCAATGGTAGCATCTAGTGCAGCTGCAATGCACTAGTGTAAGGCAGGTTTTTCACGATGCGACGCGTCATCGTCGAGGCAGAGATATTTTTTGCATATGTGACGCATTGAAGACGACAGCAATGCTTTTTAATTGAGTTGTACTCGCGGACCGTTTGCGGCACTACATCGATGCAGCGTAACGACAAACGTACAACCGGGTCGCACTATCGTCTCTTACGACGATTTGTGTGCACAGATCGTGTGCGCGTGAGCGGCGTTCACGTTGGTGCGCCGCGCTGCCCGCTGTATCGCTGATTAAGTTGGGTTAGGTTAGGTAATATTAGGTAACGTTAGATAACATTAGGTAACGTTAGATAACGTTAGGTAAGGTGAGGTAAGGTTAGAGAGGTTAGATTGGGTTAGGTTGGGTTAGATTGGGTTAAGTTGGGTTAAGTTGGGTTAGGTTGGGTTAGGTTGGGTTAGGTAAGGTTGGGTTAGGTTGGGTTAGGTAAGGTTAGGTTAGCTTAGAAGGTTAGGTAAGGAGGTTAGGTTAGGTTAGGTTAGGTTAGGTTAGGTTAGGTAAGGGTAGGTTAGGTTAGGCTAGGTTAGGTTTGCCTAGGTAGCGTTTATTTTAGTGGTGGCGCGCAGGAAAGCTTACGTGAACGCAAAATCGTCGTGAGAGACTATAGTGCAACTGGGTCTGCCTCCAGTCGTCACGGCTGCAACTACTGGACAGGATGAGTGGCCAAGCGTCTATTTTTGTTCAAACAAATCGAAAGATATTTATGGCTTTATGATTAATCGTGTGCCGAATATCCCTGAAAGGATATAACAGAAAACGCATGGAGTGAAAAAGAAATAGCCCAGGCGATAAATTGGAAAGGTTAGTAAATATAGATAAAATTTTATGCTTTATATAAACCCAGAATCTTCACTGGGCATGTTTTTTCCGATACTTGTTAACGTAGCACAGAAAGAAATTCTCATCGCTTGACAATTTGCCATATACTGGCCCCTTTTCCTCATCTGATGCCGCTGTGTCGTATGCTTTGAAGACGCATCGTGTGTAGACACACAATCGTTTACGTCGCGACATCGTCTGACGCGTCTCTGTGTCGACGATGACGGGTCGCATCGTGAAAAAGCTGCCTAAATCTTTCATTTTTTTATAACGTACGGTAATGCTTTCCTGTAAGGTAAATACAAACTTACCGGTACGGGGTGGTAAAACAATGAATCTAATAATAATAATAATAATAATAACAGCCAACCGGTATTTGTATGGAGATACGCAAATGTTAGCTTAACCCGCCAACTAAAAACCCAACGTTTCAAGGAAGAATGGGAAGGGACGCATAGCACGTTTAGAGAAACGTGAAGAAAATTTGAAAGTATTTCTTTTCTCGTTCAAATCGCATGAGGAAAGTATAATCAGCAATAAAGTAGGGAAGAAAGACAGATTTCCTAAAGGCCTAACTAAGACTAAAGTAACCTATGGGGACTGACTGGATGCGCTGCTCCACCATACCGTATGATGAGCGAATCAGGACTGCTATAATAGCAGTCCTTGGAGTGAACCTATACTAGCGCAGTCCTAAGGACTATACGCAGTATGCTCCCTGCGGACGCCGGATAATTCCATGGAGACCCATTTATACTGCAGGCCTTACGGTTGGCGGTTCTGCGGTCTTCCTGTTACTGCAACGAGGATATAACTTGGTTTTGAATAGCTTGGCGGCAGGGGCGCAAGTTCCCAATTATATATTGTGTTTTTAAATTAATAATAATAATAATTATAATACATTCGCAAAGTGCTCTGAGCCTTAGGTCGCGTGATGTGACCCGGCGCCAGAGTGTACAGCTGAACATCGCTCAACCGATCCAATTTGGGTCGTGAAATCCCTTCGATAATTATAATAATTAATAAAGCCATTCTAGTTAACGGGGCTTAAAGCCATTGCTCAAAACTTTTGGCGTGAACGCGACCTACGGTCCCAAGGCCATAAATATAAAAAAGGAAAAAACGACTCGCAGGCTGAGTTCGTAAAATACAGAAAAAACAGCAAAAGAGCCGCACCAAGCACTGTCAAGTATAATTCGCTCGCGATTGTTGGCCAAAATTTGATCTAATGTACAGCGCATCAGAACTCGGTGTCTGAGGTTCTTCCCCGACAAGCTGGCTAAATTATTGCAATCGCTACGTGCAGGGCGAAAACGCTACAAACATGTAAAGTAGACGAAGAACGCAAGCCCAGGGATCACCAAGAGTCCCATGCCGGGGTGAACGAAAAAGAAGAATCTGAAAAAAGAAAGAAGTAGAAGAGTAAAACAAGATGATTTAGTCAGTCCAGAGTAGGAAGTTGAGAAGAGCGACTTGGACACAAAAAAAAAGTTGTTACAAAAGCCTAACTTCGGTTAAAATTGATCAACCAACGACTTGTGGCATGATTTCCCCTAACATATGAAGAGAGGGAGAGAAAGTTTGACCTTTAAGCTCAGAGCCAGTCCTATAACCCCTGGGCTTGCATGAATTTACAGTACAAGAGCAACATCCTAAACACTGCATCAGCCGACGTACCCTGGGTTAGGTTAATTTTGGAGCGTAAGAGCTTGAGCTTTTGGGCCCTAGTAGACGCGTCCACTAGCGCCTCTTCTTCACTGGGGGACGCAATGTGTATGAGCGGCAGCCCGAGAGTCCAGTCTGTTGAGAGAAACATCAATTCGTTACGTTCAAAATCTTTGCATGCGGACGGTGACCATTTGCGCTCACACAGCACAGTAAGGTAATGTAATAAAATTGAGGCACTCTAGATAATGCCTAGCAGAGTTTTTGGTGGCTCCAAGGCAGAAACAGTTTCACGAACTTAGTTTCTGGGACAAATAAGAATTGTGTTATTAGAGGACGCAGTTTTTCAGGGAATGAAAAGGCAAGGGAAATTTAGAATTGCAAGAAAAACTTTAAATAAATACACGAAACACTGTGCAAGAGAGCAATAAGAAGTCAAGGAAAATACAGATTTTAAGTGAAAGTAAAAAAATGAAGAAAGCACAGTGAGCACGAAAAAGATAGCCCGAATGCCAATAATTGAGTTATTCTGTGGGACTCTCCTATGAGCAGGAGTTTCCATTATCTGGGCTAGGGTAACCTACCGTACGCGAGTTACCTCTATACAAAAAAATTGCATACCCGAAATTTAAAAAAAGGGTTATTAGACAAACCAGACCTGCCCTCCCCTAACCTACTCGAAGTTATGAACGAATATTTACTAACTTACCCGAAATTAGTTCGGGTTTTCCGACAGTACGGCCTAAAGGGAGCGAAAACGGACAAATGCGGACAAAACGTAAATTCTAGTACAGGGCAACGTTACGCTAACCTACCTAACCCTTTGGTCCATCCGATGTTCCTTGAGAGGACGGGAGTGTAATTTAGTGAAAGAAATAACTAAGCTTGTATATGAAACAACTAAGGTTTAATGTGTGACAACTAATCTTTATGTCGAAAGAGCAATTTATTTTGAAACCACCAACCTAAACCTATGGCCCCGCAGCTCATGCGGGTAGAGGTTCTACTGAGGCCAAAACAGTGGGAGTGTTTCCCATGTGGGCCTCAACGAACGATGCTACAGACACGTTTTCATATTTTGGTCCATTAATTACCTCCGCTAAGGAGGTTATGTTTTCGTCGTGTTTGTCTATCTGTCTGTCACAAGTTAACTTAAAAAGCTATGAACCGATTTGGATGAAATTTACAGGGATTGTTAGGTATGTTAGGAGGAACAGATGGTTAACTTTTGGTGAAGATAAATC
>LQNS02278094.1:62707209-62719076 GCA_001587735.2 Parhyale hawaiensis | reverse complement strand
CCGCTGTATATACAATGAACAACAAAGGGCCTAGAACACTACCCTGTGGGACACCAGAAACCAAATCCAGAAACTCACTCCCCTTCCCATCAACAACTGCGGGTTTTACATGAGAGATATCAACTTGGTGTTGAATTCAGTTTGTCTTTTTTCATAAGCAGCCAAATCCTGAGATTTACAGTGCGTGATGACGAGAGGCAGATCATGACAGATGATCCACACTAAAGCTGGGTTCACACAATCACACGTGAGGCTTCTTTTGACAGAAGCGTGAAGGAAATTCGTCAAAACGTTGTGCAGCATCACCGTTCACACGAGCTGTATGTGTGACTGCTTCGGTCTCGTAAGACGAATAATTTCTTGAGGAAAAAAATTGTGCATTTACTGTGCTAAGTTAAGACCGTATCTATCTTTGTATGCAACATTATTATTGTTAGATTCCGTGTTGACCATATGAGACGCAGCGCGGCGATATAGGAGTGAAGCACAGTAGGGGAGACTACAAAGCCTTTCAACAGAAGGCAAATTTTCTTTCGCCATTCCCGCCAGAAAGTCTCATTTGACGCAATGCACTACTACTGACGGGAAAATCAGGCAAAATATCTCCCAGAGACGAAAAAAGAAAAGATGAGGCGCTAGAAGAAAGAGAAACCTCACGAGGAGGGTCGTTTTTGTGCCCCGCTCCCCTCCCCCCCACACACACACGTGGAGAAGATAGGACTCCCGTGGGATGAGTCGCTGACTACCCACTCGGCGGCTCTTCTCGCGTAAGAGAAGGGGAAATATAGCGACCCCACCTAATCGACCAAACTAACCTTCTCAGCAGGAACTGCGGCCAGCTACAACATCCCCTTCGAAAGAGGCACTCGGGACAGCTCCTGGGTGAGTGATGCAACGGCCTCTTTAAGTGCTTTAGACGCCCTGGTGATGCCAAATATATTCTGGCAGTATGCATGCAAAAGCAACTACATACAAGGTAATACCAACTGACGATTCTGTCGTAATTCATTAATAACTTCAGCACAAATCAGCTACTGTTACCAAAATAGTACAAAGAAAGATGCAGTCGTGGGCCAACTGATTTGACTACACAACTCTATGGATCAACCGATAACTTAAAATGTCAGCTGCCAATCCGCTACCTTAGCAAGTGTCACTAGTAGAATTTCTGACATATCTCTACAATTGGAATGAATTAGAATTCAGAAAAGTGTGTAGGTTTTGTTTTAATTGGGTCGGCAATTTTCAAACATAAAATAGTACAAAGGGAACGTTCGACTGGCACGCCAATCGCGCCAAAAACCCAAGCGCACAGAACTATGCCATTTTAGCGACGTCTCAACCAAACGTGCCTCGAGTCCCACAGCCTGCGACTTCGCTAAGCATTAGTTATACCACCTTTTCTATAAATATGAGGCAGCTTCTCCAACAAATGGCAGCAAAAAAGTCATCCCTCACGCCAGCGTGAGGTAAAATTAGGAACATACTCCATTCGCTAGGGTGAGAACAGTTGTCGCAACGAGGAGAAACCTCACTCTCACAGGCGTCAGAAGCTTCGATTATATCGTGAGGGATGTCTCTCGATGAACCTGCTTGAGGAGTTCTTTCGCTTCAGCATTGGAATGCACGTCATAGGTGTGCGCTCAGCCGAATCTTCCTATAGTACTCTAGGAGGAGGCCCTGGCTCAGCTGAAGCCGGTTTAAACGCGACACCCTCCCTCCTGGCAGCAGGACCGTAGTGAACGCTGGCAGTCTGTAACATGCTGTCACTCCTAGTACTTTCTTAGCTAGCTGCAGTTATTGTGCTAAAATGCACTGCTACTATGGATGCAGCGCTCCCCAACCTCTGGCACATTACAGCGCTGTAGCTAGCGAGACTTCTCCTTGGATCTCCACAGCTGTAGGCAGGCGGCAGGGCATTGCAGTGAAGGTGCGTGCACCTTGCCGGCGTCACCGAGCTCATGGTCACCGCACCCTTTAATGACGAATTGTCCTTGTTTTAAGCGAGTATCGAGGATGGGAGAGATAAGGCCCTCTACTCGTCAGATAGTAGAGGAGGAAGTAAGGAAAAACAGTAAACTAGAGAATTACCCTGTATGCGCGTACATAAGCCAAGCATCGCAATGTCAAGAAAATATAATTCAAAATGGTCCTGAAAGCAGGATTTCCTTTTAATCATTACCGAACTTTAGTACTGATGCCTCTAAACATCCCTAACAGTTTTTGTAATTTCCTTTACGATCTATTTGTAGCTTCTTCAGTTATGTTTACACAAACATTAAGACAAACACGCTAAAGGATGAACATACAGTCACCATAACTTAGTTACTTGCGTGTTTTGACATTTCTCACAACTGCTGAAATTTTCATGAAAGGATAACTAACTATCGTGAAGGGTTAACGTAGCAACGCCGGGACGCACAGGCGTCAGACTCGCCAAGCGCTATGTACGTTAGCGACTATTCTGTGTACGTGCATCGGTGTGCGCGCGGGCGGCGTTCAAGTTCGTGCGCTGCGCTGCTCGCTGTATCGCACGTTAGGTTAGGTAACGTAAGGTTAGGAAGCGTTGGAGAAGGCTAGGTAAGGTTAGGTTAGGTAAGATTAGGTAAGGTTATGTAAGGTTAGGTAGTGCTTATTGTAGTGCTGCTGGTGATTGTGAAGCGGCAAGAAAGCTTACTTGAACGCACGCATGGGGATGGAAGTAGGTACATAGCGAGGCGAGTTTGACGCCAGTGCCGCTGGAACGGAGGGGCATGAGCAAACAATATCGTCAGTGAGATGCAGATAGAATGATGCACTGTGGGTACGAAAAGAACGATGCCTCACAGCCGAAACACGTGTTAAAGATACTGCAATATGGAGCCCCTGAGACAGCACCGGCGGGAGAACGTGTCTAAGCTAACCTAACAGCGTAACATACAAAGCATCAACCATAGACCACACAATACATTGACTGGACGCTGGCCCCATAAGGCAGATTATGGTCCCGCAATTGGGCCTGACTGCACGGTGCCGTAGACGCGTTTTTATAGGTTCTCCCATTACTTTTTCATACTTTGTTTAGCTATTTTATTCGATTCTTTTGCATTCAGTAATGACTGGCAAACCTGTGCATGATTCTAAAACTTCTATAAACAACAAATTCTCAAAAATATTCAGGCTTGATGTGTAAATATTTAGAGCAACTGTTTATGACATCCTTTGATATCTGCAGTAGAGTAAAACTATTTCTCAACAGTTGTTGCAATAAACAGTCTCATTTTGTAGAACATATTGCTTCTCAAATTTGCGGTATGCTCGATTTGCAATGAAATGCCAAGTAAACAGCTGATGGAAATGTTAATGAAATTTATTTGGAATACGGGCTAAGCGAGATCACTGGCTAAGCGAGATAATCAAAACAGACAGCAGAGCCGAAGGTTGAGTCGCAACAGCTTGCAGACATGAAGTGATGAAGCCCTGGCAGCAGGGAAGTAATGAAGCACTGGCAGCCATGAAGTGATCTAGCATTGGAAGTAGTGAAGTGATACAGTAATAGCAGCAGTGATGTGATACAGCATTGGCTGCCGTGAAGTGATCTGAATGATGAAGCACTGGCCGCCATGAAGTGGTGTAGCATTGAGCATTGATAGCAGTGAAGTGATACTTCATTGGTAGCCGTGAAGTGATACGGTATTGGTAGCAGTGAAGTGATACAGCATTGGTAGCCGTGAAATGATCTAGCATCTTCAACAGTGAAATGATGCAGCATTAGGAGGCCTAGAGTGATCTATAAGTGATCTAACATTGGCAGCTGTGAAATGATGTAATCTAGGCTTCCATGGAATAATTTAACTCGGCAACCATAATGTGATGTACAGTAGTCGTCTACGAAATTATGTAATGTAGGCAACCATGCAGTTACTAAACATAGTAATCCATTAAATCATGTAATGTAGGCAACCAGGACGTAGTGTGGTGTAGAGAACAATCTTGATGTCATTCAACTTACGCAACTATAAAAGTGATTCAACTTAGGCAACCATTAAGTGATGTAACATAGGCAACCATGAAGTGATGTAACATAGGCAACCATGAAGTGATGTAACATAGGCAACCATGAAGTGATGTAACGTAAGCAACCACATGGGTGGCGTAGTATTCCTAGGTAGCAATGTGAAATGACATGGTGCAACTGTCGAAGGTTCCAGTGATGAAGGGTTGTATCTGCATCAAAATGTCACTTTCATGTCTTTTAACGCTGTCCTGGAATCTTTATCTCCTGGTTAATTATGCATTTTTAGTTCATGGTTATTAATGTGATTTCAATCTTTAGTATTACTGTGATTTTAATTAGGTTTTTCAGTATTACTGGGACTAATTAACCTTCCTTTCCTTGCAGCTATAGGGATGAGCTCTACCGAAAGCTCTACATACATCAATTTTGAGGTTATTGCTTCAAATCCGTTCTTGAAAAAAAAATCAATTGTATGTGATATTAAAGTACATTACGTGTAGTATTTATATGCCATTTTTTTCTATAAAATATCAATACTCATAGAAATTATGATAAAAATTTTCAATTATTCTTGGTGTCCGAAAATGGTATGATATATATCGCCTATTGAAGATATATGGTTGTGAATTTAGATTCTCCGCTGTGTAAAGACATACCTTACGTTACGACGAAGAAATGAATCTTTTTTTGAGGTCTCTGTGATTATCAGAACTCTTTTATTAACGCTTACGTAAATCGGTCTACAGGCCCAATTGCGAGAGGCTCGATTTCAGTGTCCAGTCAATGTATGGTGTGGTCTATGTCTGAACTAAATAAGTTCATTACGAGACAAAAAACGAGGAAGACTGAAATGTCGGCAATGATTGATAGATGTTCTGGAGGCCTAAGCATGGTTATGGTACAGGATGAGAAATTATGTTACACGTTGTTTCAATTTTTTATTAGTTCATCAGTGTACAAATAATGACTGGCATGCTGCTTATATTGCAAGTGGACTTTCTACCAAGCTACCGAGACGGAGCTCGATCCTCACATTTTGAAAGGGACTCGAAGCTCGTGCAGAATCAATGCGTTCTACTGCAATATCAAAGATTTGTGGTCTCATTATCCCCTGATCTTAACCCATTTCACTTCTTAATACAATCCATTCTCGAGGGCAAGGTAAGCACTTACTCATGCTTATGATATTAATTGCATATTCACGCCGTAATCATTTCTCTTAGAGCTAAAGCAGTGCACACATGTTTAGAATATCAGGGAATTGTAATATCTTAGCATTAGTTTGGAAATAAATACAAAAGTGGTTTCTTGCAAATCCAATTGAAATATCAACAGCGTTTCCGGTTGCAAAACAAGGTTCCCAGCCCGTAAACTATGTTAGTTTATTAGTAAGCGTCAGGTGTGTGTGCCTCTTACATCTGGCAAACACACAGGGTGTAGTGCACATCACTCTCCCTTCCTGCGCTACGATAAGCGCTTTCCGTTACCGCATGAACGCACCTACCGTACGTTCTCGAGGACATCGGTAACGGAGGCATGCTTACGTGGAGATAAGATTATCATGACCGGTTATGGGCTTGAAAAGCTGCACGTTATTCTAACTGCAACGCATGCTCAACGCAGTGTCAGTATCATCTAAATTATTTTCCGCTAACATCGGAAACGCCTGCTTACACAGTTATATTTTAGGCCCATAGCGTCGACAATGTCCAAAACAATAGGATGTAATAACAGGGCGTCTACAAGATCTGTTGGAAGCCTCCATACACGCCAAAAAAGACGTCCAAAAGTGTTTCTTGTAAATAATTCGAGTTACGAACAATCGGACTTACGAATCAACTGCGACACACGGTATTACTCCAACAATTTTTTTTATTGATTTTTCATTGGAAATCTTCTGCCTGACGAGAATTATGTTTTCATGTGGCAACGTTGTGAGCTTAGTTCATCTGGCAATATTTGTTTACATTCTGAAGAGGTTGGTTGCAAAACATTCCTTTGTTTAACATATATACTGTGAGCCACGCTATTAGTCCATTTCCCATTTCAATAAGATTCAAAATAGGACGTGCTAAGGATCTAACAGTCAAAGAGAAGCAAACCATTATCAAAGAAGCGGCCAAGAAGACCTCATGTGCTTTTACTGCCAGGATTTTAGGCCGCCATTTTAGAATAATCCAACGTTTTTTGGGATCCTTCCGATCGGAAGACACGGTTTGATGAAGGTAAAATAAAAGCTATGAACACGCGGGATATCAGAAAAACCAAACGTCAAGTCTTCAAAAAGCCTGAAACACAAGCAAAACAATTTTTGAAAGCTCTGGTCTGAATGAAGTGCCAAAAACTACGCGAAACCGAATCTTGGGGGCTATTGCAAATATTAAATCTCCCGAAAAAAAGCCTCCATTGACACAAAGGCACATGCTTCTGAGAGCTGAGTGGGCTAGGTCTTATATGAAACAGCATATCTGAGCGACTCTCGATGGCCCAGACGGATGGTTTAAAGGATGGGTCGAATTTAAGGGCAAGCTCCACCATCGTTTTCGCCGCTATCAAGGCGGTGGCGGTATTATGTTGAGGGCTGAGATTATGAATGATAAACTTGTAGGTCCAACAATGGTCCGTGAAGGAGTTAAAATAAATTCTGCTAATTATTGTGCCCTACTCGGTGAATGTCTTGCTCCTTGGCTTGACGACCAGACTTTGGATCTTCGCAAAAAGCTGGTTGTCATGCAAGACGATGCACCCTCGCATTCAGCCAGAGCTGCAATAGAATACCTAGCTTCTTTGGGATTCAAAAACCAGAATTTGATGGCGTGGCCACCCAATTTTCCAGATTTGAACCCAATTGAAAATCCGTGGTCTATCATAAAGCGCAAAATTAATACAGAGGGTAAGCAGTTTTCTTCAAAAACAAAATTGTGGAAGGCCATAAAAGTCGCTGCAAGATCCATCGATGGTACTACTATTAAGGAATTGACTCATTCCGTTGATGACCGCATTTTTGAGCTAATAAAACATAGTGGACGTTACAGTAATAAATCAGCTTATTGTTTCTTGTTTATATTGCCTTGTGTGCTGTTGCAATATGTTCCAAGTATTTTTGAAGTATTATTTGGTAATTAATAAATGAACTGATAGTTAATTTGTGTTCTATTCATCATATTTAGCTAATTTTGATACCTGAGACTAATATCGTGGTTCAGGAAATAGAGGGTGTATTAGATAAATGTAAG
This sequence comes from Parhyale hawaiensis, assembly GCA_001587735.2. Taxonomy (NCBI): domain Eukaryota; kingdom Metazoa; phylum Arthropoda; class Malacostraca; order Amphipoda; family Hyalidae; genus Parhyale; species Parhyale hawaiensis. The sequence continues at coordinate 62,711,843 of LQNS02278094.1, read as the reverse complement.
TTTTTAAATGGTGTCAAGCAAACAATTTCTCAAATAATAGGATTATGAATATTGTACATGATTACTCTGCGACATACAATAAAAATAACAAGTTATATTAGCAGGAAATGAAAGTTTTATAGAAAAATCAAATTGGACTAATACCGTGGGTCGCAGTGTAGATTCGGGTGCAAACAGAATTTGTACACGTTAGGTTTTATTTTATCCTGTTAGCACAATTTTCATGGCTAACCACAAGTGTACGGAATGTGAATATACTATGATAGCGGCAGTGTGAAGAAATGTTGAAGTCATATCTAACTCGTGTATACTTTTTAACACTAGTTCCCAAAGAGCGGTGATTCTCTAATTCCAATTTTCTACGCACACGCAATGGAAGGGACTTGAAACGCTCATGGACCCCTGGCAGTGGAGGCAATAAACCATGTCTCCACAGTCTTGCCCTCATATTGCTACTATACGTATGAATAACCAACATCAGTGCATGCTTAATTGCGAAGACCATACACATTTCACTACCGCCCCCTCAGCCTCCCCCTCCCAATGCCGATGTTCTAGCACCACCACTACCTCCTGCTATCAATATGGTAGGCTTTCCACGTAATAGATTATGTTCTGATTATATTTGACTTATTTCCGTGGATGCGTAAGCGTCAAGCATAATGTCACGTAATAGAAAGGATAGCATCTAAACAATAACACAATGCGTCAAACAGAATATTAACTAGAACGCTCTGAGAGCGCATACCTCCGCCAAGCAAGGCTACGGTAAGGAAGAATTCAAATTGATCCTAGAACGAGGATTTTTCTTTTTTTATCACCACCAAAATTTAGTCATTCGTGCCTCTCACCAATAATAACTGCTTTTGTATTTTTCTTGAGGATCAGTAAGTAACTTTTTGAGTTATGTTCTGCCAAACAGTAAGCTAAACATATAACCAAGCACCCAAACAGACGAGCCGACCATCACCAAAATATGGTCGCTTGTGTCTTCCAACAGTTCTAACAATTTCTAACTTTTTTGGTTATTTTATAGACAAATTTAGTATAAAAACAAACGTAAGGACCAAGCGACAAGCGGACTGACAGATCATCACAAAAATTGGGTCAATTGCTTTGCTAACATTCCCAACTATTCCTGCTAATTTCACGAACATTTGTTCAAACTTGTTTGAGGAATGTCACGAAGAAAAACACGGAGACAAACAAACAAATGGTTGCACGGATCTTTTACATCATCTGCTCCTCATTACATACTTAACATTCTCTATCAATTTCATTACTGATCCGTCCACAACTTTTTGAGTTATCTAACGGACCGACAGCAAACGTGCAAACACACAAACTCCCGTTGTGGTATCACTGCTAATCACATACCGTAAATCTGCACATTTGGCTCCCCTAAATTCATTTTTGACTAGCCTCGAACGATTGTCAACACTGAAATGTAGAATTTAATGCGGTAATCATTGCAGTTAAACTTATAACGTTTAATACGATTAAAAAGAGACATTAAGGGTTAATCACGTCAATAATTAAACCATTAAGGGGTAATTACGTCGATAATTAAACACTAATTAAAAAAATTGCTGAAGTAAATGAACAAAAATGCATTTTTTCTTTTAACTTTGGAGAAGTAATTAATCCGCATCATCATAGAAGCTTGAAATGCAATGCACCACTCATGGATCCGTGCGTGAACCAACAAGAGGTCGGTGGGTCCAAATGCACCTTCAATGGGAACCACTGCCATCGAGTAAATTCTTAGTAATGCCTGTGCACGGACTTTACGTAGACTGAAGCGTTCATACGCACCTCAAAATAACAACAACTTGCGCACAACATAAGGTACGAACAGCCTTCTGGGAGCGACATCACGTATTTCCCGCTACCTAAACTTCACACGTTCCCCTTACGTCACAAATCCCGCTGCCTATACTTCACACGTTCCCCTTACGTCACAAAACCTGCTGCCGATACTTCACACGTTCCCCTTACGTCACAAATCCCGCTGCCGATACTTCACACGTTCCCCTTACGTCACAAATCCCGCTGCCGATACTTCACACGTTCCCCTTACGTCACAAATCCCGCTGCCGATACTTCACACGTTCTCTTTACGTCACACAGCAACTCCAATGACTCCCTCACACGCCTCGCCTCGACATAACACGCAATGGTGCACTGCACAAGCACTGTCAAGCGATTATGACTACGCAGTACCTTGGAGAGGCCCCAAAGGAAATCGTTCCATCGGTTTTGCAATGAATAGCAAAACGCGAGCGCAATGCATCGAACTTCACGCCTGCCGCAGCGGCTACAGGGACTAGTGTCGGCGCTCTGATTTATGAGCAGAGGAAGAACGGACTCTAGTTTCAGCCGATACATGTCCAGTAAACAGGGATTATTTAGCAAGGATGCACGATAAGGAAAGCTTAACGGTACTGACGAAACGTCGCACCTTAGCGAAATGGGGACAGCGAACTTTATGAACGCTCATATGTATCTCGAGGTAAACCTAATTAAAATCGAATTTCCTTCAAACGACGTCCAACAGAACACCTGCTCGCATTGCTTGTGATTTTAGTAACAAGTTTCCTTCGTCAGTGACGAGGGATTTCGAGAGAGAAAATGGAGGGTTATGTCCTTTGAGGTTTTGACAAGAAAATGGCGAGTTGATGCACGGAGGAACAGTACACTGAACAGAAAGTCTGAAAAGAGAGAACAGAACAAAGGTAGTCAGTTGGAGAGAATAAAGGCAACGTGAGCCCTGAAAAATAGACTTTCCGATTACATAACTATGGAATACTCTGCCACCGTGGTGAGTCCGTAACATTGCACAGGATTATTCTACTTCTCGGTGACTTAGTGACATTGACTCAGCATCGAGAGCTGCGGTACCAAGTTCGAGTCTTAGACTCTCATCGCAGTTGAATTTACATTGCGAGGCACACTTTAGTATCAAGAGGCGAGGATAAGTACGGCAAGGATTTCTCAAATTTGTTTGCGGCGGTGCTAACTACGTCTCCTATTCTTTACATCATCAGATCTTCAAAATCCTAGGATTAAGGTAAGAAAAAACCTCGTCAGGTTAATCCACAGTAAGCGAAATAATAATTTTTTTTTGACATCGCTGGCCACTTCAGGTGGCCTTGGAGGTCCGCTGATACATTATTCATATTGCTTTATTTTATGTCAATAACTGAGGGCTACGCAAGTCTACAAGAAAGTAGAGCCTTGCATGAGCTTAACTCTCAATGGACAAAGTCAAACGCTGGTTGCTTGAAACGTTATTGATGAAGTACGCAGGTCCAATAGGTGGAACCCATCTTACTCAGGCTGTACTGTCTTGCTACCGGGATTGTTTCTCCTACTTTAGGCTTTAGGTGACAGTGATGAGATAAGTTCAACCGTAGTGAGCTTGCTATCTTCGGAACCACAGATAGGAACGTTGCCTTCGCCACACGAATCGAGCTGAAAGTGGAAGCAGCTGTCCGATTACGCTTGAGAAGCTTGAAAATTCCAGTTTATGGAGTCTCAAGTTTTATTAGTTAGGGTTAATGCTTTTTAATTCGGTCCAACGGGGCGAAGCCAGCGTATCTATCTGAAGTTCCGGAGAAGTTAACCCGATTGAAAAGTTAATCGGTGACACCTATGATGTGCTACAGCTACGAGTATGTATTAAGGCGTATGAACATGACTGAGCGATGCGGTCGACAATTCTACCGTCAAAGAAATTACTGGAACGTCAAACTGCCACGACATTCCAAAACAAACACAGTGTACAGTATAAATGTCTGGGTAAGGTGTTCGGAGTTGGAATCTTGTCGGGTAAAATCCTTGACACATTCCACAGAATGAAATGGCAAGTCTCAATTTAATACCCTTTAAGCCTGTATTCATGTCAGTTTTTTATTGGTCATTATTCGTGTTCAACGACTGCATGTTTTGTGCTCTGTTGTTTCCGAGTGTAGTCGAAGCACCGATTACTGTGGTGCTCGTTAGCGTGGTGCCCACCTAACAAATACCGTTGCCGGTAGCAACCTAGAAGCAGCTCAACTAATCCACTTACGTAGCCGCGGCACGGCTTCAGCTTGCGCAAAGTTTAACTGAGTAGAACATTTTGGAAAATCTCAGTCACTACTGCAATTTTTTCACCCAAACTAGTGGCAACGGTGAACTTTCAACTGTCGCTCTCAGTTATGAGCAGGGCTAGTCCACAAAGACTGATATTTTAAGAATTAGTGCACGATGTTCGTAGAAGTCATGCTGAAGTCACGGCCACGACTGCGCAGTCGGATTAGTTGAGTTGGCTCTAGGCCGCTAGCGGCAATGATAGGTTTGATTGGTTTATTACACACCGACACATTTTATACATTACAAGTATTTGGTAAAGTAGTAATACACTATAGAATAATGCATCTGCGTAGCCACTGAAAGTTTGACAAACTTTTTGGGCAACATAAAACAAAAGCTAATAAAATTACATGACGTATTCTTTAAAACGCTTTTTTAAGACATTATCAGAAATGGGATCTAATAAATACGCAGGAAGTTTATTGAGAAGAGTTGCAATTTGAAATACTGTAGCGCGTTTCTCAACGTCAACACGAACAGTTGGGAGATTGAGAACA
>LQNS02278094.1:62676798-62689363 GCA_001587735.2 Parhyale hawaiensis | reverse complement strand
CCCTATCTAAAAGTGAAGAAGATGTGTCAAACAAGATGACAAGACACAAGCAAGACACAAGACACAAGACACAAGTAAACAAGCAAGACCGGTTCACAGACTTTTAGTATAATATAGATAATACATAGATAGTATTCTCGCTACAGAGATTGGTTCATCAAGCTCAGTAGAGTATTGACTCAAGTCCAATTATGGAATCTACTCAGCATCTATTCAGCATCATCTAGTGAAGATACTTCAACTAAAACGAGGAGACTGGAGTGAATTAATAAAAAAGTAAGCGAAATGGAGCTACGAATATTATATTAAACAAATACGGTCTGTCGAATGTACCTCAAGCGAAGCATCATGGGCAACAAACAAAAATATACAGAACTGAAGCCTTCATCTGTCGAGCTCGCGAGAAAGACGTCGAGAAGTACAGTTACCTATTTAAATAGAGCGAGCATCAGACAATGCAGAATATTCATGAACCTAGTTAACTTATTGGTGTGTTAATTTGAGGCTCGTAGTTACTCGCATCACATTCCCTTGGCAATCAGAAAACGAATTACCTCTTATTTTCTTCTTTAGACAAGGACAAAAGGAGTAATATAATTTTCGGTATTACACTTGAACGGACTTCATCGATATAAAGGGGTTTTAGACTATTGAGACTATTCTAATGGCGATGACACGCGCTGATCAAAAGAACGAGTATCGTCATCTTTTCGTCCGAATGCGTTGATATATCCATTGACATAGCACACACTTGCAAGGAATTTTGAGTTATAAATCCCTCCAGATGAAATGAGATGGTCGAAAGACAACTAGCGGCACTTTCGGAGTAAACTGAACTGACGGTCAACATTTTTACACCATTTCTTGGCAATCTTAAAGCTGTGTTTACAAGAGATCAGCATGACGTTCGGACGAAAAGATGACGATACTCGTTGTTTTCACTAGCGTGGGGCATCGGCATAAGACACTTTTCTTCTATGACGTTTTTTTTACAAATGCGTCATTTTTGGTATATAGTACTTTGAAGTTCCCATCATTTTTCTACGGAAAAGATAACCGGAGACTCCATAGGAACCTAGAAAAACCAAACCTTACATAACATAATCTATCTAAAAAAAGATTTTCCATTACACTGTGCGAGTGTGGTTATTTTATCCCATAGGAAAAAAATGGGAACACGGCAGTCAAACATGTCGTAAGCGACGCATTTGCACAAAATATGTCAGGGGAAAAATGCCTAAAATCGTCCAAATGGTTTAATTTTTTTTTTTATTGATGAACTCCATTCATGAGTTATACAAAACTAATACCGACGGGGAGAGGGTGGAATAAAACAACCATGTACTCAAGATAGTAACCAACTAACAAACTGTGCATTTTTTATTCTTATATTCCTAGTATAAGCCTCAAACCCCTAAGCGTACACTGTAATCCAAAGGAAGGAAGGAACAGACAGTATATGCTAAGCAAAGCGTGAAACGCACGCATTAGGGTATTCCACACAGCATCCACGCACGTGGGAACCGCAGAGAAAGAGTCACGGAAGAACTGAACACAGTAACAGGAGTGTAAAAATGGAAGGAAGCCAAGTACGCACTAAAGACAGACGTCCTTAAGGCCGAAGAATGGTAAAGCAATTTTTGGAGACCCTCGCGGACGCTGCTCCCCTTAATTTATGGTGGGCTTCCCTAACTGAGTTAACCATATGGTCCAAATGGTTGTTAATAAACCTTCTCTGTTTTCCCTCAACTTTCAGATTGCTTAGCGTGAAAATGTCGAGTGTATCTGTCTAGTGTCGGCTCGTGTTGTAGGTTATCCGGGCCATATTGAAAAAATATATAAAAAGAAAATTTCTTATAAGAGTTAAGGCGTTATGGTCGTCGGAGAGCTCTAGAACAACGTTCTCTTCTGGGGATTTTTTTCCAACAAGAAAAAAATTGCTGCAGTGAAAAAATGACGCAAAACGAACAATGGTATGCCGCTTAAGGAATTTGCCCCTTCAAATCGCAGTGGAAGATTCTTTAACTAAAGGATTGAGATGATCAACACGGCAAAACCACATTCAATTACTGCAGATTGCGGTCTGATGTGTCCGGCAACAAAAATAATAAGAGTAATAAAGTTACGATCGCTAAAAGTAATACAATGAAAATCTACATTATTCGGCTGGTCTAGAACAACGATCGGCATACTGTATAAATGGGATTCGTCGGCCGGACACTTACAATCTAATGCCACGAATGTAATTGATGCTTGTATATCATAAACACGTATGGTTCTATTTCTTTTGTCTATATATTCATTGGAACACTTAATTGTAGGTATTTAGTGATTTACGTCCTGAGCTGCTGGTCAGTTTTCTATTAATACCCCAGACGGGGTGCCAAAATTTCCCTAGAACAGATGAAAATTTCCTAGTTAGGGCAAGGAGCCCGAATGAAAACACTTTACCTCATAGTACAACATGCTGATCTGAAATTCAATTACCGAATAAACTAGGGCACTCAGAGGGCATACCTCGGCCGAGCAAGGCCAAATCGGCTCTGAAACCATAATTTTCTGTCTATCAAGATCAAAATCTGGTCACTTATACCTTATGATAATATTAACAGAGTCTAATTTTCTTGGAGTTCCGTTCATAACTTTTGAGTTATGCTGCTAACAAACATTTTTACAAACATAAGTCAAACACACAAACAGACCCTGCAGATCATCACAAAAATTTAATCCATATGTCTTAATAATACTAACATTTCCTGAAAATTTTATAAAGATTCATTCATGATTTTTTGAGGTCTTCCGCTAACAAACACAAAATCGAACACAGCGATAAACAAACAAACGATCAAACAAATCGCCCAATTTTGATAATTTGCTCTATTTAATAAATCCAAGAACTCATGTAAATTTAATGAAAATCCGTCCATTACTTTTTAGGTTATGGTACTAACAAAAAATAGGCAGACAAACAAACTAGCAAACTAGTAGTCGGATCTTTACCAAAACTTAATTATCTGTTTCTCTTAACATACCTAACAATCCCTGTAAGTTTCGTCAAAATCCGTCAATAACTTTTTGAGTTATCTTGGTGACAGACAGAAAGATAGACAAACCCGACGTAAACATTTCCTCCTTGGTGGAGGTAAATATCTACATTTAACGCTAGAATTTTATTTTATTCTCTGTTTTCGATGGAGAGGGGAAATCGGTTTGTCGACAATACACTGACATGAGGAGTTCGACTGGACACCAAAATTAGGCATTTGAGGTTAGACTTGTCCGAATCATCGGGCAGGTGCCCTGGCTTCGACTTGTTGACTCAAATTTAGATCGCTGACTCTCAATCATTTTGTTAGTGCAACTTCCATGAACCTGCTTGATTCTGTAAAATGGAGATTTCAGTCAGCTCCGAATAATCGGGCTGCTGCTAACATCTGCTACGCGATTCAAAGTGTTGAAGTGAAAGTTCATGCCTGCATTTCCGGACGAGTCAAATCAAGTGGGCATAGCTTACATCTTCATTGACGACCCAATTGAAGATGTCCGTAAAGAAGCAAAAGCCATCACAAAAGACCGAGGCCCAACAAAACTGCCGGCGTCGAATGATATGTATTAAAAAGCTGCCTCCAGCAAACTAGAGCCAGCTCAACTAATCCAACTACGTAGTCGTGGCCGTGACTTCATTACGACGACGTTTATAAACATCGCGCACTAGCTAATACTCAAAATGGCGATCTCTGTGGACCAAAACTGCTCATAATCAAGAGCGGCAGTTGATAATTCATTATTGCCACGTGATCTTGTGTAAAAAACGCAGTAGTGACCGAGATTTTCAAAAATTTTTTCATAGTCAAATTTTGCGCAAACTAAAGCCGTGCCGCAGCTACGCAAACAAATTAGTTCAGCTGTTTCTAGTGTGCTATAGCGACAACGAAAGATGTTACGTGAGCACCAGGCTTCAGGCTTCTCTCCGAGGCCAAATTATGTTTCCTCCAATGATAAATATACTGTTCCGCCACAAATTATTTACAACTCGTTTTTTATACAATTGTATTGAGGGTGGTGTTTGAGTACAGAGTCTTCACGTTTAATGAATCAGACTGACAAGCTATTTTAGCAGAGCTTCTTACCGTACTTTAGAGTACAGTGTTAGTTAGTTATAAACTTTGTTAACCTCCGTAGCCGCAACTCAGGCGTTCCAACATAGATGAGTGTGTAGTATTTAAGTACCACATAATTTGTCGCGTGGACTACGTGCGCTACTACGGGCGCTACTACGGGTCGACCTCTTTCACGGCCTTCCACACGAGAGAGATGAGAGGAGTCCCGCGGACTAGGTACGCTATCTCGATCGACAGCCCACCTCGCGGAACAGAAAAGGAAATAGAGAACCTACCTAACTTTACTTTTGATTGGAGCAGTCGTCCTTGACGCGCCAGATGTTACATCCCCTGCGGAGAAGGCACTCGGGACCCTTGGGTGCGTGATGCCCAAACATATTGTGGCAGGGAAAGGGCCGCCACAATATGCCCCTGAGGGCTATAGTACAGGGTTTTACCCAACGCTTGTACAAGGAATAAATTTTCGGAATTCATAGATGCTCAGTGCTCAGACACCACGCGCACGTCTGGTGTCTGTACTACGCCAATGACGTGCCACAGACGCTTATAACCTACTTGAGTCACCACTGGAATGTATATTTAACGCTCATGTTTGTTCTCTAGTGTTGTCCACTGTATAAAATAGAGAACTATATGTACGTGTAACTTTAACGAGTACTATCTTAAATTTGTGTCTGTATATATACAAACCTATGGCAGTGTATATGTTGGGGCGATCGGTCGATTTACGCGATCGGTCGATTTACGCGATCGATCGATCGTTCAAACGCCTAACTTACTTAATAAATGCATATGTTAATTATATATAGTTAAAACTAATTAAATATGATGCAACATATTCACAAATAGGAGGAAAGTTGAAGAAAAACAATGATCGTCCGCGCAAAACAATCGATCAATGGGTGCGCATTCGATTAATACCTACAACATCCAACGTTTGCGCAGCACGATCGATCAATTGTCAAAATCCATCGTTCGCTCGTAACATACACAATTTAGTAATCATGTTGATATTTGATTATCTGTAGTTTGAGGTTTGAGCCGGTAGGAGACATTTTGCCAACGTAGTCCGAGATAAAAACTAGCAAATGACTTTATTTTTGCTTAAACCTCTTGCTACGTTTTTTCTCGAAGGACAGGTTACGCCTGAGTGGGTAACCTGTCAGGAAGACCGTTCTTGCAGTCTGGCACACGGCCAGGAACACGAACTGGTTAGTCTTAACGGACTAGACACGGCGAGGCGAGTACTCCCAGGTCTTCCTAGGAACCCTCCGCTAAAGCCACACAGCGACCGCTGCACCTTCGGTCTTTCTAAGGTATGCCATAGTCTGGCGCGTAAGGAGGGATCCCCACGGTAGCCAAAGCAGTTAGCTGCTACGTCCTACAGCTACAGGCCGCTTAGAACAAGCCGGGCGGCCCGTGCGTATTACCGGGACGTCCGCACGGGCATCATATTCCCCCGGCGCGTCAGAGGAGGCCGATTCACGTAAGCCGGAAGGCCTGCGAGAGCTATACGGGACCGTCCGCCCCAAGAGAACATTGACACACTTGCAACACGGCCAGCAACTGACAAAGCAATGATTTTGTCTCAGTGTTTACGCAAGTCAAGCTTAGAAGACTTGATTTCGGCTCCCAATCAACGTGTTCTGGATCAAACTACCCAGCTGAATAAAATATGCTAACGCGTTTATCAAAATAAGGCGGGTTTCATTTTTTTATTCGTCCAGGTGATGTTGAAATAGATTGTACATGGTACGCAAAACGTTTCATGAATGTTTTCAATTGCTAATTTATGTTTCAGGTTTAGGTTTGGCAAAATTCCCTCATTTCCTCCCGCTATCACCAGATCCTTTCTCCCCCATACTCAAGTTCCCTAGATATAGGGAAAACGTGCTAGAGACGGCTGCCCCGCAGGTAATGTAAGAAAAAATAATAAAACTCATATAAAAGCAAAATGAAAATGGAGACATAAGCGGCTCCTCTGCTGGCTGACACTCCAATTGTCTCCTGATTGAGGCGGTAATTATTGGCCATTATATAATTTAATTACATTGCGTATTATGACATCTGCTATGAACAAATTCTTGCAGTCTATGGATTCAGAAACAAAAACCACTTACACCAAGCAAATTGACTCAACATTTACTTTCAACAAACGCATAAAGGAAACCACTATCTTACGGAATTTATAAGAATAAGACACGGAAACGGAGCGGACCACAGTATCTATGCTTTACTCCTAAAACATATATTTCCCGCTGAATTGCTGCATCATGCTTTCATCTAGACCGTACTGTCGAGTAAAAGATTATTTATAACTGCGATGTGAAGGTGTGAGGTTTGTTATTTTTTTTATTTACGATATTGTGAAGAGGTGCCGATTTTTACCTCACGGCCGGTGTATGTGACTTCTACCCTATGCGAAGCACTGTACTGTAATAATTAAATTTATGGCCGTATTTCCGTAGAGTTAGAGGAAATTTTCACCGTAGCATGCCAGAGAGTTTATAAAAATTCTCCTAGTCACAACATTTAGCTAACAACTAGAGTTCATGTTCCACTGGCGACCAGACCGAAAGAAAATACAATTCAGGTTTCTATTGAGAAACAATACGGCATATGGCGACCCGAGCTTAGCCCTATGAGCATGGTAAGTTTATGGATTTGTGAAAAACCAATTTCTAAGAGAATTTGTTGGGTAATCATGCCATAGTTCGTGACTTTTAGCCCAGTCAACTACGAGTAAATAACTGTTAAGAGCTCTCGCACTTACAAAGCGCATAAAGTAATGGATCCTGCGTTAAATATACATGAGACTTTTCTACATATAGAACATATTTTAGGTTAAATGTTAGCTGCCATAAAATATTAATAAAATAATAATGCCATGAACGTCCGAATATTTTCAATGTAGCAGAAATTTACACATACATAATGTGAAATGAAGGTCGCAAATTGCAACTGTGCTGAGAATACAACAAACACCTAATGACGTTTTACCCGTTCCCAAGAGAAGAAAGAAACAAAATAGTAAGGAACATTCACTCATTAAGAATCACATGTACATATGGAACAAACAAGACAGCGAACCACTTACCTAGTCTCTCTTCGCTGGCTGCAGCATCATCGTTGTCAGAGATAGGCCTAGTCACGTGCGGATGGCAGTCAGGACACGTTAGGTCGACGTTGACAGAAACTAGCAATTTTTGGCGGCTCATACCGTTAAATTCGTGTAGGCCCAAAGCATACCTAGTAACATCCAGCAGAACAAGTGGCCAATGTTCTTGGGTGTGAGCAATGAAAGGTAAAAAAATCAAGTATTTCCCTCTAGTTTGTTGTGTAGGGGGACGAATGCCACGGATCTGATGCGGTAGGCTTATGTTAATTTACAAAGCTAGAAAACTTACGAACTTCAAAACTTACCAAATGACGCCCACGTCGTTTAACGCGCCTTCTCCAGCAGCAGTCGCTGTGGGTTGTCAACGAAGACTTCAACGGAACCGTCACAAGATTTTTTCGAGTTGTCACGCATAATCACACTTTATTATAAGGGGTGTTCAAAGTACAGATAACTAATTCACAAAAAAAAAACTTAAAGAAAATTCGTTTACCGCGTTCGAGAACAAGCTTTCCTTAACCGCTTTCGATTTATTGCACAGGTTTTTCCCCTCTGAACTTTTCTTTGTGCACTTGACCCGCCGACTGAATACCATCTCAGCAGAATACAGACTAATTTAAAATTTACACATTAGCAACAACAATTCCCTTGAATAACACACATCACACGGTAAGACAGCCGGCACCTGCCTGGAAACAAACTTACTTCACACTTTTTAATTAAAGAGGTTGCGCATTGCCGATGTAGGAATTAGCGCCCCTGGAAACAAATGCTTACTTCGTTAGGATGCGGCGCATCACCCACGCAAGTATTAGCGCCCTCTGGAAACGAATAAAAACTTTTTCTGCAGAGTCAGACCGAAGAGGTGACGACTACTAACTGTAGTTTTCACAAGAAAAATAAAGGAAAAGAATTCATTTGGACGAGTCAGTTCCCTAGTCAAATGTTCGAGCTTCCCCAGCTCCGCGTCCAAATGCGTAACTGTAGCTGTTCAAATAGCACAAACGTGCACAGTTATCCGAAATTTAGCTCACTCCAAATTGGAAGAGACGTTCGAAACTTTACTGGCAACTCTTGCTGAGCAAACTGCGGCATGAACTCACAGTTTTATTTAGAAGGATTTAACAAGTTAATGGAACGATTAGTTGCGACAAGGTGTTATCGACTGTCTCGTGAACCTGGTGGCTTCAGTGTAGATGATTTGCATTAATTCCCATGTAGAATAGTTTCTTCAGCATTATGAATACTACTTAGTCAAAAGTGTATATTCAATGGAGTAAAATGAGTATATGGAGTTAAGCCATACACCGTAATGCATAAATGGTAGCCAACCAAATAAATGACAACAATCTTTGCCTTACAATGCTAGAGATAGTTGACAATATATATATATATATATATCACGCTGCAAGTCCTAGATATTTACCTCCGCCCAGGAGGTTATGTTTTCGTCGCGTTTGTCTGTCTGTCTGTTTGCTGTTTGTCTCTCTGTCTGTCACAAAGATAACTAAAAAAATTATGAACCGATTTGAACGAAATATACAGGGATTATTAGGTATGTTGATTAAGTTTTGGTGAAGATATGTCTATCCCTTTGTTTGTTTGTCTGCCTTCTTTTTCTCAATGCCATAACTCAAAACGTTAGAAATAGATTTTTATGTAATTAATATGAGTTGTTAGGTATATAACGAAGAACAAATGACCAAATTTTGGTAATGATCCGTATGTTCGTTCGTTTGTCACCGATTTTAATTATATGCTTGTTAGCACAATAACTCAAAATATAACAATTGGATCTTTATGAAATTTGTAGGGGTTGTTAGTAATGTTGAAAGGCATAAATGATTAAATTTTAATGCAAATCAGTTAATTCGATTGTATGTTTGACTCATGTTTGTCATAACATTTGTTAGCAGTATAACTCAAAAAGTTATGAGGAAAGAAAATTGCACAAGCTGTTATTACTATCAAAGGCTCAAATAATTAGATTTTGAAGTTTAAACATAATAAATTATGGTTTCAGAGCCATTTTGAATTATTTTTCGCTACCGTTGCCTCGCTTGTCGGAGGTATGCGCTCTCAGAGTGCTCTAGTTGATCATTAGTTCGTACGCAGAGGAACAAACTCGATCGTTGAGACGGAAACTGTAGCTATGCTAACGGACGTACAAGTTTTCCGGTATGATTATTTACGTATTACAAAAACAGTTGATATAAAAAACACATTCAATTTATTTGCTAGCAGCGACTTCTTCATGCATTGTATTCAGTTGTCAATGTCATTCAAACAGCAGCCCGTTGTGTCCTGCTGAAAGACGTCGATATGCCCGGTAGTTAGTTCAAAAAACGATCAATATCTGTTTACTTTTTAAAAGCAAAACAGCAGAGCTTCTACAAATGGAAATATGTATCAAAGTGAATAGCGAGGTAAAGTACAACCAAGGTAAATTCCGCCAACAAGCAGCTGGCCGTCATGCCGTACAAATTACGTCACAAACGTCAGAACTTCACTCGAAGTTAAGTTCTCCAATAAAGTGATTAACCACCTTGCCATATTAGCTTACGCCACAAGTGACTACTCTTTTGTACTTCTTGTCAAGTTGTATGCATGTATTACGTTTAATATATACCTAATAAAGAACACTGTAAGCTTAATATCAAGTGTAAATAAGGCTTCACTTCCAAGAAGTTAAGTCTGGGCGCCATACCGACCCAGATCTTGCCTCTGGTGCTGGGAAAGTTTCCATCAGCCTCCACAATAATTTTCTGTTGATTATTGTTTATTGTTCAATTAGTATATGTTCTCTCCATGAACTCATGGGCTCAAGGGGTGAAATTTGAAATTGACGACTGTGGCGAAGTAGGCTGCTCAGCCGTACTGTTCGTCGATGTGGACGTCTTGATGATGTCAGTTTTCGATACTAATTTCTCGTTAGTCCTCCCGTTACGCTCTTTGCTTCCTGAGTATAACGAAAGTTATTTTTCTCATATTTTATTTTTTTACAGTTTACGAGAGATGCCACAATCAAAAATTGTCCAGAAAATCTGTAGTCTCTGACGTTCCATGTGCTTTTTAGCAGTAATAACTGGAGCTGAAAATGGTAGAACTGGAATAAGTGTTTTCTTTCTAAAGAATTTCTAATCTCATTACCAGTATAAGATACTTTATGAACAAATTCGCCATGGAAGTGTAAAACTTAAGAAATTAGCTCCGTGTCTCGCTATTAGCTTAAGGAAACGTGATAAACCTAATATACTCATTAATGATTGGAAAAGCCAGTGATTTCCAAGACATAACTGAGTTATAGAATTAAAGTTCACCCTTATTATGATCACCTTATTTACAGTAATTTTATAAACGTTTCAGTATTTCGTACAATATTGAGGTGTACCACGGTATTACCTTAATTCCGCAAAAAGTGACTAGGCCTAACTAAAAATTCAATCATGGAAAGGGTTAAAAAAAACTATCATTAGGACAATCACGTTTATAGGTAGACAAAAACATTTATGATACGAAACTAAACAATGAGAGAAAAAAAGCGTTAACGCTTTACATAGAAGTCTTTGTTTTGTAAAACGAGTTTACTCTGTAAATTGATTTTTACTTGACATGAAGGGATTTTGCTTGTAGTCGACTTAATCACTTTCAATAGGTTTTCTCTGGATGTGTATTGCTTGCCATCCTCGTCAAGAGGGTGCTTTAAAATTCCCTATAATATTGGGTTTAATTCGGGGGAAATTGGAGGCCACACCATCAAACTTTCACCCATGAAGCCCATGGATGACAAGAAAGCTTGCGTTGTTTTTGCAGCGTGAGACGTAACATTGTCGTGCTGGAGTATCAACTTGCGGGGCTACTGTCACGTAGTATATGTTTCTCACCCATGAGAAAAGGTTGATTCAAGAATAGGACGGTAAGCCACAGAAGTAATTTTTACGCCATCAGGCACACGAAAACCTCCAATCATTTCGTTTCCATCTATTCCAGCTCAAAATATCATACCTTCGCTCCCTGAGGTCGACGGAAACACAAGTGGCAATCTTGCCCTTTTCCACCATATTCTTCCCTTCATCCGTCAGGTCGATCAAGATTTCCCCTACTTTCCTCTGTGAATATGACGTCATTCCTGTTTGATTTAACACGCGCTCTTGAACCCACGGCAACCGTAATTTTCTGTGCCGGGGAGTAAGTCGATCGTTGGTTTTCACCTTGAGGCTTTACCGTTATCTCGTAGCAACCGACATCTAGTTGTTTATGACACATTTGGCAGCTTTGCCGCAACAAAAACTTTTCCTGATGTCTCTCTTGGTGTCTTGAGCAACTGTCGCCTCCCAAAGGAAAGGTCACGGGTGGTCACTGGTTTTAGCACTCCACAATCCTATTCAGTTTTCCTAGCCGGTGGGTCAGTTAAATATCGTTTCATAGCACGAACACGGCGGCCGATGGAGCGTGCTATCACTTCGGGAGGAATTCCATTAGCAGTATCTTTCACCATAGTAGCTTTTGCAGTTACTAATAATGTACTATACGTGAAACGCTAAATTAATTTGTGAAGCTAATAGCAAAGCACGAGCCCATTGGCCCATGGGGTGGATACCCACCCCATTGTTGCCCAGACATCCTCGCTTGCGCTTAGCGACATCTGGCTGTAAAAAGCTCCAGCTCCAAAAGTTACACAAATTTGATTCAGAATTATAGAAGAATGTAATGAGCAAGAGGCAATATCAATATAGGCCCATAGAAAAAAACGTAATTAAACGGTTTACAGGTTTCTGTTAATATACATAATACGACTATGCAACAAAAGAAATTCAGAGTATCTGCAAAGCTTTTACAAGGAAGACAGGATACAATTATAGACGCACTGGGAGCATCAGTTAGTTAACAAATACATATGTGAAGAAAGGTTCGGTTGTCAAGAAGATACAAGCTGCTTCTTAATTATTATTATCTATCTGCAAACTACAAAGCACTGAGCTAGACGAATCATATCTCCAGTTGCAAATTACTATTAAGAGCTTAAAACTAAAGAGCTGTGAGGTAGATGAAACATACCTCCAGGTCCGAGGACTACAACTGTAGTGAGCTACAAAGTTAGTTGAATGTGCATAAATGAGAGAAGGAAGCGTGGCAAGTGTTGTTGAGAGAGCGCGCAGGGTGTTGCAGGCATCCAGGCGTGGACTGGGAAGTTGTGAGAAAAGATTAGGCCCCGGTTCCACCATGGCTCCCTGAGATTACTCGAGCCATAGCGGAAAGGGCCCCATGGGACTGAGACAGGCCAGACAAATACAATCGATATTAGAAGTTTATTTCATTTATGTTA
>LQNS02278094.1:62639692-62658773 GCA_001587735.2 Parhyale hawaiensis | reverse complement strand
TGAAGATTTAAATTACAATATTTGAAAAGTGTCCCTTAATTCTGCTCACACTAAATTCATAATTATAAGTTAAATATACATAACTTTTTTCTTATCCTTCGGCTCGTAATAAATTCTTAGCATAGTATTAGGTATCCCAAAACCTCTTTTGTGTTAAAATTTCAGCGTTGAACCTTTTACAGTTTTTGAGATATGATTTTTTTCATTTTTGTCCCTTAATTATGCTCGCAACTGTATAATCGATTGTTTCCGTGTTTTAAGTACAAAAGATAATGCAAAACTTCTAGCAACACACAAGCCCTGATAGCGCTATATTATAATTTGTTTTGTGCTCAAGTAATATACGGTATTAAAGTCTGGGGAGGTGCTAGTGACAGCACTATAAAATGTATCTCGTCAACGCAGAATGAAATCCTGAGAATTACTTGCGCGTTAAAAGAGATAATAACAACATACCATTGGCCTCAACTAAAACGTTGTACCGTTAGTTAAACTCATTAAAATTTAGAGATATCTATAAGTATTTTGTTCTTTAGTGTTTGCGTGGAGCCATGTTTGAGGAATCTGAAATATTTGTAACTTATTTAGCTCCACTTCTATTAGACAATCGGTATAACATACGCAATAATAGGTTTAACTTACCCTTCCGTTCCCGTTGATATCCAAAAGCGTTTGACAGTATTCTAGACTATTAAAGCGTACAACGAACTCCCAAACAGGTTTTTAGAACCAATGTCACATTTTGTATTTAAGCGTGATTTAAAAAAATATTGTGTAGAACAGCATTATGGTTGATAATGATTAGATGCGACGCGTGCCGTATAAGCTTTTATAAGCTCTGAGTAGGCTTGTTCTCTTTTAACCAAGTTCTAGGCTAGTTTGAATTGTGTTTCTGCTCTTTGTGAACTATATATTTTAATCGCGAAATGAGAACAATAAAGTATTAAAGTGAAAGGACAATGGGCTTCTTATTGAAAGTAGAAATCGACGCGTAGAGATGATATATTGACAAGTTCTCGTAGTAAATAGGCTGCAGCTGTTCCCGACATTATTCCAATTCAGTATAGGTCATGATTGGTCTCATTTAAGGCTATTTAAGAAAAAAGGCAGCAGAGTATTATTATTTTATCCTCTGACGCTACTTCTGACTATACTCAGACTAGTATGTTCATGCCGTAGCGTCTGCTCACTAAGGTGATGTAATATAACGTGGCTGTAATGTCGCGATCGACACGCTGTAGACTGCCCGCTAGTTCAAGTTTCCTACATTAAAGCGCCTATATGCAGGCAAGCTAACATAGAAAAATTTACAAAACTTGTTTGTGCACGAAACGGTGTTAGCACTTCCAACTTTAGAATTAACATTTTTACAACAATAGCTTTATCTGTAGGTGTGAGCTACTGCAATCATGTGAGTGCTGTTATAAGCAGGAAGCAAAGAGTATTACGGGAGGATAGAATGAGACTAAAGTGAAATTTAGCCGTGGCCAGTCAGGAACGGGAGATTGCATGAATAAAATAAAAAAATACGGTGATATGTTTACATATGTTCTGTTAAGAGCACTGTGAACTGAGTATGATGTGTAAATAAGGCTTCAGTTCAATAAAGAAGCTAAACTAGAACACCTCGTGGCGTAAGACCATCACCCGCTGTGGGGGCAAATTCAACGCAGTCATATTTGATTACCAGCTAATCCTAGTTTCTCATATGGATACTCTGTGCAACAAGGTTAGGGCATACTGCCCCGTTCAGATCTCTTAATAATATCGTAGGAAAAATAGAACGTCTTGTGGCGTAAGTCGATCTGGCCCGGTGGAGGCAAATTCAACGCTGTCATTTTTGATGGCCATCTAGGCCTAGTTTTTTGGCATGGGTCACATCTACGTCAACCTACCAAACTAAAAAAAATATATATATGAACATTGCTCAACTCCGTCAACCACTTTTGGGTGGAGAGACAAATATATAAATTGACAAACATATATAAAAATATTAGGTTATTAATGACTGGTACAGACATTAGATTATATTTGGCCAAGCTTTCGGCACAGGTCGAGTTTTTGCCTTCTTCAGGGCGAAAACCTACAAGTGCTGCGGAACCATTACAGCGAGACCGGTAGCTAATATACACAATTGAAATTTTATCTATACATTAGGGTTCACACATTGTTACTATTATCTTTCGACAGAAGTTTTATGCAAAATATTGATAGGACTATTTAGTTTCGAAAAACTTACTTATTCGATGGAATTCATTTTATGTTCAAGTCCGAAATTGTGTTAAATTATATATATATAATTATTAAGATAAGTGCATCTCCCGAGGAGCTACAGAAAAAGTCTCAAGAATTTTGAAACCTTTCAACATCACAGTAGCAAGAAGCTCAACCAACACCTTGCGGAAACAGCTATGTAAACTGAAAGATCAAAAGCCAAAAGAAAACGTCAAGAACACCGTCTACAAAATTCCATGTAATGATTGTGAGAAGACCTATGTTGGAGAAACCAGCAAAGACGTAGCAAGTCGACTGAAAGAACATAAAAAGAGTGTTGAATAAAACTGCCTCGCATCTAAAGTCAACGAACATTGTAAAAATTCAGGACATGTTATGACCTGGGACAACACTCAAGTACTGTCATAATGTAACTACTGGAAAGATAGAAAATTTATAGAGGCATGCCACTCCATCGCCAACGATAATATTTTCAATAGACATTTAGATATTAACCCCATCTATCACAGTTTCATTAAAACTACTCTCAATTCAAAACTGAGATACAGAAGTTCATGAACATCTTCAATATTGTTCCTTTATTTTAAACGTATGCTGCATAATATCCAGGGAAAGGCATTGAGGAAACATTTATCCTAGCTTGAAAAACTGCTACATTCACTAACGCAACTTACCGTGAGAGATGCACTTATCTTAATAATTTAACACAATTTCGACCTTAAACATAAAATGACTTTTATCGAATAAGTAAGTTTTTACGAAACTAAATAGTCCTATCAATATTTTGCATAAAACTTCTGTCCAACGATAATAGTTACAATGTATGAACCTTAATGTATAAAGTTTCATGTGTGTATATTAGCTACCGGTCTCGCTGTAATGGCTCCTCAGCACTTGTAGGTTTTCGCCCTGAAGAAGGCACAAACTCGACTTGTGCCGAAAGCTTGGCCAGATATAATCTAATATTTTGGAGAAGTGAATAAGAAAGCCTTCTGGGATTTCTTATTCACTTCTCAAAAATGACCTAGCCTGGGAGTCCTCCAATCTTCGAATCAATCTAATAGTTGCATCAGTCATTAATAACCTAATATGATGAACCTCGACAGACGTCCAGCCACGTTTTCAATAATACAAATATATACATATACTTAAATCTTCAACGAAAACGTTATCACCTCTCTCACTTCGTACGCAATAGCTCATAGAGTGCCGGGGCGTATGTTCCGGTGTCTCTTTGGGAATGGGCCTATTGGTTCGTCTACTGCCGCCTATCTAATCTAATCTAATCAGGTCGCCATACCGGCCCAAATTTCGCCGCTAGTACTGTGAAAGTTTCCACCAGTGTAGCGTACACTGCAATTTTCTACAGATAATTGTTTATTGCTCAAGTAGTATATATTCTCTTCATTTATAAATGCTTTTAAGAGATAAAATTCGCAATTTACCACGATTTTTGAGGTGAAATTAGTTGAAATACTCATAGGATGCTCAGCCATACTGTAGGTTCGTGATCGTCTATGTGACACCATTAGCGACGTCACTTTTTGATGCTAGTTTCTCATGAGTCTCATGCTCTTTGGTTCCTGGTTTTAAGTTGTATGAGCTCTGGTGTAAAGTTAAACGTAGCATCCCAGACATACTACACAAAAAAGTAGAAAGAACTTTTTTGAGTGTAACCAATACAAATTTGACTATTGACTATTACCAAGTTTCGGCCGATGCGTGCTCCAAAAGTCCCTTCCTATTTTGCCCTGTAGTAGATTATACAGAGTTATGGATAAGATGACCATAATATCTTGATGCTTAGAACATTCATTGGAAGCCATTAGTCTTTAAAAATATATAAATAGTAGTTCCATACTTTCCATAAAGTATCTAATGTCACTGTTTCTTCATACGCTGCGTTAACATATACCTTTCAGTTAGACTTCGGAAGCCTCTTTTACAGCGCACTCACGCCATAGAGCGCTATCCTGGATTTTGTTTTGCAATAAACTGCAACAGTTTGATTGAACTTGTGGTAAAATTGAAGTTTAATGTACGTCCAAGAAAGGACGTTTTTCCATTTTTAATCGATGTATTTTTCGATGTTGAATCCAAATCTGATATCCGGTTTTTTCGCTCGCCCCTAGTTTTCCAGTTATAGTTGGGTTATTTTCTCCCATAGGAAAACAATGGGATAGGTTTTTCCCCTATAACTAAAAAACTAGGAAAAATAGACTTCAGATTCGGATTCTACATCGAAAAATACGGCGATTAAAAAACTAAGAAGGTCCTTTTTTTGGACGTATATTAAACCTTAATAATACCGAATTTGTTATACATTGAGATACGTAAATGACATGTAATCAAACGAGAAATAGAAAATCGCATATAGAGACTATAGTGGGGCTAAGCGTTTGGTCTCCAGGTGACGTCATAGCAGGCCAGCAAGCAAAGGGGGCGATGACATCACCAGCAGAGGAGGGAGCAAATTCAACGCCGTAATTTTTGATGGGAAGCTAACTCTGGTTTTTGGACATTTTTCACATCTCAGTCAACCCACCTAACTGCCTGAAAATATTAATAGGATTCAAGTCCATTTGTCACTTTTTGGGTGGACAGACAACAAAATTCAACGCCGTCATTTTGAATGGCCAGCTAACTCTAGTTTTTTTTGGCATTTTTTACATCTAGGTCAATTATAAACATTGCTCAACTGTTTCTCCCTCGTTTTGGGTGGACAGACAAACAAATATGCATATTTAAATCTTCAACGAAAATATCATCACCGCTCTTCGCTTCGCTCGCGGGTGATAGTCATTGCTTTCCTTCAGTTAAGATTAATCATAAAGAAGAAGAAAAATTTAAACTTGTATGGTTCTTCCGTGAATTACAGTTTGTAATTAGAAAAAAAATCAGATATTTGTTCAGGATGTTCAAGCGTGACCGATGACTGTATCGGGACGACGTACAGGGCGCACATCCTCGCATCGAGTTGCGTATGCGATCGCTTGTATTTATAGTTTGTCCCCGAAAACCAAGGCATGGGGCCAGTGGAGGTGGCGTGACTTCCCATGACACAGGATGGACGAACTTAACTAACTACTATTGCAATTACTTATCCTATGCCTCTTAAGGAGATAGGGACAGAAAGGAACCCAAAGAATATTGTTCAAGACAATGAAACTGCCCGAGCAGCAACGGCTCGTGGGCTCCACCACATGGGCACCTGGTGGGATATGGGCAACGGCTGGGCACAAATGGGCATAATCTGGGCTCTAAGTGGGAAAACCCAAACTGGGCTCTACCATGTCTTTACCATCTGGGGCCCTTGCGGTCTTTCCCATCGTGGGAAATGTGAGGTGTTTTCCACATGGGTAAAAAATGGGCTTCCCAGCTGTATCCCTCATACGAGCGTTGGCGGGTAAACATACCTCATACCCAGGTGGGCACCAGTGGGGCTTCCCATATGGGCATCGTATGGTGTTTCCCAAAGAGGTACCACATGGGCATCCCAACGCTACCCCATATGAACAACATCATGGGCCTTCCTATATCGGACATAAGTGAACACGAATGGGTTTCCCCAGTGTGGACAAGGTATAATGATTCCCACGTGGGTACCAAATGGGCTTCCCTCCGAAATCCCATATTAGCAATTTAGTGGGTCTTCCCATATCACGCCCTTATGGAATTTCCCAATATGCCAATATGGGCAACATATGGTGTTTCCCACGTGGGTAAGGGATGGGCTGAACAGCTATATCCTACATTGGTTAGTGTTTGGATCTTCTATTATGATACAATTTGTCATCAAAACATGAAAATGCACGTTGTCTTCAAGTTACCATGTAGTTTATAATATATGCCGCAAAATATTTACCGTAATCTGACGTGTCATGCAAATAGGTCTCCGTGGCTGAGTGGGCTAAGGCGTCAGTGTAAGGCAAGTGGTACCTGTAGGTTGTAGGCTGGGTATAGGTTTTTGTGGGAAATTCATTGGAAACTTCTGGGATATGCTTGGGCAAAGCCTGGGTCTCCCACGAGATGACTCATCTAAAAAACTTTTTGAATAAGTAGCAGGGACCCATATGGGCTTCCCAGATGGGCCCCACCTCCTTAAAAAAACATTTTGAAATGGATCCCATGTGTGAAACCCAACACTTGCCCAAGCCAAGCACATCCCAGCTCGGACCCATATAGGCTTCCCACATGGGCCCCGTTGGTAACATCCCTTCTCATGCTCATGTGGGTTGCATTACAAGGGGCCCAGCTGGGATATGCATGGGCGAATGTTGGGTTTACCACATGGGATCCATTCAAAAACGGTTTTTAAAAAAGGAGCTGGGACCCATATGGGCTTCCCACATGGGGCCCCAATGTTCTTCTCACCAGGGCCTCGCGTGATGCCCATCTCCATTGTTGCTCGGGTGGTTGGTCCTTACTGAATGGGGAACAACAATTCGTCAAAGAACGGGAATTAAAAAAGTATGAAAAGGGCAGGAAGCAAAGTAGGCAATAAATTGGTAACACTACTGCATTATCCTGGTTAAGGCCTCCCCACCCACGGGGCACAATGTGATTCAACGAGAGGAAAAAAGGAGGGACATGAAGCATGTCGACAGAAACGTGGAACCCATGCACGAGTCAACGCGCATGGGAACAGCAGGTCGGAAATGAAGAGGAAGAACAGAACATAGTATCATCACGAGGAGCATGCAGGTAGAAGGAAGCAAAGTGGACACGAACGACACGTTCTGAAGGCCGACCTAATGGCTAAGGTAACCTATGGGTACAATGCCCCAGGAGTCTCGGTTCCCCATAAAATAGGATAGGCGAACCTGAGCTGAAGACATCCGCGCTCTATGGTAGCACTGCAGCTCCTTGGTGTGTACAAAACTTCATCGGGATTGCACTCCCGGTCTTGAAAATTCGGAAATTTATCTTATCGAGATTTGATTTGGTTTTGCTTGTTTCACAGTGGCTGCAACAACCTTGACTTAATTTCGATGCTGCGTGAGCGAGGGTAGTTACCTGTTTACTTGAGTGGGTTACAACGTGATTTTTCTCAAAGCTAGTCATTTCGAAGCGTCTTAAGATGAGACGGTTGAGCTGAAAAAGTGTGTTTTTGTCAGAAAAATAGAGGAATATCGCGCAGTACTGCTACACCGTGTTGCACTGCGCAGTACTGCTACACCCAGTTCAGCAGACGTGTCTAAATAACATGTTCTCTTGACCAATACGTGTGAGCGGGATAAGTTTTCAGTACCTATTATATCGAAATAATGTTTCATGGCACACCAGTTTAATATTAGTATTATTGTCCTAGTTCGATGCTCCCCACCTACAGCGTACACTGTGATCCAAAGAAAGGAAGAGAGTATGGGCACGTAGCATGCCGAGTAAAATGAGGAATCCATTCTACGAGGCATTCTGTTCCTGGAGCGAAGCACATTGGTACCTACAGACAGCTGGGAAAGAAGAAGAACAAAGCAGTCGTTAGTAGTAGGAGGATGAAAATGGGTGGACCAGGGTAAATCAAACTCCATTTATCTCACACGTTATATTTTCTTCCTCAAACAGCGAAAGATGGAAAATATCAATAAATTCACAATATTCTATAGCTCCATAGCAATAAAGTATATAAAGTACAGAAAATAGATTAGACAGAAAATTTGAAGATATTCTCAATCTTAGAAAAAATATAGAGGATGATTGGAGTGCATTTACAGTATTAGGGAATTCAAAAATAATGTAAATTAACAATGATTGCTATCTACACATGTGTAGCCGCAGCATTTATTCAACGGTTATTCATATTATTTATTCTAGCAAGCGATGAGGCTACCTGAATGCAACTGGAGCCCTGGAAAATTTCTGGTTTTGACGCTTGAGTGACCAGCTTCAGCAGCAGCAAGTTTTGTATCGCCGGCCCAAATGTTATCCGACAACGGCATCCTTTTGGTAGTTAACCCTTTCACACATGCTCATTAGGACCAAGATTAAGTCACTCGAAAAGACAGCAGGCGATATGTGGACGAACAGGCCCATTCCCAGCAAAGAGCCTATGCCCAGGCGTCCGGCTCGCAATAAAACTATTGCCTTCACTCCAAGAGTTATATATATATATAAATACATAAATTATGTATATAAAAATCAAGGATGTTAACAGAAAACCGCAATTAACTCTGATTTGTCTACAGCTTCAATAGTGAGCGCTCGGTACGCCCCACTGCATCGAACTTGTCTCTATTCCCTAACCGATTGCACTTGAGAGGGCAGAAAGCTTAATCCTGCCAAGCGGGAGCGTAATCGGATTGCGATTAGCGCCTTAAACTCGATCGCAAGCAGGATCAAT
Source organism: Parhyale hawaiensis (assembly GCA_001587735.2). Classification (NCBI taxonomy): domain Eukaryota; kingdom Metazoa; phylum Arthropoda; class Malacostraca; order Amphipoda; family Hyalidae; genus Parhyale; species Parhyale hawaiensis. The sequence continues at coordinate 62,650,198 of LQNS02278094.1, read as the reverse complement.
GTTCTTGACAAGTGAAAACTCATCGCAGTAAATTATTTCAGTCGGTGTGGGCCGGTGGAAGGCGTCCTAAAGTCCGCTGCAGACGATAGTCCTTTCGGTAGGACCTTCTGTATTTTCACTGCAAATGAAAGAAAACTCGGGGCATATGACAGTGACTTTGAGGGGCATCGGCCGTGGGACACAGATGTAGCATGTTGTATTTTCGGCGTTGAAACGCAAGTCTTCTCGTTGATCTTGTTTCTCGTATTTTTGCTGATAGTAAGAGTTCCACGCACACAATCGCTTAAAAGTGTGTCCAAGAATAATTACTGTGATGGCAACCTTATTTGAATTAGTATATCAAATATTTTTTCACTGTATTGTACAGAATTTGAGTCACCGTTTTACAACTTGTGTGGCGGTACTTGGCAACTGTCATAACCAGTCCTTGCCTTTACCTAACCTACAAGGTTCTCGGCCTAACCTCGAGAGCTCGTTGTTTGGTTAGCTATTTGTTAGTTAGCGTCAATCTTTGATTGGCCTTACGTACTTAGCGTCAATCTATGATTGGCCTTACTTAGCATCAATCTTTGATTGGCCTTACTTAGCGTGGTCATTATAGCGTTTACAGCAAGATTAATGCTATTGTAAAAAGCGATGTACCTCTATTAGGTCAATTCCATCTATATATATATGTATTTATTTGTAAATATATTTCTACATATATATATATATATGACTGTCCACCCAGAAAGTGGTAGAAAGAGTTGAGCAATGTTCATCATTTTTTTTTTGCAGAGTTTGGTGGGTTGCCCTCTATGTGATCTACCCCAAAAACTAGGATTAGTTGGCCATCAAAAATGACGGCGATGAAATGTGCTCCCACTGCGGGTGATAGTCTTACGCCACGAGGCGTTCTAGTACTAATAATAATGCTCTTGATGCACTTTATTTATCGAATCTTCAATATATTTGTGAACAAACTTTACGGGCAACCGACGCCTTCCTCACCAACGTGTGTATGGTTGAGACTCGCAAGACGGAGGCAAGACATCAGTCGAGACTTTCATTTGAATGCATAAGGCTAGCGTCTGCAGCGGGCTTAAGCCATGCACAGAAGGATATTCTAACGGTTAGCCATGTAGTACATAATAAGACTTAGTGTCTTGCCAGAATAACATTATTTTCAACAGAAAGTTGTGATTTGGCGACAACGTAACGCAAAAAGGTAAAATTTAAACACTGAGAAAGTGTAATAGTTTGCGTAAGGACGCGCAAGAAGCAAGATAAGATTGTTATATCTTCAATATTTTTGCATTGGTAGCTACTCTGCAGTATGATGTCTGAACGGTTGATGTAAACGACAAGAATAACAGCTTGCTTAGAAAATCAGTGGAGAACTTATAGGCTTCTTTGCGACAAAACCAGAAATTTTTCTTTACCCACACGATCTAGATTTCTATACATTTTTCAGCCAAGCGCAAATCTCCAACACAGTTACTAAAGATTGCCAAGCTAATTCGTGTTTTAATAGTTACCTTGAAGTATGCACGGGCAAAATAGCTAAAACTTGACAATTTTGATGCTACCATGCACATGCCCTTGTATAGAAACCCTAAATGGGTCATGTTAGACGCTGCGCGTCACAGTATATTAAACTAGAGCAACGGTAGTAAAAAATTCAATTTGGCTCTGAAACCATAATTTTCTTTGCATAAACTCCAAAATTTTATCATTTGTACCTTTTTACAGTAATAACAGTGTGTTCAATTTTCTTGAAGATCCGTTCATAACTTTATGAGTTATACTGTTAACAAACTTTAAGACAAACATGAGTCAAACATGCAAACGATCAAACCGATCTGCACCAAAATTTAATTATTTATGTCATTCAACATTACTATCAACTCCTATAAATTTCATTAAGATCCATCCATTATTTTTTGAGTTATTGTGCTAACAAGCATAAAATTAAAAAAAAACGAACGAACAAACATATCATTACCAAAATTTGATCATTCACTCTTTGTTATATACCCAACAATTCATGGTAATTTCATCAATATCCATCCATAACTTTTTGAGTCATGGCATTGAGAAAAAATAGGTAGACAAACAAACAAACAAACGGATAGACATATCTTCACCAAAAGGTAATCATCTGTTTCTCATAACACACCTAACAATCTCTTCAAATTTTAACCAAATCGGTTCATATCTTTTTAAGTTATCTTGGTGACAGACAGACAAATAGACAGACAGACAAACACGACGAAAACATAACCTCCTTGGCGCGGAGGTAACTATCTCATTCAATATTCAAAAGTATGCAGTTTCGACGCAATACATCCTAAAACGTGTTACTAGACTCCGAACATTAGATAATTCCAAAATATGTAAAAATATTAACAGTAAGATACCTTGGATTAGTAGCTCTCTTAAAAGAGTATAAGTAAAACATAGTGAACTAAATATTTTCTGTAACTGTTACCTGGAACCACCTTGAATAACCCTTTAAAGGGCAGATGAACATTTTCGTAGGAATAGCAAAGGCTAGATTACATAAGATAGTTTACCATTTCTAAGAGAGTTAAAGAAGGAGACATAATAATAGTATGTAAAGATCAATGGAGGAACCCATGCACGAAGGTGTTCCCCCACAAGATCAATGCATATGGGCACAACAAGTCGGGAAAGAACAGCAAGAACAAAATAGAGTAGGAGTATGAAAGTGGAAGGAAGCAAAGTGGGCGAGAAAAACACGTTCCGAAGGCTTAGCGAATGGCTAAGGCCATCTACACAATCCCCTCCTGGGGTCTCTGCTCTCATAACAGATTATGGACGAACCTATGATAGTTCCCATCCTGGTCAAGGTCAGTACCCCCGCAATGAAGTGTGAACGCCAGAACTGTTGACGCCGTTAGCCAATCATTCCAAAATTTCATGAGCCTGACATGACACAGCACTAACGACCCGTCTCTGCGGGAATAATTTCTAGGAATGCAAGGAGGACAAAGGTTATACGTTACTTAAAGCAGACCGTTTGGACATTACAGAGTCTTAGCGAAGCGGAGAGAGAAGGGACATGTAGTATGTAAAAGCGACAAAAACTAATGGTGAGAAGAATGTATAGAAACAGAGTGGGAAAGTAAAATAACAACGTAAAAAAATGACGGAGGTTGAAACATAAAATAAAAATAGAGCACTCTGAGAGCGTATACCTCCGCCAAGCGAGGCAACGGTAGCAAAAAATTCAAATTGGCTCTGAAACCATAATTTTCTTTGTATAAACTCCAAAATCTGAACATTTGCGCTTGTTGATAGTTATAACAGCTTGTGCAATTTCCTTGAAGATCCGTTCATACCTTCTTGAGTTATACTGCTAACAAACGTCATGACAGACATGAGTCAAACATACAAACGAGCTAACCAATCTGCACCAAAATTTAATCATTTATGTCTTTTAAAATTACTAATAACTCCTATAAATTTCATAAAGATCCATTCATTGTTTTCTGAGTTATTGTCTTAACAAGCATAAAATTAAAAACGGCGAAAAACGAACGAACGAACAAACGGATCATTACCAAAATTTGATCATTCACTGATTGTTACATACCTATCCACTCATGTTAATTTCCTCAAAATCCATCCATAACTTTTTGAGTCATGGCATTGAGAAAAATGAGGCAGACAAAGAAACAAACAAACGGATGGACAAATCTTCACCAAAAGTTAATCATCTGTTCTTCCTAATATACCTAACAATCCCTGTAAATTTCATCCAAATCGGTTCATAAATTTTTGAGTTATCTTGGTGACAGACAGAAAAACAGTGAAACAGCTAGACAGACAAACACGACGAAAACAGAACCTCCTTGGCAGAGGTAATTAACATACAAAAGAATGATGTCAAAAAGCCCCGAGTATGGTTAACACAACCAACGGAGTCGCCTCGGGGCGCCACTCTCGTAGAAAAAAGGGAGGAGGGGGGGGGGGCGAACCTAACTAATATAACCTCTTAGTCCATCTTGTATTGTCCTCGCTTTATGAGGAGGACCAGGACTGGCTCTCCATGCTTACACACCTTGGCTTTCGGTGAGACTGAAAATATTTTCTCTTTTACGCACATGAGAATAAACACCATTCTACATTTATTGCTGCATACTTGGTCTTCACTAGCGGTTTTTGAAAAAGCCACTTCGTTGCTCTACTCACATATTGTATCGCCCGAGAGGGGGGAGAGGGCCATCGCCCACTTTGGGACTCTGATCGATGCGTTTCATTTCAAGCCAGTTGCCATGTCTTTTTGGCGAGGATGGCAGTTTTCTATACAGGCGAGGTTAAACTTGGAAGTGAATCGTCGGCAAACAAGTATTCTGATATAGGTATCATAGATGACTAGAGTTGTGTCAATAGTCCTAGCTCGCTGTTATGGGCTTCGGAAGACAAATATCACCTGCAGCACAGTACGACCTCCAGCAACAACAGTCGGGGTGAACTAAGCTTTGAACAGATGTTAGCTTATAAGTGTCACGTGACGGTAATTTTACCAATGCATTGAAATACAGTGGAGCCTTGACATGAGGGTACCTCTCGATATGAATAATTCATGAAACAAAATCCGAGCGAAAAACTTGTAATTTGTATAGAGATACGAACCATGCCTCGAGCAACGAATATCGATGTGGGTGAGCTTGACGTTCAAACGCTGAAAGTTGCAGTTACGGCAAGGTGACCGCCAAAGAGAGAAGTTGAGCGACCGGGCAACTTTTGCATCACGGTGTGTCTACCATAACGGTTCCAGGGACAATGGTGATAATTTCCTAGTTCATGACAGGTGTTGCAAGCAAAGAAATACCCAATAAAACGAAGGCTAATCAAAACGAGCCGCTAGACAGTGCACGGTATTTTAAGAGAGCAAGAGGAAGGTATAACTGACGCATCCTGGATTGCTGCGAATATGGTTGCGCGTGGACGACCTCGCGCATGTGAACGGCAGGTCGCTGACGAGGAGGCAGTACAGAAAATAAGATAGTAGAGATGAATGACTGTAAGAAAGAAAGAAAAAGAGAAAGATGTCCTGTAGGGCTATCAACGGTGAGGTATCCCATGAGGTCAGAGGACGAAACTTCCATTTCCTATGTTAGAAGACCAAAACCCTACAGTCGGGAAGCAAAGAGCGTAACGGGAGGACTCAGTGGACTTAAATGAAACTTAGCTGTGACCGCATGTCAATAAATGACGTCACACCGACGAGTCGAAGTATTTGAGGATCGGACCGCAGGCTTTCGTAGGTTGGGCTCTCAATCCTAACTAAAAATATAAGCAGTTTTATATTCTTGACTCGAGAGAAACTATAGGAACAATTATTGCTCAAACTTTCTGTACTTGACAACCATTTTACCGTGTTTTATGTATGGGTGAAGCTCAAGTAGTGGCCAGTCAGGGGCGGGATGATTGCACAAACGAAGTCAAAAACTACGGTGATATATACGTTTAAATGTGTTTTGTGAAGAGAACTGCGAACCGGATATGAAGTTAAATCGCAGCGCCATACCAGCCCAGATATTGCTGGTGCTGTGAAGGTTTCCACCAGCCTCCACTGCAATTTTCTATCGATGATTGTTCATTGTTTAATTATATTCCTCTTAATTTACTTACGAGCTTAAGGCATGAAATTTGCAATAGGCGGCAATTTTTGTAGCAAAATTAATTAAAATACTCATAGGCTGTTCAGCCGTACCATTCGTCCATGTAAATGTCATTGATGACGTCACTTTTCGATGCTAGTTTTTCGTGAGCCCTCCTGCTACGCTCTTCGCCTCCTTCCTGCAACAGTCATCTTATTCCGAAGCAACACAATGCATTAGCATGTACAACCTGATGCTCGCACGCCGTCTCGATATATATTTCAATTTGGTATCAAAGATACAGTGGCATGAGTGACGTGGGAGCTGTGCATACTCTCATCAAGTTGCGTGTGCGATTGCACAGTGCGGCCCCGGCTTACACTACTCGGAGAGAAACATAATGCCGCCAACATATACGAATATACTTGCGGCGAAGAAACAGTTTATTACACGAAAAATTCCATATTTAAGATCATAGTTCTAGGCAATAATTTGCTGATCGTCACCTGATGTCCTGCACTCAGTGCTCTGATGAAACGCGTACAGGTTTTTTTATTATACATTTTTCAGAATTTTGCCCAGTGAAAATACAGATTCCTTCCACGGCACGTAAAATCAGCAGGAATTAATAATCTGTGCCAAATCAAATTGGGAGAGAGTAACACAGGTATACCAGATGCATCTTCACCGGCATTATTTTACTCATACGTATAAATAAAATGGCACTTAGCTATGTTACATCTGTAAGCACGATAGCCGGATGGTTTGAAGTACCGGCATTTCGGTAATAGCGTATTCACGCTCGCTTACGGTCACTGAGATTGGGAGACAGGTTGTTTTCGCTTCAAAATAAATCTAGATTCTTTACTCTTTTCGAAGAATATATTTTTGCTGAATTGCTGACGAATAAATGAGTCTTAAAAATTAATAAATATATCAGAGAGTGTGATCAAATTGATTACCGATTTCATGTATTTTAGGTTTTATCCACTTCAGGAATGAGATGAACTCCTAGCGTTGGAAGTTAGCCAACTAAAATGTCGGTTTCTCGTAAGAACAACATTATTTGAAACGTCCTTTTGCAAGGACGCTGATCTTTATGCGGTGAACTGTCAGAATTCTGTACACCACGGCGGTGACCATCAGTGTTCATTCTCCCAATCTGGCTGCAGTTCTTAGTTGCAGCAATAGGAGTTCTATTTGGAGAGCTGCGCCGAACAGACATCAATAGAACCACAAAATTCCTGAGCCTAGTCTGGCACAGCCGTAAATAAGTCGCACCTGATGGGGCACGCAAAAATGTAATTGGATAAAGATTGAAAACTGAGGAAAACCTACGTGGGATCTCCATAACCCGCCTAGTACCGTAAGTGCAACTATCCCAAGCAAAACGGGTAATTATGCGATTAGCGCACATAACACCATCACTGTAACTGACCGGCTAAACTAAGTTTCTTCTTGCTGCGGTAAAACCATCCAACTGAGGCGGGTATTGTGTTACTTCCCAACGCTATGGTTCGTTTTAGTTGCCCGATGAACAGAGAGTTTATGGAATGAAATTTGATTAGGAAACTGTCAGATCAGTGATAACAAGGATATCGTAAGAACAAATCCTCATTGAACTGTCCGTCGTAGAAGATGCACCAATCACGCTTAGCTCTCACTTTCGTCAAATGCGAGACATCACTAGACTATAGAGAAAGTACAGTCTGTCGATAGGGATTTAATCGTTTCGGATAATAGCTTGTACAACCGCAACAGCCTCATTCTCAGGAGTTTCCTATCATCATCCGCATAGATATCAAATTTTCTTTTTAATGCGTGAAATTGCCTCCGCAACCCGCGCAGGAGTTCGAGAAACGTGTTCTTTGCTCATCTAACGTTTCTCAGTTTAACGAAATGCAATTTGCCTAACATTAACAGTTTCTCTTACCAAAAGTACGTAATTTTTAAGAATCACTCACGAGAGTATAAGATGATAGTCACCGTGCTGTCTCTACTGCACACCAACATACGACACCGGCGGGCGGATAGTGTCCATTAATTGCCCAAATCAGACATCGCTAAGGCACGGCCGTATTAAAAAATGTGGTGATAGCGCTAGAAAGATGTGCTACTGAGAATTGTTGCATAAGGCAGATATTGATGTACTAACATGTTTCAAAAACAGCTTGGTGAAGCACAAAAAGCTATATATGGATATGTGAAATCATTATTTAATTGTTTGTCTAATTACGTTCAATGAAAATGATTGTTGCCAATATGAAACACTAGGGCACCCGGCCGTTGAAAAAGAAACAGAAGAAATTCTGACAAGACTTCACCTTATGTAGGATGCCCTACAACTGTTAACTAAAGGAACATAAGAGATAAGCATTCTAGGCCTAAATTCTGCTCAACAACGTAAACCTTCCCTATTGGGTTAAGCTAAAAATTATTTCTTTTTTAGCCAGTAGTCAAGCATCATTCTAATATAAATGGAGCTCGGTGTCTCAGACGCTCGACGATATAACAAAATCGCACTTCTTTTGCTCAAGCGAAAAGCTACTTTGCTCGAGGAAGGAACTAAGTGAAAAGGTAGGTCTTGCCAAGTAGTTCTCGTGGTCATTGATTGCCCGACTACTAACCAGTAAAGCGTATTTACCATTTGCTCCGGTGATCATGTAGTCAATTGGAGCTTGGGCGCAACTTCAGTGCGGCTAAAGTTTGGATGTGAGAAAACGCAGAAGGGAGTGCAAATCACGACGCATGCGAGTACTAAGAGAAGCTGTACGCATCTCAATTTCTTGAATTTTAACATTGGCAAAGCAAGAATTGCATTCAAATATAATATTACAATACGTTTGCCAAAATCTGCAACCTGGTATTAGTTCCTCCTACCAGTTTTCAAAGAAGCGTCATAGAATGGCCTCAGTCTTCAACCTGGCCTAATTTTACCGTATCTGTTTTCTTGAAGTGTGACAGAAAATGGGCAGATAAACGTATATACAAATAAGGAAATAATACACATCGGTGTTTATTATATTGTAGAACACTGATTATTATTTCGTCCATATATTTGAAACAGTATTATCGTTGTAAATAAACAAATGTGCAACGAAACAGCTATTTATTACCTATTTTTTTTATCCTAAGATATAAGTCACCTCGACACGACAACGACGAATATGTGACTTGCGACAAGATTTTATTCTTCAGTTTTGAGCGTAATCTACTTTGCAATAAACTTATATGTAAATGTAAATAAATAAAATAAATAAATAAACATATATAAATGTTTAGTAATTATTGTGAAAGATAAAGTTGTTACGTTTGAATTAAGTTGTGGCTGAACTGCACTGCACTGAGGAAATAAAAACCTCAGTATTTCAAAAAGTTATTTGCAAGCGAGTAGCTACGAAATTTGGGCAAAACAGAAAAAAATCTCTAAATGAGAATGTATGAAATTCCGAATTCAAAAGTTGTGGGCAACAAAAGTATACCGGACTCATAATTGATCTGGGTTTCTATCAAACCAATTGTATTGATGATAACTTTAAAATTAAATTAGATGGCTGGCAATAGACTGACCAATTGGTCAATTCAATGGGGCCATTTTAAGAGAGGATCAGGGAGCTGCTTGAAGGCCTTGATCCGTATGGAGGTGTGGATCCGGTGGGCATGTTTCCTTTGTTTTATAAGCAGCTGGCTGATGTTCTTGCCCCAAAGCTTGCAGTGATCTTCCGGCCCCTGATACGGTTAGGAAGTTTTCCTCGGTGTTGGGGAACTGGGAATATTACTCCTATTCCCAAGGGTCCGGTGTCGCCCTATGTGGCCAACATCGACCCATCACACTGACGCCCATTTTGTCGAAGGTGTTGGAGAAGTTGATGGCTGGTAAGCTTGGTCATTTTGCTGAGGTTACGGGGTTGCTGCTTGCTGGTCAGTTTTCGTGTAGAATTGGCTTGGGTTGTTGTGACGCTCTCTTGTCGGTGTCACACCTTCTACAGTCTGCGTTGGATTGTGGATCGGAGGCACGCCTTGTCCAATTGGACTTTAGCGCAGCGTTTGACAGGGTTAACCAAAGGGATCTATTATACAAGCTGGATTCCTTTGGTGTGGGTGGTAGGGTTTTGTCAATCATTCGCGATTTTGTTTCTGAGCGAACCCAGAGTGTGTCTGTTGATGGCGTTTTGAGCGCCTCAGTCGGGGTGGTGTCGAGCGTCCCTCAGAGCAGTGTGCTTGTCCCGCTGTTGTTTGTTCTCTATACTAGTGACATGTTCTCTTCACTCGAGAACACGTTGATCAACTATGCCGACGATTCCACTTTGATGGAGGTGATACCTGCTCCTTGCCTGCGTGATGCTGTCACTCAGTCTCTGAATCTTGATTTGTTACGCATTAGTGCATGGTGCTCGGCATGGAGTATGAAGCTGAATGCCAGTAAGCCCAAGTCGATGATTATCAGTCGGTCTCGGACACTTGTACCGCCGCATCACTAACTGGAGATTTATGACACTTCAATTCAGTAGTCTAGCTCCTTGGAGATTCTTGGTGTTGTCTTTGATGAGAAGCTTACTTTTGAGCCGCATATTAGGAGGTTGGTGTCACGTGCTTCCACTGAGATTGGGCTCACACGAAAGGTGAATTCCGTGTTTGGTGATAGTCAGGTTGCCCGCAGAAGTTTTGATGCGTTTTTGCTGCCTGTGTTGGAGTATTGCTCACCGGTCTGGGCTGCAGCTGCTGACACTCACTTGCGTCTGATGGACCGACTTGTTAGTTCAGCCAGCAGGCTGTGCGCTGATAATGATCTAGTGAACCTGTCCCACAGGAGAAGAGTAGCAGAGCTGTGCATGTTTTATAAGGTGTACAATAATGAGAGGCATTGGTTGTATTCTTCTCTCCCTGCCCTCAA
>LQNS02278094.1:62582683-62594660 GCA_001587735.2 Parhyale hawaiensis | reverse complement strand
GTAATCTCGCGTCTACGAGTCTAATCTCGCGTCTACCAGTCTAATCTCGTGTCTACCAGTCAAATCTCGTGTCTACCAGTCTAATCTCGTGTCTACCAGTCTAATCTCGTGTCTGCCGTCCTAATCTCGCGTCGGCCGGTGTAATCTCGTGTCTGCCGTCCTAATCTCGCGTCGGCCGGTGTAATCTCGTGTCTGCCGTCCTTATTTCGCGTCTGCCGGTGTAATCTCGCGTCTGCCGTCCTAATCTCGCGTCGGCCGGTGTAATCTCGTGTCTGCCGTCCTAATTTCGCGTCTGCCGTCCTAATTTCACGTCTGCCGGTGTAATCTCGCGTCTGCCGTCCTAATCTAGCGTCGGCCGGTGTAATCTCGCGTCTGCCGTCCTAATCTCGCGTCGGCCGGTGTAATCTCGTGTCTGCCGTCCTAATTTCGCGTCTGCCAGCGTAATCTCGCGTCTGTCGCACTAAACTGATGTCTATCAAACTAAACTCGCGTCTGCCAAACTAAACTCGCGTCTGGCAAACTAAACTCGCGTCTGGCAAACTAAACTCGCGTCTGCCAAACTAAACTCGCGTCTGTCTAACTAAACTCTCGTCTGTCTAACTAAACTCTCGTGTGCCTAACTAAACTCTCATCTGCCTAACTAAACTCTCATCTGCCTAACTAAACTCTCGTCTGCCTAACTAAACTCTCGTCTGCCTAACTAAACTCTCGTCTGCCTAACTAAACTCTCGTCTGCCTAACTAAACTCTCGTCTAACTAAACTCTCGTCTGCTTAACTAAACTCGCGTCTGCCTGACTAAACTCGCGTCTGCCTAACTAAACTCGCGTCTGCCAAACTAAACTCTCGTCTGCTTAACTAAACTCGCGTCTGCCGCGCTAAACTAGCATCTACCACACTCGAAAACAAGTATCTGCCGCACTAAACTAGCATCTACCACACTCGAAAACAAGTATCTGCCGCACTAAACTAGCATCTGCTGTCCCAAGCTCGGCCGCCCTGATATCGAGTCTCACGTCATGAACTCACGTACTATGCCGTCCTGAACTCGCGTGTGCTATGCTCAACTCGTTCGTGTCTGCCGCATTGGACTGGCGTCTGCCGTCCTGAATTCGCGTCTGCTGTCCTGAACTCACGTCTGCTGTCCTGAACTCATGTCTGCTGTCCTGAACTCACGTCTGCTGTCCTGAACTCACGTCTGCTGTCCTGAACTCACGTCTGCTGTCCTGAATTTGCGTCTGCTGTCCTGAATTCGCGTCTGCTGTCCTGAACTCACGTCTGCTGTCCTGAACTCACGTCTGCTGTCCTGAACACACGTCTGCTGTCCTGAACACACGTCTGCTGTCCTGAACTCACGTCTGCTGTCCTGAACTCACATCTGCTGTCCTGAACTCACGTCTGCTGTCCTGAACTCACGTCTGCTGTCCTGAACTCACGTCTGCTGTCCTGAACTCACGTCTGCTGTCCTGAATTCGCGTCTGCTGTCCTGAACTCACGTCTGCTGCCCCGAACTCACGTCTGCTGCCTGAACTCACGTCTGCTGCCTGAACTCACGTCTGCTGCCTGAACTCACGTCTGCTGCCCTGAACTCCCGTGTGTCGTCCTGAACTCCCGTGTGTCGTCCTGAACTCCCGTGTGTCGTCCTGAACTCGCGTGTGTCGTCCTGAACTCGCGTGTGCCGTCCTGAACTCGCGTGTGACGTCCTGAACTCGCGTGTGACATCCTGAACTCGCGTGTGACGTCCTGAACTCGCGTGTGACGTCCTGAACTCGCGTGTGACGTCCTGAACTCGCGTGTGACGTCCTGAACTCGCGTGTGACGTCCTGAACTCGCGTGTGACGTCCTGAACTCGCGTGTCACGTCCTGAACTCTCGTGTCACGTCCTGAACTCTCGTGTCACGTCCTGAACTCGCGTGTCACGTCCTGAACTCGCGTGTCACGTCCTGAACTCGCGTGTGACGTCCTGAACTCGTATCTGCCGCCCCTAACAAAACTCGCGTCTACCACCCTAAACTCGCGTCTGCCGCACTAAACTCAAACGTCTGTGGTCCACAACTCCATAGGCTCGCATTCCTCCTCGACGCACGCATCTGCCGCCCTAGGCCCGAGTTAACTTTACTATAAACGCGTCGGCCAACCTATATGCAAACCAGGGTTGGCTGGTTTAAACCAAATTCAAGTTTTGTAGGTTTTTATTCATTAACATTGCAACATACAGTTTTACTTCTAGTAAGTATCAAATTTTGGTCACAAAAATGAAAGGATGAGTTAATGAGTTTCTTTTCAGGAATCCGTTCTGAGTGTTAGGACAGTTAGGGTAAACTATTACTTATGATTAATAAAAGCCTATAACTTACAGAATTTTGTGTTATTTCATTTCAGAGATGCATGCCTAATTATATTCTGGTAAGCTAGAAGCTACTGAAAATTAGAAGTAGTCGTTATATAGTTGCTATCTGATAGCTAGTGAGCTCATGAGAAGCATGTAGGCATATAGCTATTTCACTTTCTTCCGTTCATGACTCTGCTCTTAATTAGCTAGTCGGTAGCTATTTCTATCAAACTGCCTTTGTATATTGGAGTGTTTCTACGTTTCTCTGAGGATTTTATAGCTGTTTCACTTTCTTTAGTTCATTACTCTGTTATCAATTAGCTAGTAGCTTGTTATTTCTGTCATGTTGTATTTGTAATTTGAAGTGTTTTCAAGCTTTTCAAAGGATTTTATACTGGAGCTTTAAATCATAGAATATCTGCAGTTTGCATATTAGATGCAGCCATAAAAAAATAGTTACTCTGCTAACTGCTTGTTCGTAACCCCTCCATTTTAAAATCATTCTTCTACATTAGGAAGTTGAAATATTAGCTAGCTACATGTGTCTACACAGCAGAAAACCCTTTTGGTTTTAACCAAAAAAAAAGGGCTTTGGGTTTAAACCAAAAAAACCATGGCTTTGGGTTTAAACAAAAAAAACATGGTTTTTGCCAACCCTGATGCAAACAGCTACAATTGCATGAACAGATAGGTGGCCATCTACTGTCGCAAGTACGGGTCTGCGCTCTGGGTACGGGCCAGCTTCCCTGGGCACGTGTTTACACCTTGGTAACGACGTTTGGTAACTACGTCTTCAAATGAGAACACTCGTGTAACCCTGGACACACCACTCTCTTAGCAACAAATTCGCCCATACAGGAAAGCGTGTGTATCCATAAACAGAATGACTAGCAGATATCTCGAAAGAGTATCGTAGCTATGACCTTCTACCTCATAGACCGAAGAACGTGATACACTAATTCTAGATAAAACTGCAATAGGAGCAAAACAAAACATTCACCGTCTCTCACTAGCTCAAGGTTGATGGCAGATTAAGGTTAGTGAGTACAGAGTGAGCAAGCAGGAGATCCCGTGAGTAGATCGTGTTACTTAGACTAACATGACTCGGCAGTACAGAGCCGCAACGATTATAGCTATACAGACACGCTTGTACATGTTGCCATATGAGTACAAGGACAGTCATAAATATTATAAATATACATTTGCCTCTCTGGCGCAAGGAATACACTCGGCGGCTTTAAGGTACACTTATGCAACAGATTGGCGAACGATTGCAAGTAGATCTGCATATGCTAAAGGTAATCAGATTTCATTAGCATTTGTCTGATGCAATGCATATCTTTCAATATGAATTGGCTTGGTTCCGTTTGCAAATATATTCATAAACACAAACACATCTGCGATCAAAAGCATTACGGATACACACAAAGAGAGAAACCTGCACAGTCATCGAACCACCCAATGCACTCACCTTTCCGATCGCGTCTCACTTCGGTTGCCCAAAGTTGCGTCATCCACAACAACCACAAGTTGTGGAAACAGCGGTATCGATTTTTGGATTTCTGCGAGTTGTAAGAGTCAAATTAAAAATTTCTGCGGAAGCAGTTTCTGAGGAAATGACTGTTACTGAATCCCGCTCTCAAAAATGACGGGAAAGAACTTGCATCAGCACCCTCCACCGCTCACTAGCTATTGTGGCCCATTTTCAGTTATGGCTAGAATCTACATTTACTACAATATTCGGTAGCTACAATGAAACTCTGAGGAATGAATACCACTGGGTCTCAGTTGTAACCAAGATACGTTACACTATATCTCCGTCAAGTCCCGGTTGAAGTGAAAAAAATCCATGTGTGAATTTTGAAATTTCGAAAATTGAAGACCATGCAACGTCAAGGAGCTTCTATAGAGAGGAAAGAGCCAGCTTCGTCCGTTGAAGCTCCAGAGTCTCTTATGGCTGTCAGCCAGTCATCCTATACACCAATTGCACATCAGTAAAGAGTCTCTTCTGGCAGCAGCCAGTTGCCATTGCACCAATCGCATATCAGCAACACGGCTTATCTGCTGCTCCCCCGCGAAACTCACTGCTCCCCGTCACTTCCGCCAACGAGATACATGAAAGCGTCTCCCAGCCATAAGAGATCTGGTGGACTCGCTGGCGAATCTGTGAATGGGCCGCAGGGCTCCCTTCTTCTCTATAGAAGCTCCTTGTGCAGCGTAGGCTACTCAAGGGTACGATTCTGCTAATGCGTATCAGGGAAACTCACTATCGAATCGGCCTTCCATCTATTTTCAAAACCTTTGATACTGTAGAAATAAGGGTCTTTGTTGTGATGGTAATGTCAGTAATCTGAATGGAATAAAAGGTTGAATACAACGTACGTATGCAAGTGCTGATGACCGTACCAACTGACGGATAGAAAGTACGCATGGGTGGAGTCCGAAAACGGAGCAGTAGAAAACAAAAAGAAAATATAATTAATTTCACGTTGAGTGAGTTAATAACATAGTTTAACCCTCCCTAGACACAACTACAGCGTTTGAACAGAGGAAAAGGAAGAAGTATGTACTATACATCGATAGCAACGTGAAGCGCACGGACGAGGGCGTTCCCACACAGGATCAACGCGATGCGAGCGTTGTCCAGAAAGACGAAAAGGAACAGAACAAAAGCACCATCAGCAGAAGAACAAAATGGAAGGATGGACAGCAGACACGATAAAAAGACGTCTCGGAGGCTTAGCTAAAGCAACATATGGGTTCCCCTAAAGGCCGCTACTCCCCATAACGTAGAAAGGGAGAACTTAATTAACCTAACCCAATGGCATACGGCAAATAAAATGGCTGAACTACGTAACAGGTTAACTCACGCGCAGGTAGCGTGTTAAGCCCCGCCCACTCCTTTCAGATGTGACGTCAGGTTGAGAGATAGATAGCAAACAGTGCTAATTAGTTCATGCATGTCACTTGCTTTATAAATACACGTGAGCTTCCATGAAGAAAAAAAGAAAGGTAATTATTTCTGCACGATCACAGCTGTTTACTGTGCGATGCAAAAATCCGTTTGCTAGAAATATGGCAATAGAATTTTTCACACAACAAATAGGTTGAGAGACGAAGAAATAAATTACAAAATCATAGCTATGGCTTCTTAAGTATTGATATGGCTCATTTTGTAATCATCATATATCACCTTTAACACCTTTATTGCTCTCACTTTAAAACAATACATCATCAATGGCAGTAGAATATCGTAATCATAGGGAACGTGCCCACTCGAAAGTTCACAGAACTTATGGGGCCTAAAGAACAATAGAAAAATACATAGCATTTTACTCGATGTAGAAATGTCAAAATATATCTGACGTGACCCAATATGGAGTCAATATAACTCTAAGACTTCGCAGATTTATCTATTTACAATTTAAAATGACTAGGCCCTATACTATCAGCATGAAACTGACCATTAGTTAGTTGTGTGGCACTATTCAGGTACATACATTTTCTCTATGAGCCTCTATAAGATATGAGCACAATATAGCTTGCTATTATACACAGTAAGGAGTAGGTAAGATATTTGTTCTCAATTATTATTACACGATTCCGGTCTAGTGATATGTCACTCACATTCGGTCTATCATAATATAGACATAATAATAATAATAACTACTGTACTGGTGCGGGAATCAACCTGTAGAAGGAACTGTTCTATCGGGGCGGAGCTCTGATGCGATTCCCAGCTTTGATTCAAGTAGGTAGAGAAGAGCAAGAAATGACAGCTACCACACAGCCTGACCAAGCACCTGACCCTGAGTTATCTGTAAATCACGAGCACAATATCCCAGTATGTCACCCTCTTAGACGAAATTTCAACCGTAAGTGTATAGGTAGTATCAGTAAATAAAGTATAAGAAGACAGGACAAGTATAGATACCGCACCGATTACTATGCTCTCGGTTCTCCATATTGCGCCAGCACAAATGCTTTGTATCTAACTTTAAAAGTGTGATCTGCCATTGGTTCTCTTAGGAAGTCTGGAAGTTCGTTGTATCGTTTTACGCTTTGATATATAGGGGGACGTTTTTGAACTTCCAACCTGCTTAAAGGTAGTATAAACCTGAACTCACGCGTATGATACTCGTGGACAGGCATTAGTGTCCTATAGTGTTGTTCAAACAGTTGAGTATCGTTATACAGTGCGCCTCTCAAAAATTTCAAAGTGTAAGAAGCGTAAACATCAGACAGTTTGAGGAGCTGCAGCTCAATATACATGCGGTCGAAAGACATTAGTATTGCATTATTATGGTCCCGCTTCACATTCAAAATGACTCTAAGCACATCATTAATTGCTATGACAAGTGGCCTCAGGATATTAGCATATGACCCTCCCCAAACAATAATACCATGAATCAGGTGAGGATAGATCAATGCATAGTACAACATCACTGCTGATCTCCGAGTCAAATACTTGCCAACAGCCCGAACAGCCCCTAGCTTTCGCAACCTTATTACATACAGCATGAATGTGATTAAGAAAAGTTGAGGCTTGAATCGATGTATACGCCCAAGTACTTGATCGTCGCTACCCACTCTAATTTACTGTCATTAAAGAAAACATCAGGTAAATTTGGCGAAGGGCGCGAGGTGAAGAGCATCAACTTCGTCTCACTAGCGTTAATAGTTAATCTATTGACGTCAAGCCATTCTAGTAAGTGCACAGCCAAAGTATTTAATCGTTCTATTGCGTGATCAAAAGAAGAATCATTCAAGTAAAAGACGGCGTCGTCTGCAAATAAGATTGTTTTTGTCCCAGGTGACAAGGACGTCACATCGTTTATAAACAAATTAAAAAGTAGCGGACCAAGGACGGAGCCCTGGGGGACTCCAATGTCAATACTACCCGGCCTGGATCTTAATCATTGACATGTACATATTGTTTTCTGCTTGAGAGATAACTTTTGATGAGTTCATGGATATTGCCTCGTATTCCATTGTGAGTTAGTTTGCGCAGGAGTGCACTCCGCCATGAAAAATTACCGCGGAAGAACATGGCTTACAGGAAAAAATCTACAGCTGCATACGTATTTCGGTGGAGTATTAAACGCTCTAGAAGTAATTGTAAGTCAAAATTTATAAACTTTACTTGTGAAATTTATATTTTAAAAGCTTTTCTCATCAAAATATTGTAAAGTGTCAAACGGAATGTTTTTTTTTTTAGTTGTTCAAGCTTCATATATCAGTTGTTCAAAGACGGTCTTTCAACTAATTAAAAAGTTTCCCCGTCGACATACCATTTTTTTCGAGTTTTCCGCGAGAAATGTAATTATTAGAGCAAGATAGCTAGGCGAGCGTTCGAAGTCGAACGAGAAATGTTCTGTTTCAGGTTTCATGACTTCTGTAAGAGAAATTACTGTTGTCTGTAGTTACTTGGGAAAATATGGAGGGAAAACCGAATTACTCATAATTTCTACGTAGTAGTTTATCATTTTACAGGGGCAAAAAATGTTAGAACCACAGCAGATGTTACCGGTGAGAGCGAAAATTTTGTAAACTCTTTTGCTGCCAAAACTCGCTTTTTCGCTACTCCGGAGCTTTAGGAAAACGAAGATGGTTCACCAAGTTCTTTTTTCCGTGTTGAAAATAGCCAAGCATCAATTATTAGCCCATGGCAGCGGAAATAATTGTATAAATGAATTAGGAATACTATTGATACTTGTGCAATACCGACGTTCTTCGCTCCACCTGGCGTTATGCGAGGAGATGCGCAGAACCATCTCAGAAGGTCAAGTGATGAGTTAACCGGTTAGCACGTAGTTCAGCCATGGCCCATCCTATGCCTCCTCCATCCCCCCCTACCCCCTCCGGGAGCGTAATTTCAAGTTCCTGTAATTACAAAGTCTTTCTTATTCTGAGATCTGCTGATATCATTGATTAAAACACGGGATCAAAAGTTTCTTTAATGTATAGCTTTAAAAGACGTTCATTGAAGTCGAAAGCTCTGCCCAACAAACTGAAAATATACAGACTGATTAGCTAAAGAAATTTGAACACAAAATATCTGTAAACATTTACCTCTGCCGAGGACGTAATGTTAGCGTCGTTTTTGTCTGTCTTTCCGTTTGTCTGTCACTAAGATAACTCCAAAAGTTATGGACGGATTTTGACGATATTTACAGGGATTGTTAGGTACGTTAGGAGGAACAGATGATCAACTTTTGGTGAAGCTCCGTGAATCCGTTTATCTGCATTTCTTTCAATGCTATAACAAAAAATTATGGACGAAGTTTTATGAAGTTTACATGAGATGTTAGGTATATCATGCAGAGTAAGTGGCCAAATTTTTGCGATGACCCGTTTGTTTGGGTTATTGTCGCTGTGTTCGCTTTTATGCCAGAGCGTTGATGCCCGAGGTATTATTAGTCCATATCAGGGTAAAAGTTTCGGCCTTTGACTACACCTTACGTCAGGCGCGCAGTTAGCAGCAGACGTCCTGATCGCCGAACTTTTCTCGCAAGGGTGTGAAAACTTGAGAGTAAATCCCAAGTAAATTCCAAATACTTTTACTAGTATTGTTATTATTACTATATGTAATATGAAAATTTCATGCTAAGGCTACCACGGACAGGTAGTGCAACCCAAAAAAAAAAAAAATCGTGCAACCCCAAAAAAAATCATGTGACACCAGGAAGCCCGAAACGCTGCTAAGGAAAATCCATCGGATAGCCATTCGCAGCTGACTTCAATGCCTGCAGGCCAACACAATCGAAAGCCGATCCCGGCGATGAATTTCAGACCGAAAAGGACCAGGGCAGAAACCACCGACCGAACGGACGAGTTTGGCACCTAACAGTCTCCAATGTGAAGGAATGCACATAAGCCGCAGCACATGTATTTCTCCCAAAGACCTTGACCGCAGGGACAGTGCTACAATATTCGTAAATTATAATTAATTAATATTCAGAGTTTATATCTTCTCAAAGGACATTTCATTAATTGATGAATATTACCACGTCATCAAGAAAGATGAATTGCACGGTCTTTTTTATTATGAATATATTTCTCAAATATAGACCGTAGTAACTTTGCTTTTCATCAGTAGGTATTTCGTACAAACTTTCAGAGATGTCTTCCTTTTCTAAGCAAACTTCTGTAGTATGTTCTCAGCCACTTTTTTACGAAGCTTTTGACAAGATAATAAATGCTTACAGCACAACTGCACTGCCGCGATTAGAGGGGTAAGATAAGCGAACTTTATACACATGGTGTCCCGTGGAATAACGGACCAGGGAAGAAAACGTGAGGTCTTTCACGGATGTGTGTTCAGTAGAGCGGGTGAGAAACTCTTAGTATTGGTCGTGAGAATATTGTAGGAGAAAATTGGAGAAAGGTGGCGGTAGTTTTAGCCAATAATATGCGGTTTGTAATGTAATGGGCCGAGCTATGGGGGACCGATCTTCAGAAGCTGAAATACGATTGGATGAAAGAAAAACAGATTAGGGAAGGACTTGAAGGTTTACACTTAGGTTTAATTCAAGGGAAAGTGTAAGTCTCAGAGGTGTTAAAGGAAGTGAGATTGCGCGTCTCCCCTCATGGGGCGCGCCTGTGACCTTCTCCTCGCGCGATTCACATTTCAATTCCTAGATTTCAATCCACTCCCTGAATGGAATTGTTCTACCTCCGTTTCGGCCCCTCTACGGGAATCTGCCTCTAGCTTCTCCGCCGCCAAGTGCTTTGTGTGACACGTAACTGCATTTACTTTGCATCATTCTTCTCGCCGTGAGTTTTCAACGTTGGAATTTCAGCCCCTCCATGGGAATGGGCTGGACCTATCGCCAATCTGTTGTGTCATCAGTAGCACTCAGAGCAGTTGCTTCTCTTCGGAACAGTCGCAGTCTAGCTACTTCAGAAATGGTGCAGCTTTCTTAAAATCATACGTGGAAGACTTTTCTACTTGGAGGTTTCGGCCCTTCTTTGGGATTGGGCCTGGAGTTTCATCCCCAGACTGCGTGTTTCATTGATAGCAACCGGATGCAGATGATCTTCATAATGGTTCAGGATTCTTAATAATGAACTTCACCAGTTGTTCAACGTAGTGGTTTTGGCCGTGCTCTGAAAATTGGTGTGTGTTCTGTCTAAAATGTGTTCAAGTGTTTCGCAAAGCCAGTATGAGATAACGTTTTATTGAATCATTTTTTTGTCATGAATCTTCGCAGAAACACGTTTCTTCGGGCAAATAAAAATCTTAGGGCTTCTCTACACTGAACGCGACGGCGCGTTTCCATCCGTTTGGCGCGAACGTCCGAAAAATTCTCGTTAATGCAATGCTATGTAAACGCGTACTTGTATCTACACACGACGCGGGCGTCCGTTTTGCTCCGATCCGTTTGTCGGGTGCGTCCGGCAGCGGTTGGACGCTTCATTTCCACGCGTTCATCCGATTTTGTTGGTGTGCCAGGGTTGCCAGCTGGCATATTTCACTGCCAAATTTGGTCATATTTGGCAGTAAAAAATTCAATTTGGCAATGAAAAGTTCCAGTTTGGCATTTGGCATTGAAAACAGTGGAACTTGACAGTGAAAGACATTTTTGGCATCACAGTTGATAATTTGATCATTCACTGTAACGCAATCCGGCTCAGAAGAAGATTAAACTCATATCGAACGTGTATATATCAAACACAACTTGCCGGGAAGCGGCAGCTTCGTCAGGGCTCAATAGCAATAGCTGAATAAAATAGTCGCCCTCAAAACGACAATTTCTCATAGTTGACGCGCCCGAAGTTTCGCTTCGGTCCAGAAGCAAAACGGACGCCCGCGTGGTGTGTAGATACAAGTGCGCGTTCCCATGCGAAATGAAAGAAAATTTAGGATATTCTAGGGAACTTGAATGATGTGTATTTCGCTTAGGCTATCTCTTTCGCATTATATTCTGTTGTTTCTCGATTACAATAAATCGTTTCGTGCGTGCATATTATATTTTATTTAACATCCACGGCAAAACTCGAATGTAATACGTTAAGATGTCTGATACTTCATTGATTTATTCGTAACTTTCAAAATTTGCAATAAGTATTATTTTCATTATTGTATTTTGTACGGAGGTCGCTCGTCTCCCAATAATATGGTGTCTCTCCATACGCCGAAACAACAAAAGAGTGCCACCAATATCGTTCATTGCTAATTAAAATACCTAATAAAACATACAAAGGCCGGCCACCCATCGCCTATGGAACAGATTCACCTGGTCACTTTCAGTGCAAGGACAGATCTAGAAACTACAATAGCAGTAATATTTAAAGCTCGTTATTTGCATAGAAAGCAGCAGATACGTCCATGTCATAAATAATTTCAGGAACATACCCAGCTCGTCAATGTAATCCACCTTCAGGAAAACTGGCTGAGCAAAATAACTCAGATTTACGATCTTAAAAAGACATCGCGACGGGGAAGCGCTCTCGTCGTTCACGACGATTCTGCATACGCGCATCGCTGTGCGTGCGGGCGGCGTTCAAGTTCGTGTGCTGTACTGCTCGCTGTATCGCAGATTAGGTTAGATAAAGTTAAGTAAGGTTAGGCTAGGTTAAGTTAGGCTAGGTTAAGTTAGGCTAGGTTAAGTTAGGCTAGGTTAAGTTAGGCTAGGTTAAGTTAG